>CM021105.1:151946525-152081810 GCA_007115665.2 Sequoiadendron giganteum
TATGCCTTAAACACTTAACATATTAGACATCATCAATATTATGCTTGCCATAAAAAATTACTAAACTTATTCCACAAATCTTAGAACTAGTATCATCTTCAAACTTAACTAAAACTCCATCATATTTCTCAAGTTGAACAAACTTAATATTTTCCTATTTAGCATGTAGGGAAGAGATCACAATATCTTCAACTTTCTCTAGAGCACTATATTTTACATATCTTTCAGTATTAGTATAAGTAGATTCATCTTTTATAGCCAAGAACAATAATTCATTTTCATCAAAGTCTCTATAATAAGATTATTCATCAAAAATAATAGCATCTTTATTCACGTAGTATGGTCTTTTAATTGTATTTTCTTTGTTTTCTTCTCTTAATCTATGTTTATTATTCTTAGATCTTTCAAGACATCTTGAAGCATAATGACCTATTCCTCCATAACTGAAGAATTTAAAAGGTAACCTACCTTCATACTTATCAGATCCTTTCTTCATCCTTCTCACGAAGTTAGCCTCTACATCATCAAGTTTCTCCTCATCCAAATATTTTTCTCTTATGCCTTAAAAGAAGTTTTTGTCTTCAATTTTTTTCTCAAGATAGGATTTATCATTTAATAAGATGTTAGAGTACCATATAACTGATCTTTAGTATGTCTTTTAATCTATAAATTCCTCAGTACTAAATACCTTTTTACTATATGCATCGGGAAGACTTTTGAGAATATTCTTCACAATTTTAGATTCTTCCATTTTAGCACCAAGTATTCACATTCCACCTACTAGATCATCCACTCTATATACATATGATTTAATGTTCTCATCTTCATATATATTCAGGATCTTAAATTTTGCCTCCAAGTTCTATAAATTTTTTCTTTGACCTTTTCATCTCCTTCATGCATCTTTTTCCATGCATCCTAGACTTCTTTAACAATCTTTAAATTTTGAAATTTAATCAACTTGGAATGTGAAAGACTATTCTTCAGAATGAAATTTTCCTTATTTTTTTCCTCATGCACCTTGATTTCATCAAAAATACTGAAACCATTAGTAAGAGGAGTATAAGTAGTCTTATAGTCTTTCTCAACATCATATGTACAGTACTCCAGACATCCTTCCATATTTATTTTATAGATAGCATAATTAGTTTCGTCTAACCTAGGGTACTCAAAATTGATCTTGCTCACCATCCAAGACCTTCCTTAAGCAATTAAGCTCTTCTCCAGGGAACCAAGGTCTGATACCAATTGTTGAACAAGACATATGAGAGGGGGTCTAAATCAATTATAACATATTTTAACCTTTAATAAATTCCACCAGAGATTAGATCAATTATCATTATCAAATCCTTTATTCTACTAAGGTGATTAATCATTAATTGTAAAAGTAGAAACTAAAAATTACCACACACACAATAGCACTAGATTTAAATGGAAAAACCAATAATGGAAAAACCATGGTGAGGATTAGCTCAAAATATAGAGAATATCAAAACCGAATACAAAGGATCACTGTGAGAGAAGGCTCACTACCAAAACATGACTCATTGTCTAATAAGGGTTAACCAATTTTAAGGTTGACTTCCACAGAATTACAAAAGAAGATAGAATATATTTGTTACAAAGAGAAAAAAATCTCAATGCAACATAGATTTCTACCACAACTCACTCACACACTTGAATATATGCTTGAATGATATAGTACACCTTTAGCTCACTACGTCTGAAAACTCGCCAGTTGAATTCACACTAATCTACTCAAACTCGCATCATACACACACACTATTTTTGTATCTATCTCACATCTATCTTGTTCTTTCATTCATCCTTTCATCTCAATATCTCAACTTATATTTATACCATATTCAACCTTGAAATGCATCCAAAGCTAGCCACACACCACTTATATTTTTAAATTCAAATTAGGTTACTGCCAAAGCATTCTAGGGTGGAATTAGAATGAGGGTAACCCAAACACATGCTTCAACACACTTCCATAAATTTTTGTAAGTAGTGTTAAAAAAAAGGTCATCCAATACCCATGAGAAAAACATAATCAATTAAGAACACACAACCTTAACATGATCCAATCTCTCTAGATACCAAAATTAACTTGAACATGATCTTAACAACTTATTTCCAGAGTTGCAAGCCATAAAAATCAAACAAGATGAAATCTAGAGCAACTATATTTCCCCTGAACCTTAGCTAGACACATAGAAAATCATAGTGCACAACTGGTGAACATAAGTCGTATTTTACAATGACCCAAAAATTTAAAATATTGATATAACAACTTTCAACATCCATGAACAACATATCTAAATCACATGAGCATAGGAGAAAAACCCCAACAAAACTCGAACTGAATACTAAATACCTAAAACCTTTCTTTATTACAATTTCCTCACTATTCTTGACATATACAACAAATAATCATCATCCATGACATCAATGACAAAAATAATCAGTAGAAAACAACTTAACCAATTGACATCAATGACAACACCTTCATACTTGCAACACTATATGTAGAAAAATTCAAGTACAATCTTCTAAGTGTAAGTTAAGGTTGTTACCACAATAATGGGTTACACTTTCTATGACATCCCGATTTTTGATGAAATAAAATATTTTTAGAAAATATATTAATTTAAGCCTATAAAGGTTCTGTAGACACTTGAAATATCCTTATTGATATCATGCGCTCAGTTATAATTAACTAACTTCAATTCTTCCTTGATAATTTATTTACTAACCATTTAATTGAATAATCTTTATTTAATGTAATTCATCAAAATTCCTCCTAAAATCAGATAATGAACCTTATTAGATTATTTCATCATTTCCCTCTTTTAGTTAAATAAATAAACTTTATTTAATTAAATCCTAATGTATTATTTTAATTAAATAGATCAACTTTATTTAATTGAATGCTAATGCCATCTCTTTTAATTGAATAAATCCTTTTATTTAATTAAATTACTAATATCTCAAATATCCTATCATTTGATTTAAATAAAATCAAATATCTAAATCAAATGTCAAATCAACGAACTTCATCTAAGTTAATTAATCCTAATTAAATCCTAACACTAATCCTCCATTCCTCTATCTTTTGCAAGTTGCACATGTAAGTCAATTTATTTGATTTATTAATTCCTCCTATTTTCATTCAAATATGGCATATTCTTGGAATATTCCACTTATTTGAATTATCCCTCCTAAAGGAATTTTGTCCTCCAACTTGTCATTTAAGGCTCTTACATGTCCTCTCCTTGAGCCAACTTGTAATTAATTCATCTTACATCCCCTTTTACACAAGTCACCTCTTCAAATTCAAATTTCACCTGCATGCATTTAACACGGACATTGTTCAAAATGTGCTCCACTCTCCTTCATTACAATGTTGACAAGTGGCACAATGCCATTGGTTCAAATATTAATCCCACATTCATCCTATTCTTCATTCTTCCCACCCTCTTCATTATAATTAGAGGCCTTCTCTATTATATTTGGATCCACAACTTAGAGCTTTATCATTATAGGCATTGCAATCCATAAATTTTCATCATCTTCAAGCATTTTAGCTAAATTATAGTCAATTAAATTTTGGAATCTTCAACAACTCATGAAGCTTATCAAGGGATTACAAAATGGATTCTTTCTACACCAAAGGAGCACCAATCCCCCTATGGGATGGATTTTTTTCTAGTTTGAGTTAGATTGCATGCTTCATTTGTATTATTTCCTTGTTTATTTCATGTTTTTCTCTTAAATTAGTTGAAGAATATCACAAGGAGGATTAGATTTGTGTTACTAACATGTTTAACATTTTTTTTGTTGATCTTTTGTTAGTCGATGTAGGTTTTGTGTTCACAGATTCCATTTAAAGGATTTTAATTGAAGATGGTTTGATCAAACCCCCTTATATCGAACATCATTGGATATAACCCCACTTGTTTTAAACCATACCTATAATGGAGTCTCCTCTACGTCTATAAAAATACTGATAGAAAACTACTTTTGATTTAGCTTTTGGGGGATCAAATAAATTCATTTAAAATTTATGTTATTTCAAATATGTAGTCCTTATTATAAGCTTCCCAAAAAGTATAATTTTAAATATATTTAATTTTATTATTATATTTAATTTTTATTTCTTGTGAATGTTGGATTTTTACTGAAAATCAAGCTCTTTGTTCTAAACATGTGGAAAAATAGTAGATTACTAAAAATAATTCTAAAAAATATACATCCTCTTGGTTTTGATGCCATTGATCCAACAAAAAAAATATAATTGAATTTTGATGCATACAAAAAATGTTTGTTACATAGTAAACCTATGTCTAAATTTTAATTGATTTGAATTCAAAACTTAATTAATAAAAAATACTCTGTAGAACACTATGAAACCAAATGAAGGAGCTAGATATTATAGTTACAAATCTAAATTCAAAGAAATTAGGAGTTTATCCTTCATAGAAAATGGTTATGTTTTATACAATAAACATCACTCTTTAAAAATGGTAGTTATTGTTAAAAACTAGTTATTGAAGGAGATAGAATAAGAAATACAATTTGATTCCATTTTTTTATAAATATATATTTAGAATCTACAAACAAAATTTCACGAATCACTAATTTGCATCATCTTCAAATTCATCATGGTTTAGGAGCTATAGGTGTCCAAAAGTGAAGATTTAGTTAAAAATGTTTAGGTCAATGTCATGTTTAGCCAAAAATTATAACCTACTATTGTCAGATCACCCTTAAATGTATGGTAAAGGAAATAATATCTTATTCTATAGACATGGAAAATATACATGCACCTAATCTTGATCCTACTAACGATATTTCCTCCTAAATCATACTCTCAACATTTCATCATATTTTGTCCCTTAATTTAATAAATCATTATTTATTTGATTAAGTTTTTCTCTTCTAGTGATTAAATTAATCAATTTAATTTAATTAACATTATAGTTCTGTTTAATTAAATAAATCATTTTATTTAATTAAAGTCTCTAAAAGTCCTCTTATTAAATTAAATAAATTAAATATTTTTTGATTTAATCTAACATTATCCCACTTAGTTAAATAAATCAAAATCATTTATTTAAGTAAGTATTTCCTCTCAATTTTGATTTAAATCAATTCATCAATTTAAGTCAAAATTGTCAAATCATCTAATCCCTCATTAAATTAATCAAAATTTTGATTAAGTTAATCCCTATCACTAAAATCTTCTAGAGAAAGCAACTTGAACATGAAAATAGATTTAATTCATTTATTAAATCTCTTTTTTTCCTCACATGGCATCAAAAGGGAATATTCCCTCGAGTTTGAACTCAAAAAGTCCAAGTGGACTCATACATCCAGCAAGGCATTCACTCCTCTTACATGTCCTTGTGCATTAAGACAAGTGGCATTTATTTCATTCATTTTTCCCTCTCACATGTCATTTCCTCAAATTCAAATTCCACCTAATTGCATTTATTGGCACTTTGGCCAAAATGTACACAACCATCAACCATTCACATGGTGACAAGTAGCATTTGGCCACTGGGTGAAAGTTAGTCCCACATTTCCCAAATCTTGATCTATCTTCCAAATTAAAATCTATAAATGGAAGGCTTATCTTCTCATTATTCATCCATGATTTCATGCAAAGTTACTCTCTTAACATTGAGAGCCAATTTTGTGCACATCAATCCATATTTCATCATTTTCACAATTCTTAGCTAGGTTATGCTCAAATCTCATCATGGAGATTTGATCAATCTACACACTTCAACATTGCAATTTAGGAGTTGGAAAAGGGCTAATTTGAACATTCAATTGGCACCAATTCCCCCATGGGATCACTAGTTTGCTCACTTAATTAGGATTTAATTTAATTTATTTAGTTTGTTCTTCATTTTAATAGTTTAAGTTTTAGTAAATGGATTTCATGGGGAATCCTTCATTCTTGTTCGCATTTGATCTAACATCCTAATTTTTTGTTGTTCTTGTGCAATTGCAGGTTTAGGGGTTCACATTTTGGCGCTAGAAGGAGGGCATCTACCTTTTTTTATCACATTTTTCAAAAGAAAATCTGCATTTTTCATGTTCTATTTTGCATGTTATAGGTTTGTGGTCCTATATTGCACTGCATTTGCAGGTGCAACACTATATTGCACTGCATCATTTCCAAACTCCATCGTACCTATTCTCGCGCCTGGTTTTTTTGAATCTGCAAACTCTGTCACGGATCCATAGTCATAAACTCCACTGCACCCATTCCCACATCTCTGTATTACATCGCATTTGTAGCTGTGGCGCCCTATCTCACCGTATCATTTTCGAAACTGCACCGCATGTGTGTTCTCGCCTAAAAAAATCAAAATTGTCAAACTCGTCCGTGGATTTCCTATCACAAACTGCGCCGCCTACCGAATTGCACTGCACTCGCGGTCTCTATTTCTGTAGAGTGCCACACCTAGTCAAATGCATGGCGCTATATAGCACCGCATCATTTCTAAACTCCACAGCAACCACTAACTTCATATCGGGAAACAGTCATATTTCAAATTTGAACATGTGCTTTTTAATTTTTGGATTTTCTAACTTTTGACTTGTTTGTTGTTTTTGTGCTCTCTGGTTTCTGTCATTTTTGTAGGTTGGAACAAGGGAGAAATAAAAATAAGAGGTTCAACATGGCATCATGTTTATCATGCAAAAAGTGTTTTTAAACACTATAGTGTTGTTCAAAACTTTTAAAGAGCTTTAAATTCTATTTAAAAAGGAATTTGTTTACTTTCATGCCTTAGAAAAACTAAAATTTTCTTTTGGGTTTTAAAAAGAACAAACAAATTTCTTTTTTTCAAAAGTTTGCAAAAGGCTAAAAAGAACCTAGAAACAATCTACTAGATTTTGTTTAAAGGTTTAAAAATTTAACAAGGCAACACTCACACTTCGAAGTTGGTGCTTTAAAAAGAACTCATTTTTTGCTTTGAGGATTAAAATGAACATGTGTTTTTGATGTTTTGTAATCCTTTTGACAAAGTAATATCATGTAAAAGGTGTATGCTCTTCTCTTGCACCTCACGACGATCTTGAGAATTAAAAGTCTTTTTGTGATATTAAGTTGTCAAAAGTATTTCCTCCACACTCCATTTTTTTGGGTTTAAAATTGAACAAAACATCTTGCGAGAGTGAGTAGGCTTATTGCGTGTTTTCTCCCTTTGTTTCTAAATGAAAGTTGATCGAAATATGAATATGTTTTCTCCCTTTTGTTTATCTTAGCGGGCCTGCATTGTGGGAAAAATTACTCACCCAAGGGAACAACCCAACCGGTAACACACTAAGGACAAGTGTATTTCCAACCGGGATATAAAAGTGTGTACTCAAACAAAAGGTAGTATCATGCAGTTGGCTCCAATGAGAAGGAAAGCAATGGTCTCTCACCACATGGGTCAATCTCCATGAGCAGAAAGTCGAAATTAAAACCCTTGTTTAGAAGGCCAAATCCTTATCTATTTTGTTGGTGCCAAAGGTCATGTCCTTTGAAGTTGCCCCATGTTATACATGCAGTTTTGTTGTAGATATGAAAATTATGCCATGGGAGATTCATGGGTACTGATACTTGGTTGACCCGAGAAGTGTGTGCATTGTAAGGGGGAGCCTATGTGGTCAAGAATCTACTCATCCACACATAATATGTGTAGCTGGATTCGTCCAAGTGGGAACCCAACAAAATATTGTCTCTTCATCCTAGTGTTGTGCATGTGCTTGGAAATGAAAAATACATTGCTTGGTCCTCAAAACAATTGAAAAAAAAAAGATTCACAAAGAGCTCCAAATTTCAAACCCCTTGGAGGAAACAAATATCCTTGATGAATTTAAGTACTCTTGCTTTCCCTAGGGATCATATCCTTAGAGGTTTCTAAGTGCTTGGATTTTATCATCATTTGTTTTAACTAAGGTTAAACCTAGGAAACTTTTTCCATAATCTCCTTGATTTCCACATAATGGACCTTGTGGGATGAAAAGAAAGTGGGACATTAGACATATAGTTTGAAACATAATCAAGAATGTGCTTTTGGTAAAAATAAATTCACTAAGGAAAGATAAAAGACAAATTGGACCTCACATGTGTTGTCTCAAATGATTTCCCGAAAAGTCAAGATCCCAAAACCAAGATTCAAAAGGATTAGTCTAAAATCCCATGAATGTCTTGAAATGATCTTTGAAGTCAGAGAAAGATTAGTGTACAATTTCTATAAAAAGGCTTCAAGGAATAACCCAAGTTTGTATATATTCTATTATCAACAAAACCTTGAGCTTTTTGAAAGGTTTGCTTTCCTCACATAAGAAGTATAACATGTTCTTCAATACCGAGGTTTTGTAAAAAAGAGTCGTGTGTAGGTCAAATTCTAGGGTCAAAATATTCACTCTCATCCATCTCTTGATCAATCAAATCACATCCCATCAATTTTTTTTTGAGAACTTTAGAAAAATCATTCATGCTAAACTTAAAGGCTAAATCAGCATCACTCTATCTTGGCTTAGCGCACCTAGCCATATAGTCAAATCTCTTGGACAAATTTTACTCTAGGATAACACAACTTCATGAGGTTTAATAATTCATAATCACCTTGGTTGGATTGACACACTTATCCAATCCATTCTCTTGTGTGAGTTCTCCCTAGGATAACACAACTTCCTAGGCTTTACAAGTTCACCACCATCTTGTTTGAATTAATACACCTAGTCAAACCATCACAATCAATCCAAGCTCTAAAGTTTAGCATAAAACCTAAAAATATCTTCAAAATATTCACTCATTCACATCATCCATTTATCTCATCATCATCACCACCCCCTTTTGATCCTTTTCTTTCCCTAGTTCTTTTCTTTTGGGCCTAAAGATTAAGATCAAACGATCCCTATTTTTATGGTCCAAACAAGATCACAATACAAGAAGAACATGGAAAACATCAACCAAATATCAAATTTCAGTGACCTAGGTCAAGTAACCACCGAAATGAACCTTGCAGGATCAAGAAATCCCCCAAGAAGATCTTCTCTACCATCACAAAATCCTCAAGAGGAAAGATATGAAGAGGACATCACAAACGAGGAAATGGGAATGACACAATCAGAAATGATAGAAATGGTTCAAAATCCAGAGAATCATAAAATTTTCAATGCCATGTTTAAATACTTATGCACATTAATAGAAGGAGGGATCCAGATCCCTTCTGACCTTGACGTAGGCACAAGTATGGACAAGCCTCTTATAAACACATCCCCAATGTCAACTATGAATATCACCTAAGAAATGCCTCAAACCATATCGACAATCACACCAACCTCACCAATTGTAAACAAAGGAAGTGCAATGTTTTGTGAGTTAAAAAAACATCACCTTGTAAACAAAAAAGAGGTAAGTGTCATCACCACACCAAAAAAATCTATCTTGGTGAATGCATCATACCCATACATCCCACTCAAGTTCCATAATCATGCAGATTCATCCTCATTCTATGCAACACTAACCTATCCATTAAACATACAAACTTCTCTACTGCAAGGAGAAGGTAGCTTGTTTGGAGCAGCAAGATTCATTGAACTGTTCTCCTTCCAGGGGAACTTACCACCCTTTCCTCCATTACTGCTCACATCCACATCACCTATTGGATTGTGTGTTCCCCTCCTACCCACATCTAGTATCTCAAACCCAGTAAATCTGAGCATCACATTGAATCATCTCCTTTTGTCTACAACAACAAGTGGCAACCACTCAAGCCACCACAACCAATACATTAGTCGGTCCTTAAATATCTCAAAACATACCTTATCTAGGACCGAGCATCTCAACCACACCTCCAAAAACTCAAATCACTACCACCAACACAACCCATTCACCCATCACAATAATTGGCATCATTCCCAATCCACCACCAATCCCACCAAAATCTAACGTGACAAATTCATTCACTAACCTGATCCAAACCATCCAAAAATCCAATCATCATAGGGTATTGAAACAAAACCAATAAGTTGCACAATAAGCTACTCAACAAGAACAAGCACAACTAGCCACCCAACAAGTTGCACAAGCCTAGTAAGAATCTCAAGAAACCCAACAAGTACAAGCTCAAGCTCAAGCCCAACACTAGGCTCAATAGGCGCAAACACAATACCTAGCGTAACTATAAGAAATCCATTGGCAAGCATACCAAAAAGAACTGTAAGACTTTGAGGCACAACAATCTTTGTTGGTACAACATCAACTAGACCAAAAAAATCTTTGTTGGCACAATAGAAGCTAGACCAACAACAAGCTTTGTTGGCCCAACAACATCTAGACAACCAATAGGCTTTATGGGAACAACAACAGATGGACCAACAACAAGCTTTATTGGAACAAAAGCAACAAGATCAACAACAAGCGTTCTTGATGCAAATGCAGATATACCAATAGGCCTTGAATGCACAATAGACCTTGCAAAAAACTCCCACAAGTACCCCTCCCACCAATCTAGTACCCCAAACACCTCAAAACACATTCATCCCACTGCTCGATCCGCACAACGATTTCTTAATGCAAATCAAACTGCTCTTTTAGTAGGTGTTGGACCTCAAAGTCAAAAAGAAAACTAGAACACTGGAAAACTTGTGCCCTTATCCATTTGACAAGATCTCACAATGGTATCATTCCCAAAGGGATTTGAGATCCCCAAATTCGACAAGTATAATGGAATGGGTAACCCTGAAAAACCACGTCAGGGAATTTTAGGTGCATTGCATGGAGGTTGCATACGATGACACATATATAGTTTGACTCTTCCCTTGAGGTCTGACTGGTCCAAACATGGAATGGTTTTCTTGTCTACCCATAGGAATTAAAACATTCGAGGAAATTGTGGAAGAATTCCTTAAAAAATATTCTTTCAACATGGGTGTAGACATTAGTTTGGAAGAACTATCAATGCTCAAGCAAGGAAAAGGAGAGCTATTTGCATCCTTCTTGCAAAGATGATGATCCAAGGCCAATAAGAGCATATGGACCATGCGAGAAGAATAAAAGTTTGCATGATCATATCTAGTCTAGATGAAAACTTGGTGTTCTACTTAAAAATGCAATGCATCACATCATACGATCAGTTTATCCAAAAGGTGCCTAACATTGAAAGAGCCCTTAATGCACGAGGAGGTGCATCAACATTTACTCCAGCATAGGATAACCGCCCATCCAACAATTATAATTATAAACCTCGCACATGGTCAATGAACAAAAACATCACAAATGACATGTGGTTGATGCTAAAGTGGTCATAAATTCTCCCAAACCAAACATCCAAACTCATCACCAACCACAAAATCATAATCACAATAATGTGAAAACTAATACAATAGTAGCACAACAACAACCATTTCCCACCAACCAAATCAATAACTTGGGAAATCAAGGAGGACCATCTCCCCAAGGAAAATACCCTCCCAAGAAAAAGTTCATGACTCTTGGTGAATCCATCGAGTCCATAATGAAGTAGCTGGTCAAGGAAAATCTAATGAAAGAGTCCAACTCCAAGCAATATGCGGAACCCATGACCAAACCACCATGGCATAATGAAAATATCTTTTGTGAATTTCACAAGATAAAGGCACATACCACCGTAAATTGCATGAGACTGAAGAATATCATCCAAGACCTCATTGAAGACAAGATCATCAATGTCGACCAACCAGACGATAATCAAGATCTAAAAATGTACACAAATCTAATGATGAACCACAATCAAGGAAACATTCAAGGGAACAACAAAGGCAAACAAAAATATGCTAGCACTAATCTAGTATATGAAGAGATAGTTGTATGTGTCAATGAAATGGTCACGGTCATCAATGTCAAGGGTGCCAACACCCATTGTGGAGTCACCACACATGGCAACAAGGTCACCATTATAGGGGCACCATATAAGAACCCCACTTCAAACACAAAATCCATACCCTATGACTATAATGTCATTGACCAGCTGAAAAGAAATCCCACAAAAATCTCCATCATGGAACTATTAAAAATTTTTGCTACCCATAGGTAAATTCTTGATGAAGCTTTAGCGACATCCACCATCTTTTCCACCCTTGACACATAATAGTTTTAGGCTATGGTTGGTAATATCATCACCCCAAATCTCCTTACTTTCTCAGATCAAGATTTCCCTCCCCAACCATCTCATAATCACGCACTTCACCTACAAGTGTTGGTCCACAAAAAAAAAATTAAAAGGGTCCTGGTGGATGGAGGTGGAGGCCTTAATGTTTTATTTCTCAAACTTATAAAGAAATTGGGATTGATTGAGGATTCCATTAACAAGAAAAAGAGCATCACAATAAGGGAATATAATGATCAAGAAAGAGTGTCTCTAGGCACTATTAAAATCCCAATCCAAGTAGGACCAACAACCATGGAGACTACCTATCAGGTTCTCAACCTCGACTTACCATATAACATCCTCCTAGGATGTCCATGGATCCATGAAATGGAAGAAGTGGCCTCAACATATCACCAATGCATCAAATTATTGCACCAAAATGAGGAGGTCACTATACATGGGGATCCTGAACCATTCACCTATTGCAAAAACTTGCAAGCCAAGTTTTATAAAATCCCCCAAGTGCTGAAAAATGATGAAGGCCCATCCACTACATACATCAACCCAAATAAACTCACCTCCACTTCTACAACAGAGAATCCCACCATCCCTGATATATCTAACATCAAACTCATGATCTAGGATAATGGATGTGGAGACTACATAATGGAGAAGAGTGCATTTTTTGTATGAGAGTTACCATAATCTCCTAGGTCACATGGGAAACCTCGATCAACTGAAACACCCATCCACACGCTTAGGGCAGACCCCTTTGGATTCCACCATTGGGGAGACCTAAGGCAGGAAATTTTTTATGAGGAAGATATTTAAAGCACAAGATACTCTGATGAAGAATACACACCCACATTACCTATGGATGAAGCCAACAAAGGGCTACAAATAGTGCTTGACATGCGCTACAATAGAAACCAAAGCCTTGGAAGGAACAATGATGGACAACTAGAGCCCATCATTGCAGAAAGAAGAATGAGGAACCTTGACCTCGGATGCACTCCCCCGATTACAATCGTGCGTGGTAAAGTTAATCCCAATAGGGTAGTCAGATCCCTTCCCCAAGTATCAACAACCACCCTTAGATGACTTGTATGCATAGGTACCTCGCTTGACAACTTCTCTTTTGACGTAACTAATATCTACACCAATAGTGATGATGATGATACCATAATAGGTCTTCCCATGCTTTTTGAGGATTCCTCCTTACTAATGATTAGTGCCTCACCCGCTGAGTCAAACAAAAAAACCCACAAAATCAACTTAGTATACCCTCAACTCATCGATCACGACCAACGAGGATCGCCAATTCTAGACTCATTCGAAAATGATGAGGCTCTCTCGAAATTCATGGGACTAAGGGATGTAGTTCTGTGTGGGGATCACAAGGCAGGTTTTGACATCATATTAGACACTAAGGAATATTATGGGGAGACGATTGAATCCTTTAGTTGCAAAAGAAAAAGAAGGAGAATAAGCTTAGTGTTATTGAGTGAAAACCACACTATGGCACTCTCTAACCAAAAAATAGTAAAAATAAAGGACATATCCAATGGTGAAAACCTCTCTGAGGTGCTGAAGGATGAAGGATTCAATATGCCCCCTACTGCACTGCATAAAAAAAAATCAGCAGTCTTGGCAAAGTAGTGTAATCCTGTTAACTTGGGAACATAGACAACACCACAAATAACTTTCTATGTTGAGTCTCTCCTGATAGAGGAACAAGAACTTCTAGCAACATTTCTGAAAGAAAGGAAGGTAAAATTTGCATGGACCTATGCTAACATGCAAGGTCTAGATCTGGGAGTGGTGGTTCATCATTTAGCTGTTTACCCTGGAGCGAAGCCGATTAGACAAAAGTTAAGAAAAATACATCCCCAAATAGCCTTGCTAGTCAAGGTAGAGTTACAGAAGCTCCTAGATGTTGGCTTCATACGCCTGATTAAATATCCAAAATGGGTATCCAACCTTGTACTAGCTTGAAAAACCAAATGGGGGCATCCACATCTGCACAAACTTTAGAGACCTCAGCAAAGCATGTCCTAAGGATGAATTCTTGGGGTACAACCAAATAATGATTGCAAAAGAAGACTAGCATAAAATGGAATTTATGTGTCCTTGGGGAACCTATTGCTAGAATATGATTCCATTTGGGATAAATAATGCAAGGGCTACATATCAGAGGGCCATAACACTAATCTTACATGACATGATACACAAGACTATCGAAGATTACCTAGATGATATACTACATAAATCAAAGAAGAGACAAAACCACATAGCAACCCTAAGTGACATCTTTGACAGATTGGAAAAGTACAAGGTCAGGCTCAACCCAAATAAATGTGTCTTTGGGGTACAATCAGGAAAACTATTGGGATACATAGTATCAATGAGAGGAATAAAGGTGGATACCACAAAGGTTAAGTCAATCCTCGATATGGAAGCACCAAGAAAACTGAAACAACTCAGAGGATTACAAAGCAGACTCCGGCCCATCTGAAGGTTCATAGCACAACTAACAGACAAACAAATTGTGTATTCACATCTACTCCACAAGGGAGTGGCATTCAACTGGCATGAAAAATGTGATCAAGCATTCAAAAAAAAATAGAATATCTACTTATGCCACCAGTGTTAATGCCACCCATTGTAGGGAAACCATTGATCTTATACATCTCATCAACAATAGTAGCCCTGGGTGCTCTTTTTGCTTAGCATGACGAGAATGGAATAGAAAGGGCTATCTATTACATTAGAAAAATAATGGTTGGTCATGATTTAAACTATACATTCATTGAGAAATCCTACTTAGTAGTTGTGTTTTCTTCACAAAAATTCTGACACTACATGCTCGCACACAAAATCAAACTCATCACCAAGATAGATCCCTTAATATATCTATTGTCAAAAGTTATGCTCACAGGAAGGATCGCTAAGTGGGTCATGATACTGTCAGAGTATGGCATTGAGTATGTTGAGAGAAAGGAAATAAAATGGAAGGTCATTACGAATCAACTGGAAGAAGCTCCCATCTACGTAGAGAACCCACTCATATAAGAATTTCTAGATGAGTCCATCTTTAATCTTAGCATAGCTGATCACTGGAAACTCTACTTTGATGGCTTTGACAAAAAACACAGATTAGGAGCCGGTGTCTTATTTATCACCCCATAGGGGATTGCATACCAAGATATTACAAATTGGCATTCCCTTGTACCAACAACATTGCAGAGTACAAGGCTTTAACCATAGGTCTCAAAATTGTGGCACAATGGTGAATCATGGAATTAAAGGTCTATGGGGATTCATAGGTTATTATCAACCAAGTCAATGGCAAATACCAAACTAAGGATGGAAGCTCACACCATACAAGAAGCTAGTAGAAAGCCTCAAAGAATATTTTATTGATATCACTTTTGAGCAAGTACCGAGGGAAAAAAAAAAAGAGGCTGATGCAATGGAAATGATTGGATCCTTGCTAGATATCCCTCACAATGTCTCAAAACATAAATTTTTGATAGAGAAGCTTCTTGTACCTACTTTTGAGGTACCAAAGTCAGAATATGCGTGTGAACTCATTGGTCTATGTGATCTTTGGTATCATGAAATCTACACCTATCTAAAACTAGGAGTCCTCCTAGCCGATATCACCTCGAATCTCAAGAGAACCTTTGTCAAAAGGTCCTTATGATTTTTTATCCTAGGGGAAACCCTTTTTCATTGAAGCATTGATGGAACCCTATTATGTTGCTTAAAATTTGAGGAAGCCCTAACTGCTCTGACTGAGGTACATAATTGTAGACACCTAAAAATGACTTAGGCCTCTGACCACTACTTTACCACCTCTCGTCATAAAAATGATTATAATATTTTAATTATGTTTCTAACCCACATTCAACTAGTAATTAAATAATTCCTAATTATTTAATTAATTCATAATCTCTCATTCTTCATAATTATTAAGTAAAAATATCTTATTTATTTATTTAATAATGTCACTAATTATCAAAGTCTTCTTGCAATTAAATAAAATCTTATTTATTTAATTAATCCTCATCATTAATGTCCTCCTAATTATTAAATGAATATATTTAAAATATATTTATTTAATGTGTCACTAATTCCTAAATCCTCTTAATTAAATAGATTTGATAATTTATTTAATTAATTAACTACTTATTCTAAATTAAATAATTATTTGTAATTATATAATAATTGTATGTGACACTTCTATATTTTTAAATAAAACAAAATCATTTAAAAATATCTCACATACTTAACTGATTCTTCATTTAGTAATTAATTTCTAAAATCAATTACTGCTTACCTCACAAAATCCATATTTTGAATTAATTTAATTCAAAATGGAATTATTCTTCTACAAATCAAGTAATTTCAAAAATTACCGATTTTCTAAAATCTCATCCTCTTGTCTTCTGATTTTTACTAATTTCATCTCAACTGTCACATTCAATCTTGATTTAATTCATTTAATTAAATCTTATTCACACATGTGGGCATTTTTCCCTAACCCTAATTGAGAGTTGCCTTATTGAATCTTGACCTTTGATCCTAGGGCATTCCTCAATCTCTCATCTTGTCCATCCGTTCAAGATTGCATTTTCTATAAAATGACAATATTGATCTCATTCTCAAATGGATCATTGCTTAATCTATTTTATTAT
This sequence comes from Sequoiadendron giganteum, assembly GCA_007115665.2. Classification (NCBI taxonomy): domain Eukaryota; kingdom Viridiplantae; phylum Streptophyta; class Pinopsida; order Cupressales; family Cupressaceae; genus Sequoiadendron; species Sequoiadendron giganteum. The sequence continues at coordinate 151,963,372 of CM021105.1, forward strand.
AGGCATTCTCATATCTTAGGCTTTTTATTACTATTTGCATACTAGGATTGAATTGCTAGTTGCACATTAGTTTATTTTACAAATCCTTCAAAAGCTTTGTTAAGGCTAGGCATATAGAGTTTCTCACACACAAATATGAGGTCATTCATCATCAACAACAAGCTTGAGGAGGTGAAATGGAAGTAAGCCATGGAGTATTAAATGGGTGAGACCTTTCCAGTTTTCTTCCATTTCAAGTATTTTTCTCCTTTGCATTCTATTGTGTGATGTTATTAACTTGCAGGTACAACTAATCAATTGATTCTATCTTGCAAGAATTTAATTGTCATTACAATAATGGCACTTGTGGTTCACACTCGAGTGGTATGACCTTGGCCAAGAAGTTACTAAGAACCGAGTACTAATGGCTAACAATGGAAAGAGAGGAACATGAATTTTTCAGAATGTGTCTACAGTGCCAACAACATGGAGACCTCATTCATGTACCAACTCAAAAATTACATCCTATTGTTACACCATGGCCCTTTTCACAATGGGGGCTTGATCTCATAGGTAAAATCTCACCCACCTCATCCAATGACCACAAGTTTATCATCAGCGCCACAAAGTATCTCACAAAGTGGGTCAAAGCGATTCCCATGACCTACATCACCAGAAAGTAGATATCCAAGGTTATCCTAAACTATCTCATTTTTCAATATGGTGTCCTTCAATCCATTATCTCTAATAATGGGACACCTTTCAAGAATCAGGATGTCTATGACTTGTGTGAAAATTTCAAAATCCAACATCGCTTTTCCACACCATATTACCCACAAGGCAAAACCCAAGCAAAAGCTACCAACAAAACCATTTCGAAGATCCTTAAGAAAATAATCAATGACTCTAGTTGTGACTAGCATCTAGAGTTAAATCTCACCTTATGGGCCTATCGCACTAACATCTGCATGCCAACATGAACCACCCCATTCTCTCTAGTCTATGGATCAAAAGACATCCTCCCTATCGATATTGAGCTCCCGTCACTAAGGATATCATTGAAAAACCTCATTAGAGATGAGGAATACAGGGTTACAAGATTGAATGAGTAGGAGTTAGTAGATGAAGAGTGCATGGATACCCTCAACGATTTATAGGTCTATCAAAATTGCCCAAAATGCAGCTACAACAAGAAAATCAAGCAACGTACCTTCCAAGTCGGTGACCTTGTGCTAAAAGAGAACCAAAAGAACGTGTCAAATCTCGAGAGAAAAGGAAAATTTGAGCACAATTGGCTAGGACCTTTCATCATCACAACCAGCTATAAATTAGGAACATATCAATTAGCAACACCAAATGGAAAGCCTCTATAGGAGCCTTTGAACAACTCCCTTCTCAAAAAGTTCTATGCTTAAGAACTTCCAAGGTGAAGAATCAAAAAATACAAAAAACTCATTAGAAAATGTCCTAAAAAAAAAATGGTTACCTTGATGAAAACCTAGCAAATAGGCATCTTGGTGACAACCAAAAAATAAAATTACAAAAATTATAAAATCCAAAAATGTAAATAAAAAATCAGAAAGAGGATTGAAAAATAGAAAAGAAAAAAATCCTCCTCTAGTGAAAACCACTTCGGTGGCACTATGGACAAGTACCTTGGTGAAAACCTAGAAAATAGGTGCCAAGTGTAAATAAAGCACTCTCATCCACCTGGATCTGCACAACTCACTCATCCATTCCATCACACTTCATTAATCCTCCATCCACCCATTCGTTTGCATCCATACATAAGCCTTAACTGATGACCAATTCATATTCCATCATTGTAGTACTTGGCATATTCCTAAGGTCAGTTTGTCTTGCCTTTATCGAAGTAGTCTATCACTTAACATTGGGGGAATTTCCTTGAAACTGGTAGTGGATCGGATTTGTGTATATCTTTTGTTCTCTTCCCAAGACATCATAAAATCCAAAAACATTTGAAAAATTCATCAAAAATAAAAAACATGTCGAAAATCTCGGAATATCTTCAAAAATTTCATCATCAAGTATTATCAATCTCTCACCTTTTCTAAACTACGTCATCTCTGAGCTTGAACATAGGCAAGGTTGATCTTTGATAATGCCCTAAGACATCTTAGGTCAGTCCTTAGGCATCCGTCACAATAAAATGGCAACCCGTTTGCCCACCTATCTCATCATTGAGTCAAGTCTGTCATCAATCGAACTACATGGTCTTTACATGTATAACGTAGGAAAGACTAATCTATGGATCAGCTCTCAAGACCCCTAGGATAGGTCTTTTCTTTATTCCCTTTTGTCATAAATCTTGGAAATACCATAAACAACCTCAAAATATCTAAAAATCCAAAATGGTGCATCCATCTCATCTCACTTTCACTCGTGATTTTCATCATTCCTAATAAATCAATCATCATTGTCACCCTTTGGTGAGTCAGCCAAAATCAAGTCTAGCAAGTTCAAAAGTGAACACCTAATCATCAAAGTCTCAAAAGTCTAAGTTAATAAGAAAGCAAGTTGATCAACTCAAAATATCAATAGCTTATCATCCAATCAGTCCCATCAAAACCCTGATCACAACATATCCCTTGGATGAATCTTTCCCATGATGGATATAAGAATCAAGTACCTCACAATATTTTATTCTTGGCTAGTGGTATGAAGAATTTTAGCTTGTTGTCTTATCTTATTTTGTGCTCATTCTAAGGACCTCTCGATAATGCCTAAACAAAACATGTTTAGAGAGAAAGGAATGGGGAAAAGATCATTGTCTCTTTTATCTACTATGCTTGTGGGACACATTTATAAAATAACTTAGTCATATGTACCTTGTTTGGTTTGTGGAGAGGATAGTTTAGATGTCTTTTTGACCACATAAGAAAGCTTTCTTTCCTATATTTTGGCCTGTGATGTTTAGAATGTTTGAACCACATCCTGAATGAAGTATGCATGCTAAGTGTGAAAAAAGAATAATCCTATCTGATTGTCAAGTCAAATTCCATCATACTAGGTACAACACCATCCTGGTTCTTTATACCTTGATGCATCATACCTATGTGTGTTATCAAACATAAAGTAATTGACCCTTTGAAAATCCTGACTCCTCAAAAAGAAAAATCATCATCATCATAACTAACTCATTGTTTCTAAGTTCTTCTATCTTCTTTCCATACTAACATGGTATCATGACAGTAATCAGAACATCACCAATACATACACTTTGCATCCACTACATCATTAGCATAAAAAACATATTGCATCATATCATTATCTTAAATTATGAGGTATAATATAAATTTTTTATTCTAAGCATCTTAAGGAATCATTGCATCATACATAAATCATTAGCATCTATTACCATTTGCATCCAGTGCACCATCATTACCATACATTACATTCACGGGATCATTATTAAAATGCATGAAAAAGAGATAAAAAAAAAGTGCATCCATTAGAAACATACATCATATAGCATAAGCATAAGTAATAGGAACATCTCATAGCATCACATAAAAAATTAGAATGCATCCATACATATCATAAAGGTGAATCATCTCATATATATCATCAAATAATACACCGTTATGATACAAAATCGGATCAAGTGTACATTGAAATACATGTTACAACAGGGGCAATAATGCAGCCCGTGAATCAAAAAATGAAAAAACTGTCTATGATAAAGGGATAGCCCTATTGGCTATGCCCCTCACCCTCTCCAACTTGCTTGTCACCATGATCCTCTAACAGTCACAACCCTATCTGCTAAGAGAAGTCTGAAATTTTTTTTTTGTAGGAACAAGTACGGAAAGCCGCATTCACCTTCTCGTGCAACGCAATCACTTTGTTGCACCGCATTCACCTTCTCATGTGACAAAACTGATCTGTTGCATTGCATTCGCCACTCGGAGAGCCGCATCTGATGTGATGCATTTTCCAATTCGCATCTACCAGTTTGTGCCACAAACAACTGGTAAAATTTATTATTTTTGAATTGTAATCTGGATTTGATGCATCTGTGGCCAATTTTTTCTATTTTTTTTTTAGGAATTAAAATAAACCAACCCTAGGATAGACACTTAATTCATAATTTACCAATCCTAGGATAGAAAATCTAACTTGGAATTTATCAATCTAGGATAGTCACCACACTTTACTTTTGTTTGGATTAATATAAACCCCATGTTTTTGTGAAGCAATATCTTCACTTAGGATAAAAAAATTTCATTTGGGTTTAAAACTGAACATTTGTTTACTGTGTTTGTTTGGATAATAGGTATATGCTCTCCCCTTTACTGGGTGATAAAAAATATAGACTTATCCATTTTTACATTCATGCATTTCATGTTTTATTAAAACCCTTAGAAGGCCTGCCATAGTGGGAAAAAGTACTCACCCTATGGGAACGACCTAAGTGGGAACAACCAAAGCCAGGTTTTCCAACCCACTTTAATGAAAAGCGAATTCGGGGAAATTCCACAATTCGACGGTAGTGTGCAAGGTAACCATCCCCAAAAACTTTGTCTTAAAGGTTGGGAGGTCTCCTGAGGGAGTTTATCATTTTCTGTGCCAAACGAAAACCTTGACTAAGAACCATAGTGTAGAAGCCAGCCATGTCAGTAACTAGACATTGTTTTAATGATAGTGCAAGGGGAGGGAAGAATCTCCCCCCAAGACACTCACCATATAATCACCATAGACTATTTTCTCAGGGGATTTAGTATCCACTTCTGTCACCTTGAGTATGCACCTGGAAAAGACAAAAACATGGGTGCCCTCTAGGGGGTGACATGGCTGTGTGAGTCGATGTGATTTTAAGCTGTGGGCTATGATTATTATAATGAACTTTTGACTATTAAGAGTGAGTCTGCTTGAACATACACTTAATTTTTTAATTTTTGTGTTTGCCAACTATTTTTAAATAGACTTCAACAATTTGAAAATCACAAATCTGAACCAAAAAAAAAAAAACCTCGTCAAAACTGCAAAACTGTGTTCGGGTTTCCAAAAAAATTTCCATTGTGATGCAATCACTCTGATGCACCGCAATCGCCAAATATTGAGCCGCATTCGCTCTGATGGGCCTCATTTGAGTCATCCTGATCCACATTCGCTCTGATGAGCCGCATTTGCCATAATTAAACCGCGTTCGATAAAAATCAACCCGCATTCGCCAGACTATGTCGCAATCAACACTTTTTGAACTACATTCGATTCTGTGAGCCACCTTTGCTCTATCGTACCGCATTTTCTATGATGCATTTGCTAAAAACTGCAAACAATTTCTCACTATCAAAAATAGAAAGTCGACAACTTGTCTTCAATTTAATCAAGTCTTCCTTCACTGTTATAGTCCAAAGCAGACTCTGAATTTCTCAATTATCCTCAAACATTGCATTTTAGGTACCATTTTAGGCTCACAATAGGTTTTCATTTGGCCTTCCATTAGATTGCATTGATAGCTTCACCATCTCCTTAGACACTCACTTTTGCAGATTTTAGGAGTTGACTCCTACCATTCATTGTCCAAACTTTGCATTCAATAGTAGGTTATCATTGGACCCAATTATCCTTTTGTGAATTATTTCCCACTCAATAGTCTAGTGTGGAAACTTCACTTTGTCCTATTTATAGTCCTTCTATGTCCCATTGGTCTTCCAAAATTGAATCATTGCAAAAACTTTGTTTTCCCAAGTTTGTCCTCTTCAGATCTCTCACTAGTAAGTACATCTTAGGATCATTTATTGCATTTCATTTGGCATCTCCATTTAGTGTCACACCACTTGCATTCACAAACCTTTAGTCTTACTTGCATTTCATAGCATCCTTTAAAAATCCAAAAAGAAACCAAAAACATAGTCTCATACTTAGATCATTCTCTTCATCATCCCAAGTTGAGCAAAACCTTGTATTGTTGAAACTAGATTACAGAAAAATAAAAGACTCATGGATTCTTTTAGACAAGACACCAAATTTCTTGAGTTCACAACTGGCATGGACTCATTTCCTAATACCATTAACAATCCTTGTTTTGACATGGGAAATTCCACAATCAATCCTTTTAGTGAGATGAACATCCCATCATCTCCATCACATCTTTTTGAACCATTTATCTGACGGGATGAAAATGGGGACATCTTTGAAGAAGACATACAAGCTGCTGCCCAAAACCTAGAAGTGGCCTCTTTTGTGGAAGAATTGGTCCTAAATGACTCATCCAGATTCCTAGCTATGCTCCTTGACCAAGGGGCTAAGTTACCAAAGGGATTTGATCTTAACACTCTTAGAGAAACTTCTCCCACTCCAACATCACACAATCCTTCCATGGGAGCCTCTTCACAAAATGTCATCAACACAATCAATGCTACCTCCCTTGGTCATACTACCACCACAACCAATACAACATCTATTGGAGGATCATCTTCCCAAACCAACACCACATCACAATTCATTCCACAAAAAACATCCACCATCCCTTCACAAACAATAGGGGCAACCACATCAAACCTCTTTGGAACTACATCTAGTTCCATGAGTACATCGACAAACCTATTATTAGGTTCTTCAAATGCCATGGAAACCAACTCATCCAACCCATTTGGGAGAAATAAAGGAAGAGTTACTATAGAAGGTACCCAACCCACTTCATCATAGGTCAATACCAACATTCCTGTGACCCAAAACACAAACATCCCTCAAGGCCACAATCTTTTAGTTGGGCAAGGCAATCAAGGCGCTCAATCCTACACTCCATTTGGGCATCAACAAGGTCCTCAATCCTTTACTCCATTTGGACATCAACAAAATCAAAACCAACAAGGACCTCAAATTCAGCCCAACATGACAGGATATCATATCCCCACTTATGCCTCTCAAATCCATACACAACAACACATTCCTCATCGAAACACTCATTTCCAACAACCGCCTAATCAAAACGCTTATTTTCCTCACCAAAAACCCATTCCAAATAAACACATTTCATCAGAATAGCTAGGGACTCAAGCTACCCCTATCAACAACATAGGTGATGCTACCAACCATCCCATGGTGGAATCACTCACACTCCAACTCGCTACTCTTCAAACACAAGTGGAGACCTTGCAACAATCCAACAAAAAGTCATACATGTCACATGACTTGTGTCCATATCCATTTGACACATCCTTGTATATGCCACCCTTTCCTCATGGATATGTGGTACATCATTTTCCCGAATACAAAGGCAAAACAAACCCCATTGAACACATAAGAGAATTCACCACTAGCTGCATGGACATTGCATATGAGAAAAATTATCTCATGAGACTCTTTTCTAGAAGTCTTATAGGTCATGCACTAGAATGGTTATTTCCATTCATATATGCCTTATACCCTTACCGCCACCCTAACATTCACATCCTATGTCACTTACCACTTTACCACAACCTCCCACAATGGGGCTTGTGGTATGGTGGTGGTGGCTATGGAGCGGGCATGAAATGTTTACCATGCTACCATGCGCAGTCAAACCATAGACCACGGTAGTGCAGTGGGTGGTAAGTCTCCAACGATGCAGCAGTTAGGAGATCCGACCGTGGTACCACAGGGGGTTATCTTAGAGACCGCGATGACTACGATGACTGTGATGAATGGGAGAAAGCAGTTAGCAGAGACAACGAGGAGATGATGAATGGGTAGCGGTTACCATGATACCGTAGCCGCTAAAAAAATGACTGCACTGATAGTGGTAAATAGATAGTGGTCAAACCAAAGACCATGGTAACCGCGGTAATAGGGAATATAACAGCTGGTGGTAAGGAAGAAAATGAAGCGATTATCGCTATACCGCCCATGGTCTGAACATAGACCATGGTGGTCACAGTAGTTGGTGGATAGCAGTGGAGGTGATGGTCTAAGATGACACTGTGGTATCGCTGGCAGTCAAGCCAGGCACCACGGTGACTACGGTAACATAGAATTAGTAGTTGGCGAAGATGGATACCATTATAACGTGGATGGACATTGAGGAAGCGGTGAAGAATAGCAGAAAATGCCAACCGCTATACCACAGTGGGTCAACATATTGACTGCGGTAGAGAGGTAGGAATAAGAGAATATTCAAGCAACATTTAAAATGAAATATTAAAGGGCAAAAATGTATTAAGGCAAAATGAAAACGTAGGGCTATGTTTTAAACATTTAATTTTCCGATAAGGAAATCTAATTAAATGTTTCAATTTCTCTCAATGGAATGTAAGCAACTGTGACAAATAGCGAAGGGTTGTGACCCTTAAAATTTACTGTATGAATAATTGTAAAATCTATACGAGTAAGAGGGTATTAGGATAGAAAAATTGTGGCAAGCACAATATTTTCAGAATGTTTGCATTCAAGAAGACTATGTTGCACATGTAAGATTTGAGGATGATAATGAAATACTGTTGATTTGGTGGTTTCATTCTAGCATCAGTTGTTTGTTGGATTTGTGCAATTATTTGATTGTCTCCAATCTAATATTTCTTAATTATTTAAGTTGAAATATCAAATATATGTTCAATTTATCAGTGCATATTTGTTGTATCTGTGTGGTTCGATTAATTGGTTTCTTCAAGAAGGAATTAAATCCTTTTAGTCAATCACAGTAGTTTGGGAATATTATTTGGATCATTAAGAAGAATCAAATAGTTAGGATTGATATTCTACCTCAAGTAGGGTCTGTCAATCATATTTTTGCATGTTTGTACCAGTTATAAACTCATACTTTTATGCCAAACAATTAGAGATTTTCTAGATATAAGCCATTCATCTAGAAATTTCATTTGAATTTGTTTTACCCAACAAGGCATTGGTCTCCCTTACTTTCATTACTTAGTTTTATTTATTTCATTTGACATCTATTAATTAAACATATCAGGCTTCACCTTGACAATTGCTTACACTATTTATACCAAATTTAGATCACATCTTTTTCATTGTCAATTTTCCATTGTGGATAGTTTACTGAATCAGGAAATATAGTTCAAAATCTGCAGCATTCATATAGGTACACCCACCTAGGTTTAGCAGAGCCTTAAGAGTAGAAGGTACAATTGCATCAATTGGCCTTGTTAGTTGGCCAAAAGAGTTGTGAGAGCTTGGCAACCTCTCGTGGTTCAAACCTGCATTTTTGAGACCCAACGGGTAGGAAGGTGGAAAGAGGAAGTCTCACTGTGCCACTACTCGACCAAGGTTGTCATCATGTCTAAGTGCATCCAAATAGGAGGGACGTACACAACATACCAAAGACCAAGGGCACCAAGCTACTCCTAAACCAAGTCATGCATACCCTGCAAGCTATTGAGCATTGGCCATCTATGCTCCTATGACTGAAGTACATCAAGCTCCTCCTACACAAGGGAAGCCATTGCATGAATAAAAAAAGAAAAAAATTGTATTTCACGCTAGGATTTTGCATCCAAAATGGAAAATGCAACATTGTTTGCGAGTGCGCCATAGTTTGGAAAGTTGCAAACTACACCACCGTGATTGAGTTTGCAAATTTATTATTCCAAAGTGAGCTGCATGATGCTATTTTTATATGTTGTCCACTTTATGGTGAAACTCTAAATCCCTAAGTGAGCCGCACGATTGAATCTTAACATGCAGTGGAGTTTGATCGGCAAACCCTAATCTCCAAACTGATATGCGCAGTATTGTTTGCATATGCCATCCAATATAGAACTGCGTGGCACTGATAGGCTATTTTTAGTGGTGTTGTATAGCGCCACTCAACTTAAAAGACACTTCTAAACTAATTAATGCATGTAAAATGAAAAAATTGAGTCCGATAAGGGTACATACTATGGGTCCTACACCAAATGGCCACTGGTGTAGTCCTACTCTCTCTGACACGTGCCTAGGAAGTTGTTGTTGCACCATTTCGACAGACTTAGAGATGAAAGTATGAAATTTTCTATAGGCTAAGTATGCAAATGTGTTTAAAGTGACACCTCAAGGTCTATTTAAGCCTAAAACTTAAGGTTTTTTGACCCAATTTGACCTTCCACCTAATGTTTTGATATCTTGATCCTATTTTTATCCAACCAAGGGCCATTTTGCATTTGTTTTGGTGTTTAAATGTGTTTTTTGGCAATCCCGGCCTTTTTGAACCTATCAGGCACCTTCTCGTCTCTTTTTCGCGAGTTCATCCATAAAATAAAAAATTTTGTCCAATCTCTCGAGGGGGCATTATACCGACATAATCCTTGCACTGGGGCAGAAGTGGGGCATTTGAAAAAATTGAGAAATTTTGAACTTTGATCATTAGCAATTTATTCTTTGAATCAATGCAACAAGTTCATTGCTTCAAAGAGGGGCAAAATGTAGACATGGAAAATATACATGCACCTGATCCTGATCCTACTAACGAAATTTCCTCCTAAATCATACTCTCAACATTTAATCATATTTTGTTCCTTAATTTAATAAATCATTATTTGTTTGATTAATTCTTTCTCCTCCAGTGATTAAATTAATCAATTTAATTTAATTAACCTTATATTTCTATTTAATTAAATAAATCATTTTATTTAATTAAAGTCTCTAAAAGTCCTCTTATTAAATTAAAAAAATTAAACCATTTTTGATTTAATCTAACATTATCCCACTTAGTTAAATGAATCAAAATCATTTATTTAAGTAAGCATTTCCTCTGAATTATGATTTAAATCAATTCATCAATTTAAGTAAAAATTGTCAAATCATCTAATCCCTCGTTAAATTAATCAAAATTTTGATTAAGTTAATCACTATCACTAAAATCTTCTAGAGAATGCAACTTGCACATGAAAATAGATTTAATTCATTTATTAAATCTCTATTTTTCCTCACATGGCATCAAAAGGCAATATTCCCTCAAGTTTGAATTCAAAAAGTCCGAGTGGACTTGTACATCCAATAAGGAATTCACTCCTCTTACATGTCCTTGTGCATTGAGCCATGTGGCATTTATTTCATTCATTTTTCCCTCTCACATGTCATTTCCTCAAATTCAAATTCCACCTAATTGCATTTATTGGCACTTTGGCCAAAATGTGCACAACCATCAACCATTCACATGGTGACAAGTGGAATTTGGCCATTGGGTGAAAGTTAGTCCCACATTGCCCAAATCGTGATCTATCTTCTAAATTCAAATCTATAAATGGAAGGCTTATCTTCTCATTATTCATCCATAATTCCATGCAAAGTTACTCTCTTAACATTGAGAGCCAATTTTGTGCACATCACTCCATACTTCATCATTTTCACAATTCTTAGCTAGGTTATGCTCAAATCTCATCATGGAGATTTGATCAATGTACAAACTTCAACATTGCAATTTAGGAGTTGGGAAAGGGCCAATTTGAACATTCAATTGGCACCAACTCCTCCATGGGATCACTAGTTTTCTCACTTAATTAGGATTTAATTTAATTTATTTAGTTTGTTGTTCATTTTCCTAGTTTAAGTTTTAGTAAATGGATTTCATGGGGAATCCTTCATTCTTGTTCACATTTGATCTAACATCCTAATTTGTTTGTTGTTCTTGTGCAATTGCAGGTTTAGGGGTTCACATATTCAGTGCTAAAGGTTGTGAAATCAAAAAGATCGATACCGGTGATTTTTTTGTGAAGGGAAGTGAGACTAATAGTTATGTGTACAATCTCAATGAAGTTAAATGGATAAAATTACTTTACAATACAAAGAGAAGAGAGTTTTCTTCGGCATAAAATATTGGGACACATCATTTTTTATGATATTATAATGATCAACTCAAAATAAAAGGTAAGAGACATGTCAATGATCAAGAATCCTCCATTTATGAGTTACCAACCATTTCATGAGGGAGAACAAACAAGGACCAAATTTACTACTAAGGAATATTCTAATAAATCCATTGGATTTGATTCATAGAGAACTATGTAGACCTTGATAGGTATTTTATGATGCTTATTGGTGACAACTCTACAATGACCTTGATTCCTTTTCTAAGAGAAAAAATAGAATATTTTGAGAAGTTTAAAGAATTTAAGGCTATAGTTGAGAATGAAACTAGAACAATCAAATGTTTGAGATTAGACAAAGGTTGAGATTTTGCTTCTAATAGGTATAATGGATTTTTTGAATTGCATCAGATATAGAGATATTTTTTCTACTCTTGGATCTCCAATCCAAAATCAAGTTTCTAAGAGGAAGAAATAGACTATATAGGATATGGACAAAACAATTTTGTCAAGAAAATTTGTCAAATATGTATTGGGGAGAAGTAGTTTATAACATAGTTTACATCATGAACATGGCTCAAATTAGACAAAATACTACTAAAATGCCATATAAGTTGTGGAAAGGAAGACCAAATTTAATGAGATATCTCATAATATTTGGAAGAAAGTGATATATCAAAAGGGATGAAGAAAATTTGGGTAAATTTGATTGCAAATATGATGAAGGTATTTTTATGGGTTATTTTATGACAAGCAATGCATATAGATGGTATAAGAAGAGATTGAAAATAATTGTGGAAATTTTCAATATAAGTATAGATAAAATAATATAGTCTACTGATACTCTAGATGAATAAGATAATGAAGACTTAATCCATAACAATGCTGAAGACTCAAAAATTCACTTAAATAATACATTTACAAAGACTCTGACTAGGTATGTTCATAAGAACCATTAGAAATGTAGACATGTAAAATTAACTTGACACCTATCACAAACATTGAACAACATTGAACAATACTGAATGGCATCAAACAACACTAACAACATCGAACAACCTCAAACAATGTCAAACAATATGGAACATCATCTCCGATCACCTGAGAATGAATCAGAATAATCCTGTAACACCTGAGAATGACTCAAAATCATCTTGTAATGCCTCAGAATGACTCAGAAACATCTTGTAGCACTTCAGAATGACTCTGAATCATCCAAAAACACCTTAGAATGACTCGAAATCATCTTGCAACACCTCAAAATGACTTAGAATTATCCTATAACACTTCAGAATGACTCGAAATCATCTCATAACACCTTCGAATGACTTGGAATCATCTCGTAACACCTCATAATGACTCAGAAACATCTCGTAACATACCATAATAACTTGAAATCATCCTATAACACTTCATAATGACTCAAAATCATCTGGTAACATCTCATAATAACTCAAAATCATCCTGTAGCATATCATAATAACTCGAAATCATCTCAGAATCACCTTGAAACAACTCAAAATCATCTTGTAATGTCTCAGATCATCTCAGATCATCTTGTAATCACTCCAAAACATCTTGGAATTATCTCATAATGTCTCAGATCATCTCATAATCATATTGCAACATTACCACATCGCATCACATGAAAACGATGTCAAAAACCCTAATTCCTCTATTAATTAAATAATACAACATTATTTAATTAATTCACTTTTTTAACATTTCAAACAAATTGAATAAACTTCATTTATTTAATAAGATCCTGAAAAACCCTAATTCCTCTATTGATTAAATAAAACAAAATTAGTTAATTAATTCACTTCTTCAATATTTCGAATAATTGAATAAATTTCAGTTATTTAATAAGGTCACAAAATCCCTAATTCTGTTATTAATTAAATAAAACAACATTATTTTATTAATTCATATTTCATCATTTTGACCAATTAAACAAATCATATTTATTTAATAAATTCATATCTCAACTTATTTCATCCTCGTTGATTAAATAATGTCAATTATTTAATTACATTGCTAAATCACCTTATTCCTCTAATTGGATTAAATTATTAAACAATAATTTAATTACAACACTTTCCCTCCAAAAAAAATGAATATTTGAATCAAACTATTCAAATAAATTATCCAAAAAATTAAATCAAACTAATGGAACTTTGTTTGGAAAAGTCAAACTTGATTTGCACATTCAACTCTAAAAAGGAATTAATTAATTAAATCAATTAATTCATATTCCTCACCCACTTTCTCATTGAGAAAATTATGATTTTTGACTAAGAAATCTAATTTGTTAAGTAATCAATCTATTTTGTTAACTAAACAATCTATTTTGTTAACTAAACAATCTATTTTGTTAACTAAAACATCACATTCCTAACTAAGCCATCACAAACTTGGCTGATCAATCACATCTCTGATTGGCCAATCTATTTCCCAATCATACAAACTATGCAATCCACTTTGTATAATTATCTCATGTCTAAATCCTCTCAACACACTTCGATCGTTGATCTGAATATTCTTCAAAAAGATCTTGATTGTTCATTTCAAATCAACTTTTCTATTTAACAAACCCCTTTCCTCACAAATAAGGATCGAATAATTAACATGCATTGAGCAATGAGGTGCTTTCAAGATCATCATTGAGAGATATTCATCCATTTTCTTTGTTCAACAAAACACAACAAGCATTCATCCACACGTTGCACACAAAATTTAGAGGCTTCGCTGTGATAAGAACAATCCAACATCAAGCAAATATAGTCTACTACAGGATGGTAAAAGCTATCCTTTTTTCTCATTTGGCAATTATTAGGTTCATTATCATGCTTCCAATAGGATAGTTTCGATTTCGTATGTGTAGGAGTTTCTAAATTTTAGATTTAATATTTTTGGTTGTAGATTAGATTTCTTTGCCAGATCGCTTCCATGTCCTTCTTGGATCATTAATCTAACATCCATCTTCCCCATCACACATTCTAGCATGCCCAGTGGGGCCCTTGTCCCCTCCTCTAACATTCATTTGAGTCATTTTTGAAGTTGCAAGTCCTAAAAATGCTTTTGTCGGAGTTTTCATATGCTTGTTCTTAAGACTTGAGATTTTTTTTGTCTATAAAAATGCACATTTGTCAAAAGAATGACACATTTTTATGAAATTGGTGCATTTATAATTTCTTAAGTTAGCATTTTTCTGATAGGGTTTTTTAGCACTTGTTTTTAAAAACTATGTAGTTGTCTAAAACTTGTGCATTTATATTTTCTATTATGATCAGTTATTCTGATGGAAAAATGCACCAATCCTACACTCTTGTAATAGGTTTTCACTAAAAGATGTTTGATTTTGGATGTGTGGGTAGGAATTGACAGATTTGATGCAAGATTCCAACAACTCTAACATGTTTATTGTAGGGAAGATGATCAGTCCCAGTTGATTAAATTAATTTTAATTAACTTAGGAACTTTCATTTTAGTGCTCTAAAAATGAACAATAACAAACTCAAACTTTGATTTTGGTGTTGTTAAAAAGAACAAATTTTAATATTTTTTAACTTAAAAATTTTCATTTTAGTGTTCTAAAAATGAACAACAACAAACTCACACTTGATTTTGGTGTTGATATAATGAACAATTTTTAAGATTTTTAACTTAGGAACTTTCATTTGGTGCTCGTAAAAAGAATAAAAACGCTTCAGTTTTGGGATCTAAAAATGAACACATTTAATATTTTCATAAGTAGGAACCTGTAATTTTGGTGCATAAAAAGAGGGAAATCAGTTTTACATTTGTTGACAAAGATAGGACAAGGATTTCCTTTCTTAGAAAAATCTCTATTGGAGCTCATAAAAGTGAACAAATGTTTCTTTGAGATTTCTCACCATTTCTACCTTAATTTCTTGATGTCTTGAACATTTCATATTGGTGAAAGTTAAAAATAACTTTGTTTTGTTTACACAAATTTTTTGGGATAACATCGCTCGAGGTGTTTAAAATTTATCATTTTGCAATGAAGTGTTTGTTAGAGTAATTGGGTATTTACTTTATTAATTAAACAATATTTGTTTAATTACGTAAAGTTCCCATTTACCTCTTTTCACTTAAGCTAACATTAGGTGCATAATAATTAATTACTTTATTAATTATTATTGTGCAAGCCTAGGGTTTTCCTTTTTAGGGTTTTCATCTATATGTAGTTGAAAACTATCTTTTGTATCATTAATTCATTTTACATTTTTGTGTGAATTCATGGCTCCACATTCTTGAGCATTTCCTTTGTTGCTTCTCTTTGTTTCTCCTTGTAACAGGTTATTTTCTTGCAAAGATCTTTTGGGCTTCTGTGGTGTTGTATCTTCTCAACTCCAACATGGTATCAGAGCTTCAGATTTGCAGCTGCTTGTTCTTGTTTTGAGATTTTGCATTGGAAGCAAATCTAGGGTTCTAAGTTTTTTTTGGGTGGATTCAACATACTCCATTTTTTGGGTTCACTTTGGGCTCAAATGGACAGTGCCATTGGATTTGTAGCGCCCAAAAACCCCTAAAACGACTGTCAAATCGTCGATTTTAGTTATAGTCAATTTGGAAGGCAAATTTTTTTTGCCCTAGGGCCGTACGGAGCAAAAATCACAAAAAAAAAAATAAAAAAAATCAATTTCTATGGTTTTTTGATTAAATTATTGCACGCCTATGTATTTGTTTTCACCGCCTGGTGGCCACGCACCACCAGTGACCTCAGCCCGCGCTCGCCCGCCACTTCGTTTGTAGCCCGTGCCCCGTCTGCTCCGGCTCCGAGCCCATTGCCTCGTGCTCCGCCGAGGTTTCCGCCCCGCGCTCCACTTGCCTGCTCGGCTCCGCCAAGCTCGCCCCGCCACTGTCGGGCTCCGCCGAGCTCGCCCGCCGACTCCGACTGGCCCCGTCGACACCGACACCGGGCTCGCCGACCCGAGTCGGCATGCCAGCCCCTACGGGCCTCCAAACCCCCGCCGCCCGGTCACATGGGTGACCACGGGCTCTCCTAGCCACCAGCCCCCTAGTCGTCCACGTGACCAGGGGCCGAAAACTTTAGCCCTTGAGGGCTCCAAATAATATTTTTTTTGCACATTGGAGCAGCTTGCGCTAAATCGGGCGTAGAATGGGCAATTTTTCTTGGTTTTTTGCAAACGAGATATCATCGAAAAGCTGGTTCCGGCGTTATTCCAGTGGTACTGGTAATTTTTCCTGATTTTGCATTTTTTCTATTTTTTTTCCAGTCAAAGTCAGAACTTGGTTTTTTCACTCCAAGGGACGTATCTTTTGCGTCTGAACTCCATTTTGCGCAAACAAATAGGCGTTGGAAAGGTATTACAGTGATCTTTCCAGATTTATAGTCTATTTTACTAGTACATTTACTAGGTATTGTTTATTCAGCTTTGTGTGTTTTTACACTTTGCTCAATTACTTGGTCATTCTGGCTCCTACATGAGTTTTTTTTGCGTGAGATGGGCTATATTAATTTGAGCTAAATGTTGTAAGGTCATATTTCTCAGTTTGTTTTTAATTTCAAGAGTTATCATGGGTTTTTCTACTCACCCTTCAGTTGTTCTTCTAGAACGGGGTAATTATGAGTCATGGGCAAAGGGTATACTTACACATTGTAGGTGGCTTAATATTTTGACTTATTTGTATGATCTCATACCTGAACCAACAACTTTAGAGGGCAGATTAGCATGGGATATTATTAGAAATCACATTGTAGGAGTTATATTGTCTAGTGTTGATCATGACACTGTGTTGGTTATATCGGACATTGATTGTCCTCACCCACTTTGGACACATCTTTGGGAGATCTATGGAGACCCTATTCTATCTCCATTCCTAGAGGATCCTGCTTCAGATTGTCTCATACCCATTGCTTGGAGAGAGAATACACCATTTGATCATGATACTTTAGAGGAGCTTGAGTATTTAGACACCCTTACTTATTCCGATGGATCAGAGGTTTGTCTCACAGTTCCTACTCTTCAGACTGAGACTTCATCAGCATCTCTTGTTGTTCTTGATTCAGTGCAGCAGGGAATCATACATCTTCCAGACATAGCTACTTTGGACTCTTATGTTGCAGACATATCTTTCTTGTTTGTTGAGTCCTATATTGCAGATTTGGAGGATTATTTTGAGGACATTCATCTCCTCTACCTTGACAGTCAGGTTATCACTATTCGCCCACCATTATCTGTGCATTCAGAGGTTGCATTTCAGTATTCTCCACATCAGTTTGGATTTGACATTATTTGTTTCCATTCAGACAGTGAGACTCTTCAGCATCCTATCATGGCACACATCTTGAGACAGATTGGTTCTTCCTTCTTCACAGGGTTTCTTCGGTACAGGTCCATGGATCCGTTTCTTCCCAAGGGGAGGAATATCATTTGCCGCTTCAGGATCTCCTTTTGGATTCTACATCAGGCATCTACCATTGTGACAGGAGTTTCTTCATTGTGGGGGGGCCTTCTTCTCTCTTTCTATATCTCCTATGGAGATCATTGTACATGTACTTATATGATAGAAGCTATCTATGGGGGGTATTATGTTATCCACCTCCTATCCTTCTTTCATTAGTGCATTGCATTTCTTCCTTGCATTCTATTTTGGGGAGGAGTTTTGTTCCCACTGGGTTTTCTCCTTTACCCCATTTCATTTAGTTTGCATTGATTTTGTACATGGGTACCTGATCTGGCCTTGTTGTGGGACCCATTGCTTTTGCTTTCAGTAGCTTCTTCTAGGTTTTAGCTTCTCCCTATGTCTATCTTAAGGGGGGGTGTTAGAAATTGGGTATTTACTTTATTAATTAAACAATATTTGTTTAATTACGTAAAGTTCCCTTTTACCTCTTTTCACTTAAGCTAACATTAGGTGCATAATAATTAATTACTTTATTAATTATTATTGTGCAAGCCTAGGGTTTTCCTTTTTTAGGGTTTTCATCTATATGTAGTTGAAAACTATCTTTTGTATCATTAATTCATTTTACATTTTTGTGTGAATTCATGGCTGCACATTCTTGAGCATTTCCTTTGTTGCTTCTCTTTGTTTCTCCTTGTAACAGGTTATTTGCTTGCAAAGATCTTTTTAGCTTCTGTGGTGTTGTATCTTCTCAACTCCAATAGTGTTTTCTATGCATATAGTGATTGACAAGGCTAAAAGTGTTTTATCTTCTCCCCTCACACCTTTTGGAAATCTTGGGTGAGTGTAATAATATTTTTGAGCATTGCACTTTATTTTTTCAAGTTTACCTTAAAGAGGGGGTTTTCCTTGAGATAAATCTTGTGTTGAAGAACTCATTGCCAGGTCTTGAAGCACATTTACTAGTGGGCTATATTAAAGGTTGTGAAATTGTAAGAAAGTAGCTTCAAGTTGTGCTAACAATAGACTACAGCTAATTCCATGCCTTAAGTGGAACAAGAATGGTTAAAGAGCCTTAAGTGGCCAAGCGGGTGAGTGTCAATTTTTTGTGTTCATAGTTATCACTAAGAACCAATTTGTTTTAGAAGACACCCTATTATCCAAAAACATTCTCTGAAAGTGGTACCTCAAAATTTACTTCTAAGAAGTTACATGCCATGTTTGACTATAGGCCCACACCATGAGTTGCATGTAGAATCATCTCTTCAAAGCATGATGTAGGCCTACCTAAGAGAATGGTGTCTATCCTTAGGGTTTTAATTGATGGTTTATGTTAAACTTGGCCCGTTACATTCAAAACAATTTGACATCAAATTTTGTGTTTCATTTAAAGAAAAAGAACACATTAAAAAAAAAAACTAAACGAGATGGTTAAACCACAAATCCTTTGATTTAGTGCACACTTATGAGAGAAGCCTTATGTTTGCACCCCTTTGAAAGGATCTTTCCTTAAAGGTTTCCAAAAAATTTAGCTTTGATTTCAGGGTACATTAATCAAAGTAAACATTTGTGAGCTATGGTTTGGGTGTTGTGATTTCAAAACCTAAGTTATACACATAGAGGTCACATAAGTCCATGCTTGCTAAAAGTCAGTTCAAGTGTTCTCTTATCACTTTCCATACTTCAAAACATGGAAAAAAGTTGAAAAAGAGTTGTTCACAAGATCATTGTTCAAACCAAAGAAATTGGAAAGCCAAAAGATCACATAGTCCCACATTCATTATTTCCATCCTACCTATTTGAAATCAAAATCAAGCAAACCATTAAGGTCATTCCTCCACTCAAAATTCCATAATAGTAACAGTTACTTAGGACTCATAGATAGTACAAGTAGACTTCCCCACAACATATCCTCTAGATAAGGAAGTGGAATATAGACCTTAGTTCCTCAACATTTTGATTCCCAAAGAAGTAGTTTCATCTAAAATAACACTCAAACCCTAGGGTATTGAGCTTCACAATAACCATCCCATAACACCACCAACTTTATGACCATTTTGTGACCAACTTCCCCAGTTCAAAAACCAGATCTTGTAGCACCAATTATTCAACCAAGTCTCACACACATTACAGGTGCACAAAATGACATCATAAGAAGTTTGAGAAACTTTATATTTGTATAAAATGAGAGACCCCATCAGTTTCTCACTGTATCATTTGTCCTAAATGAAGAGGAAGAAAAAGAAAATATAACAGCCAAAAGACCCATACTATTACCTCTCACATGGCAATAATTATCCCCTTCAAGATCTCACATAAGGTCAAGATCCATAAGGTGAAGTCCACAGGACATCATTTCATACTTTGACATCTAAGTCCAAAAGCTCTCAAGAAACACCTATCGGAACTTCACGAAAACAAAACTAGTTTGGTATATAACTTCTACAAATGAGCTTCTAGAAACAATCCAAATTTGTATTCCTTCTACTATTGTCAAAATATTGGTATGTTCCAATTGTTCTAGTTGTTGGCAAGAGACACTATGAATATATTTTGGTGTTGTCATTGATGGCAACCCCAATCAGTGATTGGATCCATGCATAATCATTTGGTCACATCGATAGTTAGATTGCAAATAGTTAAGGAAGAACAAAGCATCTGACAATATTGTGGTCATCAATTCACATGAATATTTTCTACTAATATTTTGTGTTGTGTATCTCAGAGAAGATTGATATATGTATGCTTTATGTTATCCGTGAATCTCAGTGCCTTGTATTGATCCATGTGTGAGTTGGAAGATCCAGTTGGATAATTCTCTGCTTTATCAGTATTGAAGCCAACTTCATGAATGTATCGTTTTGCTAATATTTGGGAAGTAATTATTTAAGTATTTGTGTGTTCGAGCATTTTTTTTGGGTCCTAGCTAAGTTGTGGCTGACCATTGTGAATGCACATTATACTTTACTCATGATTTGAGCTGATAGTTGAAAATATTATTTTGTTGTATTGATGGTGACATATGGGCAATTAATTCTTAGTTGTGGATGTATATATGAGATCACTCATATCATTTTGAAGAGTGTGTGAAGTGTCCTAATGTGAATTACGAATAAGAGAAGAGAAAAAGAGTGATAATGCACTATTTCACTTGGGTATAAAGGATTTGTGTTGCAAGTCTGAGCATAATACAGAAGAAAGTGTAGAATCAGTCTGAAAGACAGAAGATTGAGTATTGAGCCTAATCAATACTATAATCAGGCATAGGTAGATGTTATTTTCCTAGTTCAAATTCTCAAATGGTTTTAATCTGATTTTATTTATAAGATAGTGAGTTCTAGGCAGTGCGCCTGAATGTAAGTGCATTCCCCATTATGTAAAATTCATTTGAGTATACTCAGTTCATATTGTGGATTGCTATCCACTGTGGTTTTTCCCCTAATAGGGTTTCAACGTAAAAATTCCTATGTTATGGTGTTGTGGTTGTTTGCTTTATGTTCTTGCATATTTATTTTGAATGAATGTTTTAAATGCTCGAATAATAAGATCAATAATGTTAGAAATTATAGAACACTAATTCAGCCCCCCTCTTAGTGTTGCTTGATTCCAACAATTGGTATCGAAGTGATTTCCTTAGAATAAGTCTAGGAAATTGGGGATATCTTGGAAAGTGTTCCAGTGGATTCAAGCAGTCTTCAACAAGAACTTTTGGTGGCCCTAGATGATCTTGATTAGTCAAAGTAGAAGTTTAGAAATTACAAGAAAACCTCATGGATTTTGAGAAATTCATTGTCATTGAAAGGTAAAATCAATAAGTCTAGGGAAAAGAGAAAGGAACTCTATGATCAAATTAAGAAGAATGATAGTAAAAGAACTGAAGATGAGAAACTCAGTCATGTCCTGAAGAAAAAAACATAAGAATGTGAAAAGCTTACCAAAGATAATACACTCCTAGATCATGAAATAGAATCTATCATGATGAGGATGACCAAGGAGATTGAAGACAAGAATAAGAATGAAGAGAACCTATCATAGTCCTTGAAATAAAAATCTAAGTATGCAGTCGATTAGACAATGAATTAGAAAAATCTAAAAATAATGAGGAAGCACTGGAAAAATAGATTGATGATCTCAGAGATGAACTTGGTACTGCAAATGAGTACAAATAAAAGTTCAAAATTAGCTCAGCCAAGCTTGATGAACTAATTATTAGTCAGAGGACAAATGGTGACAAGCGAGGTCTTGGTTATGAAGAAGGATAAAGTTCAAGATTCGAACAAAGGAGATTCAAGAAAGGAAATCAAATAAATAAATTTGGAAGGTATTTAGTAAAGCAACCTAATGCCCATATATTCAATGGTTACTATTTTACCTACAATAAATTTGGTCATATGGCTTCTCAATGTAGAAACAAGATGAATCCAAGTGGTCCATCATTCTCGGGTCAGTGTTTTAATTGCAATAAGTTTGGTCATAAGTCAAATGAATGCAAAAATATGATGAATTTTTTTTGCAGAAATAATAGATGTTATACATGAAATAGACTTGGCTATACTACTAACTAGTGCAGATTAAAAGAAAATTAGTGGAACAACTAGTCTGGAGAGAAAAATGTTGTGTTATAACTACAAAATATTAGGTCACATTGCTAGATTATGTGGGAACATAAAAGGTCTAGTAAATCAAAGGAGAAACATGCAAAATGATGTTAAGGGAAAAGGAAAAGTCCCTACAGATGTGATAAAAAATAAAGTGAAGAAGAAATGGGTGAAGAAGAATCCCTCTAATGAAGAAAATGCACCAACACCAAAACCTACTTTTGGTAGTTTATTCATGAATTAGTTTTAGGCATTTTGCCTAGGGGGAGCTATCAAGAAAATCTCTTAACTCCCTATTGGTAACTGACACCATAATGTGGATAAGTATAGTAAGTACATAGATTCTCTACAAATGTTTTTGAACTCATTGGAGAGTATTATGTTGTATTGGGGGTCCGTAGAAGAATCATCTATCATAACACATGGAAACAGGGTAACCGCATGAGCTAGGGTAAAATCATTTATTGAGTCAAAAAGGGTTAAGTGTGCAAGTGATAAAAGGTAATTTTTTCTTTCATTTTTCACTTTTCATTTCGAAGAAAAGAAGTTTGGAGAGATATTTGACAAAACTTGGAAAATTGAGGAGCAATTTAGGTGTGAAGATGCTTTCTGCAATCAAACTGTGATCTGACAGAAAGGTATTTATTGGAAAAAACCTGTGAACTTGTGAATTCGTGAAAATGGTTGCTCCATTAGTAGTTGAAGTTAAGGACATACCTCATCCCAAATTCAAATGGAACCCCTTCAATTCTGTCGAGATAGGCCCATTAGGTTCTTTTTCATCTATTTTGTATGGCATCTTACACAATGAATATATTAGGGAATATATTAATGCTAACAATGAAGAGCTAGGAAGATTGTAGCTACTGAGTTTGTATAATAATCACATTATAGGAGAATATTTCTATGTGAAGAAAAATTTTAAAACCCTAGAAGAAAATAAATTTACACAAATTGTTAAATTTCCCATCTTTGAGAGACCAAATGGGTTTATTACATCTTGATTCAAGTTCATGTTGAATTCATTTGGTTAAGTATCCCCTTCGAGATTACAAAGGAGGCTATCGTTGCTGTAAGAGGTCTAAATTTCTTGAGTGGATTACCAATTTTGAGATCAGTGAAGAATCAAAGGGTCACTGATGCAACCTATTCTAAGTATGACAAAAGAGAAATGACAATTGATGACATTGTTGATATAGATGTCAAATTTTCATCTATGGTTATTGGGTACAAATTCTATCATTCTAGCCGAGACAACTCTGTGTCTGGTAAAACCATTTATGCAGCCTATCAAATGGTAAAGGAGAAAGTAGACTATGATCTTTGTGAATTGCTCAGGAGTTAGCTAGTGGAAAATTTGGGTAAGATAAAAAAGGACAAGAAAAATTCCTTCAAGTATGGTAACTTGTTGTTATGTTTATTCTTTTATTTCATGAAATAAGTTTTGGGTATTAGGAATGTTCATTGGAAAGGTGATCAACTAGTATTTGTTCAAATTAGAGAGATGTTGTATGGGATTGGAAACAGTCAAACCAGAAGAACTACAATCTGGGGTTATTTCAAAATATTTCAAAAAATGATGTATGCTAGAGAAAGAATTCCTACCTCTACTATACAAAAATATAAGGATACTATATGTTTCATGGTAGATATTGATCAATTCATGATGGAAGTTGTTGATCCCATAATAGTCTGGATCATGCCGATGGGCTATGAAATTAAAGAGTGCATTCTAGAAATATATGCAAAACATTTATTGAGAAAGCCTCTAGATCCATCAAAAGAGAGATTTGGTACTTATGTAGAAAAGAAAATAAAGGTACACAATGAACTTAGAAAACCTGTGATAGTCAAAAGAGTTAGAAAAGAGGTGGAAGTCTTAGCAGAAAGTATGGGCATACTGGCATAAAAATTAAAATAAGCTAGAAGAAAAAGAGAAGAAACTGAAGTAAAAAGGAGGCAGTAAAAACTAAATCTGTTGGTACGACAACACTATCTACTCGAGCTAGGTCAAATAGAAGTTCTTCATCTTTATCTACCCCTGCAAAAAATCCAATCTCTATGAAAAATCAACCTAAGGGATCTAATAAGGAAGGAAAAAGGATAAAATAAAAAGGGTCTATGTGGAAATTTCTCAAGATGAAGAAACAAAGTCTAATGCAGGAGTTAGAGAAATCAAGAATCAAGGTACTAAGCCAACAATATTTACTAAAAGAAAGCCCTCTGATGGAGATGACCAAGCAAAGAAGAAGGAAAAAACTAACCAACTAGGTATGTCAGTGGATGAAGTTGAAAAAACATTGGTTAAGGATGGGAATCTCAAGCCACTTTGCAAATGGTATGAATATTTTGACAAATCTGATCAGAGAACTATTGAGGATGCAACAATAAAGAATTTGAATATTTTCAATAAAGTTCTGATTGAAATAATTCCTAATTTACCTAAAATCTTAGATAAGATTTTGCAGATGATAAGAGTAAATGCCAGATCAGAAGAAGAGAAAATGAGATAAATCATTCTTTCTAAGTTATGTCCAGTAGTTTCTATGGAAGAAATGAAGTCAATACTAAATCAAGCCAAAAAGGAATTCAAGAGAAAAACAAGATTGGATAAGGTCATGATTGGTCAAACTAAAGAAGTTGTAGAAGAAACTGAACAAATTCTTAGAATTTTTTTGTTAAGCAACAAATTTGATGTTGTCCCTGAAGAAACACATGATGATTCATTTGGTCTAGCATAAGAAGAAGTAAAACAAGATACAACTGAGGATATTTAGATTCCTCCTGAAGTGGACAATGCAAAAATACCTATGGAAATTGAAGGTCTTGAAATTGTATACGTTGAGAAGAATGAAAAAATTAAGATTCCAAAAGATAAGAAAGTACCTTCAACTGAGGAAGTAATGGTTGAAGAAAAGAAATTTGATGTAAAATAAATTCGAGTGGATGCAAGAGACACTACAGAGGCAGTGAAGAAATTTTTGGTAGAAAAAAAAGAAGAGTTTGATCCTGAATTGGTTGAAGGTCCTATCGACCTATCTACCTTATCTCCAATTCAAAAAATGAAGGTAGCATCATTTTCCCAATCAAAAGCTAGAGAAGAACTGTTGAAGTCCCACATTGAGGAAAGTGAACTCCTAAATCTTGCATCTGGAGTTCTATAAAATATAATTCCCACTCATGTCAAAGATCTACCGGCTCCTCCTCTGGTGAACTAAAGAATCTCATAAACTATGTAAGTACTCAATTTGAGTCACTTGAGAAATTAGCTATGATTAAAGATCAAAAGGAATTTTATGCCAAAATATTAAATGGGCTAAAATAAATGATAACAAAGGATAAAACTCTATTAGCCACCTATGTGGAAAATATCTAAAATTCTCTATCCGAAGGTGGAAATATTTACAAGTCATGTTTTTCTTTGACAAAATTTATAGAGGCCAATGAGATAAAGGTTAAGGATCTTGAAAAATAGCTAGCTACTACTTCTGAAACATTTTAGCCTTTAACTGGTGGTGTTGGAAAGTTAGAAGATGAAGTGATATCTTTTCTTAGCAAAATAAAGAGCTTGAAGGATGAGAATGAAAAATTTGTTGCAATAGCATGTGGACTTAGAGGCCTAATTGGCCCAAAGATAGAAATAATGTCAAGTGAACTAAAAGAAGCTGAAGATGATAAGACAGTTGGTGATCCATCGAAATTGGAGTCTGCAAAGGCACAATCCTATATGATTTGTGTTCACATAACAATCTTGGAAATTTTAAAAAGGGTTTGGGACATGAGTCTAACTTTGCTGACGGAATATTTTTCAGATATTTTCAAGTTTATGTAAGTTGAAGAAGCCTATCTATACATAAGTAATTTTTTCATAATAGTTTTGTTAAATTTTTGACATGCGGATTACAACCTTTACCATTGATGTTAAAGGGGGAGAGTAGTAGAGTTAATAGTGCATAATCATCTTAGGGTGAGAATTATTTTTTGAGAAGAGTTTGATTTTTGAAATTTTGTGTAGTATAATTGATGTTGGTACTGTTTTGACACTTAGTCATTTTTCACTAAGTGTTGCCATCAATTCCAAAGGGGGAGATTATTGGCAAGAGACACTGTGAATATATTTTTGTGTTTTCATTGATGGCAACCCCAATCAGTGATTGGATCTACACAACATCATTATGTCACACTGACAGTCAGATTGCAAATAGTTAAGGTAGAATAGAGCACCCAACAGTTTTGTGTTCATCAATTCACATGAAGAATTTATGGTAATATTTTGTGTTGTGTATCTAGGGGAATATTGATCGATGTATTCTTTGTCTTATCCATGGATATTAGTGCCTTGTATTGATCTTTGTGTGAGATGGAAGATCCGGTTGGCTAATTCTCTGCTTTATCAGTACTGAAGCCGACTTCATGAATGTATCATGTTGTAGATGTTTGGGTAGTAATTATTTAAGTATTTTTGTGTTAGAGAATTATTTTTTGGGTCATATCTAAGTTGTGGATGTGCATTATACTTTAGTCATGATTGGAGCCGATCCTTGTAAATATTCTTTTGTTCTATTGATGTTGACATATGGGTGATTAATTCTTAGTTGTAGATATATATATGAGATCATTCATATCAATTTGAAGAGTGTGTGAAGTGTGTTGATGTGAGTTGTGAATAAGAGTAGAGAATAAGAGCGATAATGCATAGTTTCACTTGTGCATAAAGGATTTGTGTTGTGAGTTTGAGAAAAATAGAGCAGAAAGTGCATAATCAATTTGAAGGACAAAAGATCAAGTATTGAACCTAACCAGAACTATAATCAAGCATATGTAGATGTTATTTTCTTAGTTCAAATTATCATATGGTTTTAATCTGATTTTCTTTGTAAGATAGTGAGTCTTCTTTGAGCAGTGAGCTCTAAGAAATGAGCTTGAATGCAAGTGCATTCCCCATATTGTAAAATTCATTTGAGTATACTCAGATCATATTGTAGATTGGCCATATATTATGGTTTTTCCCCTAACAAGGTTTCCACATAAAATTTCTTGTGTTACAGTTTTTTGGTTGTCTGGTTTATGTTGTTGCATATTTCTTTTGAATGAATGTTTTAAATTCTTGAAGAATAAGATAAATAATGTTAGAAATTACAAAACATTGATTCACCCCCCCTCTTAGTGTTCCTTGATTCCAACACCAGTATCTTACATAATCTATAGTACAACATCAGGTCTTTAGAACTTTCCCATAGGATACCCAAGTTGTTTATGACAACCACAAGATCCCAACATAGGAAAAAAATTGAAGCCAATAAGAATACCATAAATATCCCACAAATGAACACCATGAATGATCAAAGTATCCCATGGGTCTATAGGTGAAGTGGCCTCAAAAATTCCTAGAAGAGGCCACTATATAGAGTCACTTTTACTAAGGAAGAAATAAGCCATAAACAAAAGGAGGTTATGGAACAAGGTAACCAAGACCCAAATCAAGTGATCATGGAGGAGGTAAACGATGATGAACAGATAAAAAAGGAATAATTTTTTGAACATTCTAACAACCTTAAGGTTCTCAAATTAATGGACAGGTTGTTAAGAAAAGACCCAAACTCCTATTTATTCAAGTTAGTACAAAGTGGTACTAAATTACCCATGGATTTTAGTGTATAAGCTCTCAAAGAACCCAACCTTCATCCCTTCAGGGATAAATCGGTTGTGAGACAAATAAACCAACCTCCATAGAGGCTGAATATGCCACCTGTGTTATCACAAAATAGTGACTAACATAAAGAGAACACCTTGCTTAGAAAACCAACCTAGGTTGAACAAGCAGTAGTAGCACAAATGTACAAAGGGGGAACATCTCAATATGAACCTCAAAAAAACAATCTACCTCCTAGATATTACATGCCTCAGAACACCTCCAACATTGATCCTTATAAGAATAACTAGTATCTTCACTAGGGTGGAACACAAGACCCCCATCATAATAACCACTATCTTCAACAGGGTAGAACACAAGGCCCCCCTCAAAATAACCAATATCTTCAACAAGGTGGAACACAAAATCCTCCTCAAAACTTCTAGCAATACTATCAACAAGGTAAAATTTATTTTAGTCCTACTCAATAGGGTGTGCCACATAGAACTCTCAATCAGTCATCCCAACAGTGAGGTGTCCCTCCAATGCATCATTAGGGTAACTTTATTTTATTGCTACCCAATAGGGTGTGCTATAGAGTTACCTTGATAAGTCTTCCTGCTAATGAATCATTAGGGTAGCCTTAATTTTAGTCCGAACCAATAGGGTGTACTATAGAGTGCCCTCAACTAGTTGCTCCAACAACAAGGTGTCCCACCAATGCATCATTAGGGAAACCTTCTATATGTTCCACCCACACAACAAAGAGTTAACCATCCTTATATGCAACAAGGAATTAACCCTCCTTACATCTCATATAGCTATCAAGGTCTGATACCTTCACAATACCCAATCTATAACCAAAACGTAAGAGGACAACAAGTTTGTCACATACAGGGTTTGCAAATGCATGCACCAAAAATGGAGATGGAACTAAAGATATTTGGTTTCACCCAACAAATAGAAGATATGTAGATAGGAAAAAAAAACCTAAACCATGCAGGAAATATATTTGTTCCCATTCGATTCTTCCATCATAGCACTACCCTTTCCAAAAAACTTTGAGATACCTAGATTTGAAATAAAGTACAAAGGAGTAGTATATCCAGTAGAACATGTACGAGAATTCTCAATATCATAGATGGAGGCTTAGAAAAATGATTCCTATCTCATGAGGTACTTTCCATGCAACCTTACAGGTCATGCCATGGAGTTGTTCACTCATCTACAACCTCGAATCAAAATTTTAGATGAGTTGTCTAGAAAATTTATAACCCACTTCACGTTTAATATAGAACAAGATGTCACCATCATGAGTCTATCCATGATCAAACATAACCCAAGATAGTCCTTCACCTCATACTTACAAAGATGGAGACACAAATAAAGTCGATGCAAATGGACCATTTAAGACAAGGAGTTGGTGGATATATTCATCATGAATATTCTGCCTGAACTAAAATATTTACTCACTATGCTATGTCCTATAGAATTCGAAGAAACAATCGAAAAAGGTTTACATATTGATAGTGCTCTTATAGAAAGAGAAAATTTAAAGACAAACAACTCAAAAGAAAATCCATCTAGCTGAAATGAAAAACCCAAAATTTGGGCTAAGAACAAAAATGTTACAAATGGAGTGGTAGATGATAGAACACTATGGAACACATAGAGAAAAAATCACAATAAACCATAGGTGGCACAAAAAAAATAAGGTCCCAATAAAACACAAGGAAACCAAACTACCTATCCCAAGAACAATCAGGTTGTAAACCAACAGACAAATCAGGGAGGACAACAAAGGAAATATGATCAACCTAGGAAGGAATTTATAGTATTAGGTGAGTCACTTGAGACTATCATGCAAGAAATAGTACAAAAAAACCTCATAAAAAAATGGCTGCTCAAATTATGAGGAACCTAACTTTAAGAGACCATGGTACAATGAGAAGGACTTGTGTGATTTCAATATGATCAAAGGACATATGACTAAAAATTTCATGTGCCTTAAACATATCATTTAGGACTTCATAGAAAGAGGGGAAGTAGACATTGATCATGGTCTTAGAAAGAAGGACATAAAAATATACTCAAACCCAATCCCAAACCATGCAAAGAGGAAGGATAAGGGAAATGGATAGGAGTACCATAATGCTAATTTCACATACAGGGACATAGTTTTGGGAACCCTCGCACAAGTCGATGACATTAGGGGAAATGTAGTAACAATTAGAGGAGGAAACAATAATTGCAATGTAACTACCTTCTGTGGAAGAGTTACAATACAAGGAGCACCTCCCAAACCCATAATCAAGTCACCAAGTGACTACAACATTGTGGAACAGTTAAAGAAGACACCTACCCTCATCTCAATACTAGAATTGTTAAAATTGTTACCCATACATAGGGAGATATTGGAAATTTCAATCCCTAATGACATTGATCCTAGTCAGTTCCAGGCCATGATCGGAAAAACCACTACAATTAATCAATTAGTCTTTTTAGAGAAATAACTACAACAAATAACATTCCACAATCAAGCTCTATACATAATGGTTGGTGTTCAAAAAACCATGGTCAAAAGAGTGTTGATAGATAATTGTGTAGGTTTAAAAATTTGTACCTTAAAATTCATAAAATAAATGGGGTATTTTGATGACGTGATTGAAAAAGGAAATAGTATCATGATAAGGGCTTATGATTACTTGGAGAGAAATTCTGAAGGAACAATTAGGTTGACGATGTAGATAGGACCGACAGTTACCAAAACTACTTGTCAAGTGCTGGATCTTGAGCTACCATACAACCTACTCCTAAGATGGCCTTGGATCCATGCATTATAAGTAGTCCCTTCAAATTTCCATCAATTCCTAAAGTTTTTCCATGAAGGAAAGGAAGTAATAGTATATGTTGATCCTAAACCTTTCCATTTTTGTGTGAAGTTGGAGGAAAATTACAATAAAATCCAACATGTTCCAAGAAATGATATAGCCTTCCACTCCTTTTCTTATATTGAACCTTCCATCCTTCCATCAACCTCTACCAAAAAAACATCAACTAAATAACCGAAGGTAGAAGACAAGATTCAAGTACTTGACAAGGGCAATGGGCACTACCATTTTAACCAAGCATTTTGCATTGGCATGCTCCCACCAAAACCTAGAGTGTATGGAGGTCAAAAGGAGATCAAGATGGTACAAATGGTAGTCAAACCCACTATTTTTTACTAGATGGGGAGACATGAAAGATGAATAAATATTTGAGGAGGACCTTTCATCCATGATCTACAAGGAGGATCAAATAGAACTCAAAAATCCATAACCCATTTTAATTGATCCTAACACTAAGGAGTATCAATTAGTCAAAGAAATGGGATACAATGGAAGAGGTGTCCTACCGCTACAAAAGCAAGGTTGATAAGAGACTATCATAGTGGAACAAAGACAAAAGAATATGGGGCTAGGTTATAAAAAAAAATACGTGGTCATTCCAAAAACTAGACAAACTTCTTGGAAGAAACGGGAAAATTCTACTAGCGTTAAGGCACTAGATATCTACAATGTCATGGAAAAAAAATTACCCATTTGAGACTTATTTGGAAACTTTAGAATTAATAGGTTCCCTCTCCAATACATGGAAACTATTCCCAACATCTATTACCATTTTTAAATAGACTCTAACAAATACAAATTGGATTCCCCTTCGTTTGTCATGGGATATGATTTGTCTGACTCTAGTAATGATGACCTAGATACCCAATGGGAAAAAGTCACCAAATCCATATTGACCCTTTCACCTACTTCTATAAGCTTTGTAGACCAAGATAATAGTCTCCCACTCTATTACCCACAACTCATAGATTGGGATCAACAACAACATGAACCTATTTTAGATCAATTCTAGAATGATGAGGCCATCATAGAATTCATGGGACTTCAAATAGACATACCCACAAGAGATCACAAAGTAGGGTTCGTCATGGAACTAGAACAAGAGGCATAATTTGGAGGAGAGATTGAATCTTCCAATCACAAAAATGAAAGAAAAAACATAAAGATATGATCCCCTAGTAAAAACCACATTGTGGCTCTATCAGATCTAGAAAAGAGAAAAATAAAGGAGACATCCGAAGGTGAAAACCTCCCAGAGGCACCCAAAGATGCAAGATTCAATCTCCCCATATCCAAATATCAAGAAAGATCAATACTCCTTGTATAATAAAAATAATCTATAAATAATGGTACATCAGAGGACCCAAAGATAACATGCCATGTAGCATCACTCGATGTTGAGGAGAAAGTGAACTTCACAACATTCATTAACAAAAGAAAGATAAGAATTTCCTAGACCTATGCTGACATGCCTAGACTAGATCGAGCATTAGTGGTGCATCATCTAGGCATCATTTTTGGAGTTAAGCCTATGAAACAAAAATTCAAAAATATGCATCCCCATATAACATTATTTGTGAAGGTAGAACTAAAGAAGTTACTAGATGTGGGTTTCATTAGATGCATCAACTACCCACAATGGATATCAAACCTAGTACCACTATCCAAACCTAATGTGGGTATAAGGATATATACAGACTTAAGGGACTTGAACAAAGATTTTTTGACAGATCAATTTCCATTACCAAGCATTGATATGATAGTAGATATAACAACATGGCATGAGATTCTTTCCTTAATGGATGGTTTCTCAAGATACAACCAAATAAAGATCTCTCCAAATGACCAACACAAAAAAAAAATCACTTGTTCTTGGGGAAATTTCTATTGGAATGTAATGCCTTTTGGTCTAAAGAATGTAAGAGCAACCTATCAAAGAGTTATGACGACCATATTCCATGACATGATACAAAAAATCATGGAGGACTATGTGGACAACATCTAGAAAATTCAATCAAAAGAGAAGATCACTTGGCAAACCTAGAAAGGATATTTGATCGATTGGAACAGTACAATATGAGACTCAATCCTAAGAAATGTGTGTTCAGAGTAACTTATAGAAAGATATTAGGGTACATGGTATCAAGAAGAGGGATATAGGTTGATCCTGCCAAGGTGAAAGCTATAATGGAGATGCCTCCACCAAATACACTCAAATAGATGAGGATCCTACAAGGGAAGCTACAATAAATTAGGCAATTTATCGCACAAATGGAAGAAAAATGACATAATTTCACTCATCTTCTACATGTAAGGAAATCACCTTCAAATGGTATGGGATATGTGACCTTGCAACTGATCAAGTCAAGGAGTACCTACTTACACCTCCTATACTCATGCCACCAGTTCTGGAAAAGGAGATGATACTTTATGTGTCTCCAACACAAGCAACATTGGGAGCTATCTTGGCATAGATAGATGATAACAATAAAGAAAGGGTAGTATACTATATCAACATAACATTGGTGGGCTCTGAATTGAAATATTCACCCATTGAAAGAGCATGTCTCTTAGTAATGTTTTCAACACAAAAGCTAAGAAATTATATCTTAAATAGAAAAGTGAAACTAATATCAAAGGTGGACCCACTCAAGTATTTACTAGGAAAAGTAGCCTTAACATGTCAAATAGAAAAATGGATGATGATCCTAAGTGAATTTGATATAGACTACATAGATAGGAGAGCTATAAAGGGAAAATTTATTGCATACCAATTGGCCAAAGCACCCATAGATGATCATAAACCTCTCATAGTGGATTTTCCAGATGATAGTGTCTTAATTACAGAATAGACAAGCTAGTGGACTCTATAATTTGACAAGTCCCATACTCAACATGGTTCAGGAGTAGGAATATTATTTCTCATACCATAGGGAGATAGTATACCCAAATCCTATAGGATTGTATTCCACTGTAAAACAACATTTCAGAGTATGAAATTCTTATCATGAGGCTCAAAATGGGAATCAAATGGAGAATGAAAGAGCTACATGTATTTGGAGACTCCTAGCTAGTAATCAGACAAGTGAATGATGAGTACCAAACAAAAGATGACAAATTACTACCATACAAAAGAATGGTGGATATCATAAATGATTACTTCATCAAAATAGCCTTTGAAAAAATTTATTAGGTAAATAAAAGAGCTGCTAATGCAATGGACACACCAGGCTTGTTGCTAGATATTCCTTAGAACATTCCTAAATATTAATTCATCATGGAACAAATAATGGTGCTAGAATTCGCCATCCAAGAATTGGAAATGGTATTTTATGTTGTTGTTCCTAACTCCCCATGGTACCAAGATACTTTTGACTATATCCAGAATAGTATCATACCACTTGACTTAATGACTACTCAAAAGAAAACCTTAACCTGTAGGACCTCCCATTTTATTATCTTAGGAAAAACCCTATACCATCGTAGCCTAGATGGTATGTTACTCCAGTGCCTTAACATAGAAGAATTAAGAATGGCCTTAAAAGAGGCCCACAAAGGTATTTGTGGATCCCACTCTAGTGGACCTAACCTAGTCCAAAAGCTACTCAAAGCAAGATACTATTGGCCTTCCATGGAGAAAGAATACATTCAACATTCTAGAAGGTGTCAAAAATGTCAGCAACATAGTGATCTAGTTCATGCACTAGCACAAGAGTTGAGACCTATCAAAAATCCATGTCCTTTTTTGCAATGGGGATTAGGCTTGGTAGGTGAGATATCATGTGCTTCATCTAGTGAGCATAAAATCATTATCACTGCAACAAAATACTTCACAAAATGGATAGAGGCAATTTCATTGAACTATATCATTAGAAAAAATATATCAAAATTCATTTTGAATTATCTCATTTGTAGGTATGGAATCCCACAAAAAATTGTAACAAATAATGGCACCCCATTCAAGAATTAGGATGTCCATGAACTCTATTCAAAATTTTCTATCCAACATAGATTTTCTACACCCTACTATCCTCAGGGAAATGGTCAGGTAGAGGAATCCAATAAAAAAATCCTAAAAATATTTAATAGTATTGTCAATGATGTTGGTCATTTTGGTTCTCAAAAATGCTAGTTTGAACCACGAGAGGTTGCCAAGCTCTCACAATGTTTTTGACCAACTTACAAGGCCAATTGATGCAATTATTCCTTCTACTCTTCAGGGTCTACAAATCCTAGGCGGGTGCACCTATCTGTACATTGTAGATTTAAGATGTATTTCCTGGTGAAACAATCTATCCACAATGGCAAAGGTAGTGGATAGATGAAAATCTCTATAATTACTCCTACTCCTACTGTACAAATGAAAGGTTTTTTAAATAGATTGTTTGATATGGATTTGTATCTCTGGGTTGTGGTAGATCAGTGCCTTCTATCCACATGGGCAATGGAGTAAAAAATGATATGTGTTTCCTCCTATTGGCTTAACTCTAGTTGTTAGGCACTCTCAAAATTCTATGGCTGGCATAAAAATTCACTAAGTCTATGACTTGCATAAACAGTGCAGGAATGTTTCTCTATCAGGTTCTTCTTTAACTATCCAAAATAAATCTCAAAACCACTGTGATTTAGCAAAAGAAATTTAATTCTAACTTGCAGACACTAGTTTAATTAAATCACACAAAATGAGAATGCATTTTGATAAACTAGATATATACTTGATATGCTGATTTAAATGATTAAAAGATCCCAATTTGGAGACAACCAAAAATAAAGAACATGAATTTTATTTATCACAACAACTGAACACCAAAAGAAATTTACTAGTTTAACATATTTTCTCCATTGATTCTGTTTCAATAAATTCTATTATTATTTACATTCCAGTCCGTTCTCGGGAAAATTTTAACTCCTACAGTCTAACATTGCTTTCTATCTCTCCTCCTACCTTTCAGATTTTTGCAAATATTTATACATTAAAGATCAAAGGTCACGACCCTTCATTCTACCCATTCCAATTGTTCACATTTTGCTGACAATAAATTAGAACATTTAATTATATTGCCTTATTGACAATTTAAATGTTTAAACTATAGTCTTATGCTTTTTTTTTTCCCATATACCTTTTTCGCCTTTACACTTTATGTATTCATGGTCGTTTATCACTTTTACCGCTCTATCACCAGCTATGTCTTGTTTAGCTGTGGTATCATAGTAACCACATCATTGACTGCAAAAATTTTACTGCGCTACTGCGGTCTTCATTGGAACCCCCCACAGTATCGCAGTAGCCTCTTCGACTGCTTCCTAACTATCACTTCATCATTGAATTACCACCACCGCGCTACCATGGTCACTGGCTTGACCACCAGTGGTACCACGGTAGGACCTCGACTGCCTTCTCTAACCGCTTGCCACTGCCTTCGTTAGTTGCTAACTATTTACTGTGCTACCGTGGTCAATGAATTGACTACGTGCAGTAGCGCGGTAAACACTTCATGCCTGTTTCAAACTGCTACCGTTGTACCACAAGCCCCTTTATGGGAGGCTCTGGTAAAGCGATAAGTGACATAAAAATGAATATAAAGGTGACGATAAAGGTTGCAAGCATTTTTTTAAAAGGTAATGAATGATTTTGTTATAAAAAGATATGAAAAATGATGGATTAAAACAAAGAAAAACTCAATATTTTTTATGGAAATTTTCAGTTCTAACAGTGGCTCTTGTTGGGGATGAGTGATTGTGCAATCACTGCAAGAATCTAGGATATCTTTGGTAGAGCAGACCGAGCAAAAGATATGAAAAATAAAATCCATGGAAAATGAAGGGAATGAAAAGTGAAGGACATGAAAATGGAGCAAATGGAGGGAATGGAAAACCTACACTACTGTGCATGGAAGATAATTTTTTAAAGAGGCATTGCTAAGAATTGTCCATGCACTAGCAATCCTTAATCCTCTGTACCTACTATGGTTCAAAATCAAACCACAAAGAATGGCCCGTGGCCATCCCAAAAGAAAAAAAATGCACTTTCCTCTGTCATAGACCTTATTCTATTTTGAGCTCACCAGACCTCTCTTGAAACTATCCATTCCACCTGTCTTGCAACATGCATTGTCATTAAAAGCCTTCAAAAAAGCATTGTATTCAGCCCGATTCATATTCCTTTCACCACTCTACATTTCATCATTCTCATTATCACATGGAAAATATTTATCACCCTCAGCATACAAATTGTATTCACATTCAAAAAAACATTCATAGGAATGCTCACTGTCACATGTTGCTGAATGTTCAGGCAGCTGTACTAGGCCCTGAAGATCTGAATATTCCTTATGGAAACCAAGAAATTCTACCTCATCAATATCTTTTAAAACAATCAAATTAGAGCTACTCTCCATTTCTTTCTTATCCTCAGTTGGCACTGACACACATTTTTTATTCATACATTCATCCTTATACATAATTGACTCAACAAATACTGGGCACTCATCATCAATGATATGCAAACCAATATCTTCTTCTTGCAGGAAAAAATTATTTAAATCACATACCTCCTCTAGGACACAAATGGATTCATGAATAACTTCACTGATTTCTTCATCAATCTGAGAGATGCACATGAGGTCACATGAATTATTACTTTCACTGTCAAAACAAATGTAGGCTGGAGCCAAAACTTGGGAATCATCTTCATGTGTGTACTTCTGGTATTCCAAAGTTAACAAATCTGAAACTTCCTCACTGTTGAGTGAACCAGTCTCTAATTCCATATCCTCAACCATGTTTCCAACCTCTTCTTGATCTTTGTAATTACTACAAAAATCATCCTGTTGTAGATCAACATCCATAGATTCATCCTCACAATTTGAGTATTCAATGGATCCCTCATAACAAAAACTGTCACAATTTGATATGCAGGATATATCTTCTATATCTTTGTCCTCCTCATGCAAGCCTTTTGCCATGAATTTTTTCTTATCATCAATTGTGCCAGCATGGTGTTGGGCTGAGAATGAGTGCTCAATTTGCTCATTTTTTCTTGCTTTGTCACCAACATACTCTTTATGAAGTGTATCTTCAAGAACATATTCATCATTGTATTCCTCATCCAATATGTATGATTGACCACTCATAAAATCATCATCTTCTTCTTCCTCGCATAGATTGTCATCATTTTCACTTGCATATGTATCCTCTATTGGCTACATTATTTGATCATTCATAATATCACTATTAGATCCATTGTTGACAATATCCATGTACATTGTCCCAACCATGGAATCAATAAATTTATTTGTTGCATCTAAGACATGCTGCTTTAATGATCTTGATCAATGAGTTGATTCAGGCTCCGATGCTCTTAGAAATTGTGCAACAAACAGGGGCTTTGTAGGCCAATGATGAGGAGGTAATTGCATGCAAATTTCTACCATCCTGTTGTATAGAGATTTTTCATCCTCTCCGTCATATTTCCTTATGTCAAAAAATGTATCTAAGGGGGAAATTCCACATTCTAATTCTGTAATGAAGTCTTGGTTTTAAGTATGTACATCATCACCTTCTTCTTGATCATCATATTTTTCCCCATACCAGCTCAAGAATATTTATTTCAGATCCTCCCATGAATATAAACTTTGCATAGGAAATTTTTTAAACCATTCCCTTGCACTATCCCTCATAGATCTTGAAAACATTTCATAATGACATCCTCTGGATAAACTTGAAAGCTGACAATGACATTCCAGAATCGTTCCATATGATCACAAGCTAATTCAATCCATTCTCTATGAAATTTAGGGATCTGCATAAACAGTTCCATCTCATCATAGGGGTAAGGATTTGGGTAACCTTGGATATTACTAAATTTAAAGGGTTTATCAATAATTGAGGCAAAATTTGGAGGGCCATATGGGTTTTGGTAGACCATTGATCTTATTTCAAAAAATGGAAGATGATTCATTTGAGGTAATGGCTATGGTGTATAAGTGTTCTGCTCTGAATAGCACATATTACCTTCATTGTCAAATTCAAACCCCAATTGCAATATTTCTTATTTCAATTGTAGGCTTTTTTGTTCCCAGTATAACACTTGTTGTTTCATTTATTCTAATTCTATCTTTGTTCGGTGTCTTCTTTGTTCTTCTGCCATCTTGACAAAAGGTTATTGCTCCACAATATCTACGCATTATAAAAACAAATCAAAATAGAGTCGTCACCTACTTTTCAAAAAGTAGGAAAATGAAATAGATTATGATATTGCTTTGGTTTTTCCCCAGCGGAATTTCCAAACAAAATGTGAAATCTTTGTTGACTCTATAAATGGAAAGGCTGAAAACTTTTTGGAATTTTTCCCCAGCAGAGTCACCAATTTTTTGGTTCTCAAAAATGCTGGTTTGAACCACGAGAGGTTGCAAAGCTCTCACAACATTTTTGGCCAACTAACAAGGCCAATTGATGCAATTATGCCTTTCGATCTTCAGGCTCTGCAAAACCTAGGCGGGTGCACCTATCTGTATCTTGGAGATTTAAGATGTATTTCCTAGTGAAACAATCTATCCACAATGGAAAAGGTAGTGGATAGATGAAAATCTCTACAATTACTCCTACTCCTATTGCACAAATAAAAGGTTTTTTATAAAGATTTTTTGATATGGATTTGTATCTCTGGGTTGTGGCAGATCACTGCCTTCTATCCACATGGGCAATAGAGTCAAAAATGATATGTGTTTCCTCCTATTGGCTTAACTCTAGTTGCTAAGCACTCTAAAAACTCTATGGCTGGCATAAAAATTCACTAAGTCTATGACTTGCATAAATAGTGCAGGAATGTTTCTCTATCAGGTTCTTCTTTAACTATCCAAAAGAAATCTCAAAACCACTGTGATTTATCAAGAGAATTTAATTCTGACTTGTAGACACCAGTTTAATTAAATCACACAAAATGAGAATGCATTTTGATAAACTAGATATATACTTGATATGCTGATTTAAATGATTAAAAGATCCCAAGTTGGAGATAACCAAAAATAAAGAATATGAATTTTATTTATCATAACAATTGAACACCAAAAGAAATTTACTAGTTTAACATATTTTCTCCATTGATTCTGTTTCAAGAAAGTTTGTTATTATTTACATTCCAGTCCCTTCTCGGGAAAATTCTAACTCCTACAGTCTAACACTGCTTTCTATCTCTCCCCTTCTTACTCTCCTCCTACCTTTCAGATTTTTGCAAATATTTATACATTAAAGATCAAAGGTCACGAACCTTCATTCTACCCATTACAACTATTCACATTTTGCTGATAGTATATTAAAACATTTAATTATATTGCCTTATCAGCAATTTAAATGTTTAAACTATAGTCTTATGCTTTTTATTTTTCCATATACCTTTCCTACCTTTACACTTTATGTATTCATGGCCATTTATCACTTTTACCGCTCTACCACTTGCTATGTCTTGTCTGGCTATGGTATCATGGTAACTGCATTGTTGACTGCAAACAGTTTTCTGTGCTACCGCGGTCTTCATTGGAACCCCCCCGTGGTATCATGGTAGCCTCTTCGATTGCTTCCTTCGCCACTTACCAACCATCCACCGCTGTTGACCACACTACCATGGTGTATGAAATAATGGCCGATGATAACACAGTATAGCTTCTTGACTGTCACTTTGCTGTTGACTTACCACCACTGTGCTACCATGGTCACTGGCTTGACCACCAGCGGTACCATAGTAGGACCTCGGCTACCTTCACCAGTTGCGAACAGTTTTCTATGCTTCCACGGTCAATGAATTGACCACATGCGGTAGCGTGGTAAACAGTTCATGCCTGTTTCAAACTGCTACTGCTATACCACAAGCCCCTTTATGGGAGGCCATGGTAAAGTGGTAAGTGACATAAAAATGAATATAAAGGCGGCGGTAAAGGTTGCAAGCATTTTTTTAAAAGGTAATGAATGATTTTTTATAAAAAGATATGAAAATGATGGATTAAAACGAAGAAAAATTCAAGATTTTTTATGGAAATTTTCAGTTCTAACAAGTCATGATTCAAATTTGTAGCTAAATCTATCCTTATGGGCTTATAGAACCAATATTTGCACACCTACTAGTGCCACACCCTTTTCCTTGGTCTATGGATAAGAAGCAGTGTTACCTATCGAAGTTGAAACCCCCTCATTATGAGTTTCACTAAAAGGCGTGGTAAACAACGAAGAATACTAGGTATCCAGATTGAATGAATTAGATCTCCTAGATGAAAATCATTTGAGCACGTTAAGCCAAATGTAGGTTTATGAGAATTGGCTCAAACAAAGCTATGACAAGAGAAAAAAAGATATAAATTTTTAATTTGGTGACTTGGTCCTCAAGGAGAATCAGAAGATACAATTGAATCAAGATGAAAAGGGTAAATTTGAACCTAACTGGTTAGTTCCATTCATCATAACAGTAATTTATGGCTCTAGGACATATTAGTTGGCTACTCTTGAAGGAGAACCTCTACCCAAACCAGTGATTAGAATCCACATAAAAAATTTCTATACATGAAATGTGTTAGAATACCCTAGGAAAAAGGGTATAATTTTTTTTCCAAAAAATGGAAAAAAGAGAAAAAAAATTCAAAAATTTCAAAAAGCAAGAAAAATAGTAAAGAGAAATAGAATTTTCTTTGAGTGAAAACCACTTTGTGGCACTCCTGGAATAGGTACCATAGTGAAAACTTGGTAAACAAGAACTATGGATAAATAAAACATATATTATTATCTATCAATAATTTTTCACAACATCCATCCATCCATTTCATGAATCATGTGTCCAATCGTGGCTTGTCACTGATTAGGGTAAGCCATTTTATTGGGGGAAACTTCTTGAAGATAGTCATGATTTAGATTTGGTAATATTTGATCAA
This sequence comes from Sequoiadendron giganteum, assembly GCA_007115665.2. Classification (NCBI taxonomy): domain Eukaryota; kingdom Viridiplantae; phylum Streptophyta; class Pinopsida; order Cupressales; family Cupressaceae; genus Sequoiadendron; species Sequoiadendron giganteum. The sequence goes on from CM021105.1 coordinate 152,005,531, forward strand.
GGTCATAAAATTAAAAACATAAAAATCATTATAGAACAACATCATTGTGTGATTCCTTCACTTAAACAGTCTAAGATATCAAAATTTTCTTGAACCTCACAACTAGTTCAATAAATTCCCCATAACATATCCTCTAGATGCAAAAAGGTATCAACCCATGCTATCAATTTTTTTACCCAAAAATAGTTCATGCTTTGAGTCCAAGGGTTGAGCTAAGTGGTCTATGAATTTACAATGTAGGAAAGGATTTTTTAGCCCTCGAGACCCTAGCTCGATCCCCTTAGGTTTCCAACATTCTTTATTTTACTTAGTAAAAAAAAATACAAATTCCAAATAAATTCAGAATACAAAATCCAAAATAATTCAAAATACAAATCCAAACAAATTCAAAATATACAAAATCCATAAACATTCACAAAATAGAAATAATTCAAACCAAGTGAACTACGAGCCTCTATGTGGAAAGCGTAGGCAAGGCTTATCTTTGACGAGTGCCCAAGACCCTAGGTTAGTCCCTTGAAAACAAAAAAAAATAGAATCATAAAAACTTAAAAAAATAATAAAAGGCTCGTCCCATCATCAACATGCACAATAAAAATTTGAACCATAATAAACAAAAAATCCCAATCACCCTTTGAAAAATGAACAAACAAATAAAGAAAACATCAACAACTAGAGCTTTCAAGCAAAAATGGTCGCAAAAGAGTTGACTATAAACATCCAAAACAATGCCAAAGTATCAACTCCCTATCTTTTTAAAACAAGTTCCAATAACATCCTGAGATATTCCTTAAGGGATCCATTCCTATGATAGAAATTATTAACAATGGTTAATATCTCCACCCTAAACAGATATGGAAAGTGACATTGGGACTTTGTTTTTTATCTTTTTATCATCTTACTTATGTGATTTATTCTATTGACTCATTCTTAGGATATCTCAAAGATGTGCATAAGCATTTAGAGAAGAAGGAATGGGGCTAATTGAGCATCATTTCGATTTTTTTTTTGTAAGATATGTTTGTAATATTAACATGGTGAATAATAGATTTATTAAGTATGGAAGTTCTATTAAAACAATTCGTGAAGTAGTTACATGTTAGGTGTCCTATACCTCTCTGTGTGATTGGTTGGAAACATTTTTTACGCAACCCCCAGTACTTTAAACAAAGTTTTTGTATGTCTAGTATGAAAAAAGATACTCTTTGTTTGTAGAGTCAAATTCCATGCAATGGATACAAAGTCACCTTAGTAATTCATACCCTGGTGCATCGTATCTATTTTTCTACATCAAAAAGGATTGTTCAAAACAATAAAGTATCTATAGTGAAGAAAAGTCACATCATCAAATCTATCCATCATTATAGTTATGATTAACATCATTTTTCTATCCATCATTATATTTCTTTAAATTAACATCATTTTTCTATCTATCATCATATTTCTTCTAATTAACATGATTTTTCTAACTATCATCATATTGATTCTAAATTGACAATCATCCTGAATAACAAATCATTAGTACCATATCCATTCTATATCCACAAATGTTATCAAAACATATCATGATGATAATAAACCAATTAAAAACATCATGTATGGGGAATTCATCTATAAACATCCATCATCATGAAATGAGAAAAAATATGATTCTTACATCTACATCATTTCTATACATCAGAAAAGTAGAAACACACATATAAACATACATCATAATATATCACCATCACATAAACATATAAGAAGGCTGAAATGAGGAAGATATATCTCATATATATATCATCATCAAAAAAAGGAATATGTCATAAGCACATCCGCAATGACACAAGTGTGATAGGAAAGTACAAAAATCATAATGTATATACGAGGTCTCGATTGGACCAATGAATATGTATAACACACACAATCTATAAAATACCTCTACACCATGAAACAACATGAAAATAAGGTATGGAAAATGGTAAAACCCAAGTAGGAAAAACAAAAGGGTACTAAAAACCAAAATGATTAGGTTGTCTCATTGGATGATCACCTACACCAGCACCAACACCACCACCATCATCTCTTGTAGAACTAGGCTCCCCAAACCATGGATGTTGAGAGGCCCTAGGAATAGTAGCATCATATAAAATTGATAATAGGTAGATGCCTATAGATACCTATCTCCCTCTACTCAAATACCATCATGCTTTGTCTAGAGAGTATCTCTCTCTGTTGTTAGTAATAGTACTTGAGCCTCTACATGTAATCTACCAATATCACTCTCCTGATCTACCCAAAGATAATCTCTCTTTGGTGTCAGTAATACTACTTGAGACTCTGCCATGTGCAGTCTAGCAAACACACTATCTCGCTCAACCCTCGAATTATCCACCAAAGTCTCTATGGCCTGTCATCATGCAACCTTTTCATCTCTATCCAAAGTAATTTGAGCTAAAAACAAATGAAAATCCCTAGCTGGTGGATGATGATTTGGAACCTATCTCTGACCCTATGTAAGAGGTACCTGATCATTCTGAATATCCTCTGCTTCATCATGTCAAGCTTGACCCGAATTCTCTACCAAAACCTTAGCATGTAGTTGCTCACCTCGAAAACTTGTGATGCCAACTCTACCCACAATAGGACCACCTCTAGGATTAGTAAGCCTCAAAGGCATATGTCATGTCCAACACTCCTCATACTCATTAGTAGTACCTAGATTTTCCACTCCAATTGACCAACCCTAACCAACTAGTGAAAGTGTTGCAAACTCAACAGTAACAATATATACATCAACCTAGATACCCCATATATAAACCTCTTGACAAGTTTGATCAAATTGAGCCTCATAGGAATTAAGAATCTGCCCCTACCTCTTACCAAACTAACGACAAACTCGATTGGGTAGATAATACTCTATCACACATGATGAATGACCAAGCAACCAATGGGTCTATTGGCAATACACAAGTTGATCTGCATCCTCTGGCCAAACCTCACAACTCATGTAAGGTCTGTATACAAATCCAGGCATCTCATCAAACACATGAGACCAATAATATAGATCCCTAGGCAAAGTGTAGTGCATAAAATCCCCATAATGATAACTATATGGATCACTAGGAGAATGATCCCGAATCCCATCAGCATGAGTCACTGCAATATGCTCCCATGCCAAAACATGCAAAAGGGATACACCAGTAGACAATGACCTCCTTCCCTGATACAACACATCATGCATATCTCGATAAAGATGGGCAAGTAAACAGGAACCCCAGGCATATATCGTACCATGCTCAAGCATAATCTCAATACATACATCCCAACCAACTATAAAATTTTGACCTTGTCTATCAGGAACAACTAATAATGATACCAAGCTGCAAAGGTCAAGAATAATAGAGTTCACACTATCTACAATATCACATAAATCAATATCTACATCACAAACATCCACATATGTCACACCTAACAATAATTGCATAGCATAGACACCTCATCAAATCTAGTATGTAACAAGCTCACCATGAATAAGAAGATGAAGAATCCTCCACACATCCTCCAGAGTAATGGTTGCCTCCCATGTAGGAAAATGAAAAGAGGATGTCTTAGAGTGCCACCTCTCCATAAGAGTGGTTAACATTGTAGTATGGGTCTTGATAGGAGGCATATAATACATATGATACAAACCCACCACATCAAGGAAGTCCCTCTCTTATACACTGAACAATGCAATAGGATCAAACAAGTGACAAGAAAATCTCTCTCTCATCGTGAGCGGTTGAAGATTCGCTTGCAAGACACATAAACTAAGACATTAGGGTTTCACTCTAAACAAGTGAAGAAACATAAAAATACACATGCTAGATGACAAATGCCATGTATACCACTGAACAAACACAAGCCAGGGTTTACGACATATGCATGGTAACAAAATTAAGCTTAAACAAAAAACAAATAAAAACTAGGGTTTCACTTTAAACAAGCAAAGAAACATAAAATGACACTTACTAGGCAAAAAACAACAATTGAGATGGTAAAATAATACAAGCCAAGGTTTTAGAATGCAAACATGATGACAAACAACATTCATAATGGTAAATAGATACATACTAGGGTTCATAACAAAGCTAAGAGAAAATTGATGAACAAAGAGTCAATTACTAGATTCTGGGACAAATGCTCCACATGACATAGACAAATACACCAGTTTTGAAGACATAGACAAATATGCCAGTTTTGAACAAATACATAGTTTTAGGACAATTGCATAAGATTTTAGGTGCAGTTTCCTGACAAGTGCATAGTTTTAGGATGACTATGCAATTTATAGACAACTGCATAGTTTTTGAATAAGTGCTCAAAAAAAATGTGCCCATTTTGGACAAATGCGCAGTTTTTGGATAGAAACACTAAAAATACCTGACAAAAGTGCCAAAACTGAGACAGATTTACCAATACCTCAAGACCAACACATTTTTCTGATAAGACTTTGTACACACAAAACGAGAACAAAAAAATGACAAGAGCGAAGGGCGAAATGGTAGATACCAGGGCACTGATGTTTGAAGGCCATCTATACTCTCAAACAAGCTCGAAATGATGTGGGGAAACCTCAAATCTCGATATTATCCCTCTATAACTAACAGAATGTGGAATCCAAAGACAAGAATTAGTAAGAGGAACATAATACAAATTAAACCAATTCAAATAGAAAATTCCTATATCAACAACTCAAGGAAACCCTAATTTCATCTAGGAAACCCTAATTACACTTAGGGAATCTTCCTACTTTCAAATTAGAAGCTATGAATGTGAAATGATGCACATATTTATATAAAATTTCATCTAAAAACTTTGAAACGACAATACAATAGTGTTAAGAGCTTGACCTCAAAGCTTAAATTTTTTGGTCAACCTCTCGAGGGGGCAACATAGAGTCTTACCATCATTTTCACCAAACACTGGGGCATAGTGGGACATAATTTTTTTCAATAACACGATCTCAAAAATAGAATCTTTGAAATAAAGCAACTAGTACTTTGCATCAAAGAGGGGCAAAATGTAGACATGTAAAATTGACTTGACACTTATCACACACATCTAACAACACTGAACAACATTGAACAACCTCAAACAGTGTCTAACAATATGGAGAATCATTTTTTATCATCTTAGAATGACTTGGAATCATCTTATAATGCCTCACAATGACTCAAAAACATTTTGTAATGCCCTAGAATGACTCAGAATCATCCCATAACACCTCAAAATGACTTTCAATCATCTTGTAACACCTTAGAATGATTCATAATCATTTCATAGCACCTCAAAATGACTTTGAATCATCTTGTAACACTTCAAAATGACTTCAAAATTATCTCATAACACCTTGAAATGACTCAGAATCATCCCATAACACCTTAAAATGACTCAAAATCATCTTGTAACACCTCAGAATGACTCATAATCATCTCGTAACACCTCAAAAATGACTCAGAATCATCCCGTAACATCTCATAATAACTCAAAATTATCTTGTAATGCTTCAGAATGACTTCTAATCATCTAGTAACACTTTGGAATGACTCAAAATAATATTGTAATGTCTTGAACCATCTTAGAATCACACCAAAATAGCTCAAAATCATCCCATAATGTTTGAGATCATCTCGAATCATCTTGTAATCACTTCAAAACATGTCAAAATTATCCCATAATGTCTCAGATCATCTCAGAATCATCTCACAATTTTCACACATCAAAACGACATCAAAAACCCTAGTTCCTTGATTAATTAAATAATACAAAATTGTTTAATTAATTCACTTTTCAAACATTTGAAACAAATTAAATAAATTTCATTTATTTAATGAGGTCCTGAAAACCCTAATTCCTCTATTGATTACATAAAACAACATTATTTAATTAATTCAGTTCTTCAATATTTCAGAAAAATTGAATAAATTTCATTTATTTAATAAGGTCCCAAAATCCCTAATTCTGCTATTAATTAAATAACACAACATTATTTGATTAATTCATATTTCATCATTTTGACCAACTAAATAAATCATATTTATTTAATAAATTCCTATCTCAACTTATTTGTCTTGATTGATTAAATAATTCCAATTATTTAATTACCTTGCTAAATCACCTTATTCCTCTAAGTGGATTAAATTATTAAACAATAATTTAATTACAACACTTTCCCTCCAAAAAATTGAATAATTAAATAAAATTATTCAAATCAATAATCCAAAAAATCAAATCAAACCTAATTTGCACATTCAACTCTAAAAAGGAATTAATTAATTAAATCAATTAATTCATATTCCTCACCCACTTTCTCATTGAGAAAATTATTATTTCTGACTAAGCAATCTAATTTCTTAATTAATCAATCTATTCTATTAACTAGGTAGTCTATTTTGTTAACTAAAACATCACATTCCTAACTAAGCCATGACAAACTTTAATGATCAATCACATCCTTGAATAGCCGATCTATTTCCCAATCACAAAAATTGTGCAATCCACTTTGCATAATTATCTCATGTCTAGATACTCTAAACACACTCTGACTGTTGTTCTGGATATTCTTCAAAATGATCTTGATCATCCATTTCAAATCATATTTTCTATTTAACAAACCCCTTTCCTCACAAATAAGGATCGAATAATTAACATACATTGAGCAATGAAGTGTTGTAAAGATCATCCTTGAGAGAGCTTCATCCATTGCCTTCGATCAACCAAACACAACAAGCATTCATCAACACTTTTCACACAAATTTTGGAGGCTTCGCTATGATAATAAAAATCCACCATCAAGTGAATACACTCCGCTATGGGATGGTGAAAGCTATCTTTTGTTCTCATTTGGTAATTAGTAGGTTCATTATCATGCTTACAATAGGATAGTTTCAATTTTGTATGTGTAGGACTTTCTAGATTTTACATTGAGGCTTTTTGGATGTAGACTATATTTCTTTGTCAAATTTCTTCCATGTCCTTGGATCATTAATCTAACATCCATCTTCCCCCTCATACAATAAAGATCAAATTATAGAAGATGAGGATAGAGGATTTCAGACTCAGATATGAATTAAGAAACAAAAGTAATAGGTATATTTTTTCCTTATTATCAAAAATTGCACCAAGTTACTATGCAAAGGCAAACAAAGAGAAAATTTGGTTAGATTGTATGAAGGAATTATTGACTTAGATTAAGAAAAATGAAATTTTGGAATTGGTTTCGATAGCTAAAGAAAAAATATCATTGGTACCAAATAGGTCTTCAGAAATAAGCTAAATGATAATGGAAAATTTATTTGAAACAAGGCTATACTTGCATGAAAAGGATATGAGGGTATGTGTAGGATGATCATGGAAAAAACAGACCCTTAAGTGGCAATAAAATTCTGAAAAAATCAGAGTTAGGCAACTTGACATAAAAAAATGAGTAATTTATCTATATTATTTCAAAAATATGTAAGAATAGAATTTGTATAAAATTGAATTTAGTTTCTAAAATACTAGGTTTATTTAAAAAAATTAAAAATCTATTTGGTGAAAATTTGAAATTTCAATCCAGTAGTACTTAAATTTCAATGAAAAAATAATAAGTAGGTGTTTGTCTAACCACCCTAACCACAATAAAATGATATTATTTTTTAATAATATTTTAGATATAAGTAGAGGACTCATGTCCTGATGTGATGCATATTTTTTTGTATTTTTTTTCCAAGTAAATAATTAATTATGATTTTTTTATTAGAAATTTTAAAATATATAAAAACTCGTATGTCTGACCACCTTAACTTGGTCAAAACTTCATGAAATTCATTTTTTTTAAAATCCTATAGTATGTGACACATATTTCAGATTAAAAAAATGTGATATCATTTGAAAGTTATAGATGTTTTTCAATCACCCTATCAATTAGGAATTTAGTCGTAATTCAAATAGAAAATTAATAATAATTATTTATTAAATTCAAAGTAAAGAATAATTTATATTTGTGGAAAGTTGAGAATCTCCTTTAAAAACCCTTTTCGTTTCATCAATTTTGGGTTAAAAAAAAGTTGTTAGCCACATGGGCCATCATATGACTTACATATCTCCACTTTTGGGCCTACCATGATCTTGGACATACCCATGATCAAGTTGAGGGAATTTATTTTGAAGAAATATTTTCTTTGGTAGCAATATTGGAAGCAATTAAAAAAATTTCATCCTTATCAACATTCAATAATTTCAAGGTATATCAAGTAGATGTCAAATCTGCATTTTTGTATTGACAATTAGAAGAAGAAATATATATTGAACAACTGGAAGGATTCCAATGTTAAGACTATGTGGATTATTTATGCAGACTTAAGAAAGAACTTTATGAACTCAAACAGGATCCTAGAGGATGGTATTCTAAATTGGATACATATTTGCAGCAAAAAATTTATAGGACAGGTAGCATAAATAATAACTTATACATAAAAATATAAGGTGATCAATTATTGATCATAATTATTGTGAATCCTAATCCTGCAAATGCACAAACATAGCAAAAAACATAATGTTAGATCAAATGCAAATGAGAATCAAGATTCCCCATGAAATCCATTTACAAAATTTAGATAGAAATGAAAAACGAAGAACAATGCAATAAACCAAATTAAATCTATCTAAACTAAGAAAACTCTTGATCCCATGGGGGAGTTGGTGCCAATTTATGTGTAGGAAATGGCCCTTTCCCAAATCCTTTGTGCGATTATTAATGATTGATCCACTTGATGATGAAGAACAATGTGAGTTCTTGAGAAAACCTGCAATAACCTAGCTAAGATCTTGCATTGAGGATAAAGTTGAGTAGAGTAAGTTTACTCAAGTTGTGGATGATTGAATGGGAGGAAGAGTCTATCAATTATAGATTTCCAAAATGGAAGAGAGAAATAAATTCAGCAATGTCGGATCATTCAACATCCAATGGCCAAGTACCACTTGTCAAGATGTGAATGGTTGAGGAATGAGCACATTTTGGTCAATGTGCCAAAGAGGGGGAGATTTGAAATTCGAATTTGAAAGTTGGGGGGAGAGAAGAGTGGAGTTAATGTCACTTGGCTCAATGCATAAGGACACGTAAGAGGCATTGAATTCATTGTTGGAAGGACCAAGCCCATTTGAATTTTGAATTCAAATTGAGGGAATATTCCCTTTTGATGCCATGTTGAGAGAAAATAGGCAATTAATAAATCAAAGTAATTGATTTATCATGCAAGTTGCATTCTCTAGAGGATTTTAGTGATAAGGATTAACTTAATCAAGGATTTGATTAATTTAATGAAGAATTAGGAGATGTGACAATTTGGACTTGAATTTATGAATTAATTTAAATCAAATTGAGAGGAAATGATTAATTAAATAAATGATTTTGATTTATTTAACTAAGGAGGAATATGTTAGATTAAATTAAATAATTTTTTAATTTATTCAATTTAATAAGAGGACTTTAGAGATTTAATTTAGATAAAATGAATTATTTAAATGAATAGAGAAAGATGATTAATTAAATTAAATTGATTAATCACTAGAGGAGAAAGACCTAATTAAATAAATAATGATTTATTTAATTAAGGGATGAAAAGTGTTGATAAGATGAGAGTATGATTTAAGATGAAATGATGTTAGTAGGATCAGAATCATGTGCATGTATATTTTACGTTTCTACATTTTTCCCCTCTTTGAAGCAATGTACTTGTTGCATTGATTCAAAGAATAAACTGCTATGATCAAAGTTCAAAATTTCTCAATTTTTTTAGATGCCCCACTGCTGCCCCAGTGAAAGGATTACGCTGGTATACTGCCCCCTCGAGAGATCGAGTGGAAATGTATGATTTTTCGATCGAGATTGCAATAAAATGCGAGAGGAGTGGTTCTATTGATCAAAGGACGAAAGATAATTCTTTGATGTAGACAATTCAAATGATGTATAGACAGTCATCGGCCATGGGTAGCCTCATGTATATTTTGATACAACACACCGATTCTAGATAGAAATTTTAGTGGAGATAGAAGAATAAGAAGAATAAGATGGGTGGAAGGAGGATTCACACAAGTTCACATTACTACCGATGATGATAATGTATTGCTTACTAGGAGTTGGGATTTTCAAAGGGCCAATTACTTTATGTTTGATAACACACATAGGTGCGATGAATCAAGGTATGAAGAACCAGGATGGAATTGTGCCTAGTGTGATGGACTCTGACTCAACAATTAGATAGGAGTATTCTTGTTCACACTTGACATACAGAAACCTTGCTAGGACGGAGCCAACAAAGAAATTATTCACCAAGTTATTTTACAAGAATATCCAACAAGCACAATAGAAAAAAAAGATAATGATCATTGCCCCATTCCTTTCTCTCTAACCCTGTTTTGTTTAGGCATCATCGAGAGGTCTTTGGAATGAGCACAAAATAAGATAAGTCATAAAGACCAATATGAAGTAAACAAACAAGCTAATGTTCTTCATACCGCTAGCCAAGGCTAAACTACTAGGGGGTACTTGATGCTTATGTCCATCGTAAGAAAGCTTCATCCTAAGACATGTAGTGATCAGGGTTTTGGTGGGACTATTTGGATGATAAGCTATTGATATTATGAGTTGACCAACTTGCTTGTTTACTGACTTGGACCTTCAAGACTCTGACGATTAGAGCGTTCACTTCTGAACCTGCTAAACTTGCTTCTGACTGACTCACCAAAGGGTGAAGGTGATGATTGATTTATTATGAATGGTGATTATCATGGGTGAAAGCGAGATGAGATGGGTGCACCATTTTGGGTTTTCAGATATTTTGAGGTTGTTTTTGGTATTTTCACATTTTTCAATGTTTTTGGTATTTTGAGATTTTATGATGAAGAGACTAACTTAAAGAACTATCCTAATGGTCTCGGGAGCTAATCCATAGATTAGCCTTCCCTACATTATACACACAGAGACCACATAGTTTGACTGACGAAAAACTTGACTTAATGAAAAGATAGATGGGAAAACGGATTGCCAATGTGACAGACGCCTAAGGACTGACCTAACTGTCTTGGGGGATGATCAAAGATCAACCTTGCCTACGTTTAAGCTCAAAGATGACTTAGTTCGACAAGGTGAAAGACTGACAAGACTCAATGATGAATTTTTGAAGATTTTCTAATATTTGGACATGTTTTTGAATTTTTGATGATTTGGATGCTTTGATTTTCAGATTGATTTTTTGAATGTTTTTGGTTTTTTTTTTTGGATTTTCTAAATGTTTTGAATTTTTTGCATGATTTTGACAATATGGATATGCAATGATATCAGTGCTCTATTTGGGATTTTATTGAAAACCAAGCTTAATGTTGATCAATCGGATTGATGGATTGATAGTTTGACTAAGTGTGTTAAGTCAAACAAAAGTGATAATGCACTTCTAAACTCCTGGAAGTTATGTTATCCTAGAGTAAACTCATGCACAAGATGATAGTTTGACTAAGTGTGTTAAGTCAAACAAGGTGATAATTGATTGGATTCGATTGATCAAGATTGACGAAGCTTGATTTGGAGCAAAAGTGTTTTGATGATTTGATGTGACATTAAAGTACACATTAGATGCAACTGATATTGATTGCTTGGATTGATGTTCGGTGAAAGATAAAGCTTGATAAGGAACGTCATCCTGTCAAAATATTCCATGGGCTAGTGATTTGGATTTTTTGGCTCACAAATTCTTTAACCAATTTGATTTCACTTTCGCCAATGCTCAGATTACCAGATAAGTTAGAGGATATAGATCAAGATTTATTCTTGAAGCAAGATGCAAATATCTATCCCCAATGTCTAGCAATGTTTGAATGGTTGTGGGTGGATTCTTGAATAGGTTTATGGGTAGATATAGATGGATGAATGGATATGGATCATCTTGTGATAAGATAAGGTGTTTGTACAAAGGATTCTCATTTGGATAATGCTTCTTGGCTCAAATAATGTTGGCTTGGATGGGATCAATGAAAATGACCCATGTCATGATGACTACCATAAGCAAGTGTAAAGTGTGCACCAAAATTTCATCAAGATTAAGATACCTTGGAGTATGGATGCAGATGGATGAAAATGGATTGGATAAATGGTTCATGGATGAATGATGATATGGCTAGAATGTTGGCTTTATTATGGATGTGACAAGATGCTCTACTGAAATCATGCACGTAGATGCTTGATTCTACACATGACACCTATTTTCCAGGTTTTCATCATGGTACCTGTCCAAAGTGCCACCAAAATGGTTTTCACTAGAGGACGATTTTTTTCTTTACTGTTTTCAATCCTTTTTTCCAATTTTTTTTAATTTATTTTTTTGATTTTTTTGTATTTTCTGAGAGATTTTAAGCCAATGTTGAACCACCTGGTGGTGTTGATGTTGATGCTTTTGGCATAAAATTCCATCGATATCATGCTTGAAGAAGTTTCCTTTCCAAGATACGTGCACTTGAAAGAAAATTTTGAGAAATCTATTCTGCTTTGTCGATACCAGAGTTAACTTTGTGTTTGTGCACACATCGTGATAGGGTGCCTTCTGAATCCTTATGATGAAGGGTTTTTGCCAACACATGGTCAATGTGAGAATTGGATATCATGCGTGGAGTCGTGGATGGAGTGTGTTTAGGAGTAAAAGATGGATTGGTTGATAGTTTGGAACCTTTGACTCTTCAAACTTGGGAAGATGAGCAATGATGGGTGGATACAAAAGTGTATATGGAATTAGGACCAACTGCTTGATACACTTTATATGTCGCTTGAGAAGCCTATTTTTGCCTTTGTGGACATCTTGGATGGATACTTTTCCCTTTTTTATTTTGCCCCATAGTTTCTTTGACCGATGGAGTTTGATAGGGATAATATTTCTTTGTATTCTTTGTTATCCATATGTATTTGATTTGTCCAATATGCTTCTTAGATTATTTTTCTTTGATAAAATTCTTCATGTTTTGATTCAAATATCCCTTATTTTGATCTTGGTCCTAATTTTTGGATGGGGTGATGGGTGGATGAAGATTCATGACATGGTGGGTTGTAGTATTGGCATCGGTTTCATCATAAGGATCCTTCATGCCCCCTATGTTGACATTTTATTATGACAAAGTTGCCCCCAATATGGTGATAGTAGCACCTTTGTTCTTTGATTCTCCTTGTTTTGAGATGCCTTGTTCAGAATGTATTCTCTGACAAATGACCACTATAGATGATGTTATTCCAATTTTCGGCTCTGCTAACTCTAGAATATCTTGTTCATTCTGACTTGTTTCTTTGAATGGATAATGTTGGATATCTTCATATATGATGTCCTCAGTCTGAATTTGGGATATATTTGATCTTGATGTTGACAATTCAGTTAGACTGTAGGAATCAATAACCTTGTCTTTTTGTGTAATAATGTTAGGAGTAAAGGAATCATGTTCTTAATGAAGATCATCTACGTGTCCATCCAAAGAAAGCATCTCATGGGTAGATGGAGGAGTATATTCTATGTGGATGTGATCATCTCGTATAGATAGGATAATGTCCATTATATCATTGTAGTAGCTTGGAGATGTAAATTCTTGATCTTGAATGATTTCAAAATTACTTTCGACATGCTTTGGATCAAGTTTGTGACATGGGTTGATTTAAAAGAATGGATTGCTTTCTCAGATATCTTCATTAGGAGTAGGAAGATTCTCAAATGTCATGAGGTCAAAGGATGTCCATGTGTTTTGGAAAGGATCATTGCTAAACCTTGGTGGAAGATGTGCATCATGCTTTGGAGTAAATTCTTGAGATATGTCCTCTAACTCATTAGGTGGTGTAGAGACATTGTCAACATGATCATTGGTGGATGGATCTTGGTTTATGTCGATAGGATCAAATAACATCAATAATCCTTGAAATAGATCTTTCTAGGAGGGGTCTTGATAATGACTAAAAAATGGCTCTTGATGTACGTTGATTTGATCATCATATGAGGTGGAAATACCTTCAAGGTGTTCATTGATGGATAGATCTTGATTATTATTTTCAACAATTGTGGTGGGAGTTTTTTGCAAACTCTGTTGTGGGATTAAGGCCTGCATTTTCTAGTGAGACAACAATGATTGTTGCTGGTCATGTTGTTGTTCCAACAATGCTTTTTTTTTGGCTTGTTGTTGAGCTACTTGTTGATGGATTGCTTGCAATAGTGCCCGAAATTGTGCTTGCTCCTATGCTTGTGCTTGTGCTTGTTGGGCTACTTGAGCCGCTTGTGCTTGTTGAGTAGCTAGATGTGCAACTTGTTGTTTTTGGAGTGCCTTTTGGTGGGTAGCTTGTTGAGCAACTTGCAACATGATGGAGAATGAATTTGTCATGTTGTGTTTTGGTGGTGGTGGCGATGGGTTGGGGATGGTGTTGATTGCTGGATTGCATGGATGGTTGCCACCTACTATTGCGATATCAATGGCAAAAAAGGATGATTTGGTATGATGTTTTGATTTGGCATTATAGGTTGACTTTGAACATTTTTGTGGTTGAGAATCATATTGTCTTGATTTAGGTAACTTTGATTTTGCATGGTGTTACCTTTACTTGGATCAATACCTAGAGTCATCAACATATTGCTTGGATTTTGAACAAAATTGATGGGATTTGCAAACATGTTGACCCCAAAGTTTACCAAGTGTGGATTTGAAATGGTCATGTTTGGTAAAGTCGCACTTCGCATGTATGGATTTGGTGGGATCATGTTGTTTGGAAAACTCATGCATTGAGCGTTCGGTTGATAGATTTGCAGATTTGGACTTGGATTTAAATCTATCATTAGGAAAGGTGTTCCAAACTTTTGATTATGCATACTTACGTTCGTTATACTTTTTAGGTTTGGACAAGATGATGATGCCATGTCTAAATGTGATTTTCGATAATCAATTGGCATTGCGAGACTTGGATAGTTTGGTTGAATTGGATTACTCATGATGGATGAATCAAGTTTATATTCCATGTTCCTCTTGTTTTTTGACCTTGTTGACCTTTGAAGGGTTTAGGACCAATGATGAGATGAAGAATGAAATGATATGGGTGTTTGGACTTTTTAGGAGCTTTGGATCAATGCTAGACTTTAGGAATTATTTTGATTTGATATTGATTGATGATAGTTTGACTAGGTGTGCTAAGTCAAACAAAGTGATAATGCACTTCTAAACTCTATGAAGTGTTATCCTAGAGAAAATGCATGCACAAGATGATAGTTTGGCTAGGTGTGTTAAGACAAACAAGGTGATGCTGATTTTTCCTAAAGGTCTAGCATGAATGATGTTTCCAAGGTTCCCAAAATTTGTTGGTGAGATGGGATTTGATTGATGTTTGGATGGATGAAGTGTTGATTTTGATCCCAGATGACCTTATGAGGACTTACTTACAAGACCGAGGTAATGAAGAACATGCTTTTCCCTAAAGGAGTAATTCAAACCAAAAGACCAATGTTTTGCGTGGAAACCAAATGACTCAAAAAAGGACCAAGCACATGTGTGGTTCAATTGTCTTTTTATCTTGGCTTAGTGAATTTTCTTTTTACCAAAAACACTTGCTTGATTATGTTTGAAACTGTATGTCTAATGTCCCACTTTCTTTTTGATCCCACAAAGTCCATTATGTGGAAATCAAGGAAACTAGAGAAAACGTTTCCTATGTTTAACCTTATTGAAAACAAATGATGATGGATTCCAAGCATTTAGAAACCTCTAAGGATATGATCCCTAGGGAAAGCAAGAGTGCCTAAATTCGTCAAAGGTATTTGTTCCCTACAAGGGGTTTGAAATTTTGAGGTCTTGTGAATGTTTTTTTTGCAAATGTTTTAAAGAACCAAGCAATGTGTTTTCCACTTTCAAGGACTTTTTACAATCTTAGGATAATGAAACAATATTCTATTGGGTTCCCACTTGGACAAATCTAGCTGCACATATTTTTTGTGAATGGATAAATGCTTGACGACATTGGATCCCCTCCACGACACACACTTCTCGGGTCAGCAAAGCATTAGTACCCATGAATCTCCCATGGAATACCTTCCATCTCTACAATAAAACCACATGTATAATGTGGGGTGGTTTCAAAGGACATGACCATTTGCACCAACAAAATAGACAAGGTTTTGGCCTTTTTCTAAACAATGGGTTTTAATTCGAGCATTCCATTTGTGGGGGATTATCCAACATCGGCAAGAGTCCATTTCTGTCCATCTCGTCAGAATAATCCTCGTGATTCTTGAACTTTCCTCAAGAATCCACACTTATATACCGATTGGAAGTCGCTTGGCTTTAGCATGTTCCTGGTTGGGTCATTCCCTTGGGTGATTACTTTTTCCCACAAGGCATACCCTCTAATATACAAAAAAGTGAGCTAACATATACCATCATTCACACAACCTTTGTTGAAAAACAAAGGGGAGAACCTCTGCAATATGTCATGCTCACACTCGCATGTTTTTTCCAATTATTAGGTACCCAAATTGAAATGTGAAGGCAAAATTCTATGAAACTTAGTGTCACAAAAAAAGAATTTTGATTCGCAAGATCACCATGAGGTGCCAGAAAAGTGCATATGCCTTTTTCAAATGATACTATTTTGCAAAAAGGATTACAAGACATAAAGAACACATGTTCATTTTAGATTCCTCAAAGCAATGATGAATTATTTTGAAGCACCAAAGGAAAATGTGAGTTTGCCTTGTTCAATTGTTACCCTTTAAAAAAAATCTAGTATGTTTGTCTAAGGTTCTTTTTAGCCATTTGACAACTTTTGAAAATAAAAATTGTGTTGTTCTTTTTAGAGCCCAAAATAAATTAGTGAGTCCTAAAGAGCATGAAGGTGACAAAGTCCTTAGAAGGGGATTATAAGTTCTCCCAAAGTGTTTAAAAACACTTGTTACAATCATGTGATAACTTTTTTTCTTTCATTTCCATGCTCCATGATTCTTTAAAACCTATAATACACACTCAAATTATTAGATTAAATCAAGAAACAAAAAGGTATGAGGTTATATAAATGATTAAGCATATAAACCCTAAAATTTAGACCAAGTTTCATGGTGTTTTGACATTAGGTGAAATTTTGAAAATTTTAACTCTATAAAAGTTAAGAAACACCTACACCATTGGATATATTATGAAATTCTACCCCATTTGAGAAAAAAAAAACTCTAAAAAAGACCAAAAAAAGACCGAGATATGACAATTTTAGGTTTTGGTGAAAAAACAAAAAATCAAATGCGGCACCCTTTGGAGTGATGTTGTTTGCAAATGTGGTGCTATTTGGAATAGATGCGGTGCTATATAGCACCATGTGGTTGAATGGGTGCGGCGCTCTGCAGGAACAGAGAGTGCAACTACGGTGGAGTTTTGCAAGCGGCGCAGTTTGTAACTAAAATCCGCGGTGGAGTTTCCAAGTGTGGTGCAGTTTGAAATAAGGTGGCGTGATATAGTGTCGCATGAACTGTTAGCGGCGCAATTTCTTGTGTACACAAAATTTTTAAAAGAAACACGGAATTTGTGAAAAACGTGATGAAATCTTGAGATTTTTCCCTCCTTCTAGCGCCAAAATGTGAACCCCAATCTTGAAAATGCACAAACATAGCAACAAACATAATGTTAGATCAAATGCAAGTGAGACTCAAGATTCCCCATGAAATCCATTTACAAAATTTAGATAGAAATGAAAAACGAAGAACAATGCAATAAACCAAATTAAATCTATCTAAACTAAGCAAACACTTGATCCCATGGGGGAGTTGGTGCCAATTTGTGTGTAGGAAAAGGCCCATTCCCAACACCTTTGTGTGATTTATTGATGATCGATCCACTTGATGATGAAGAACAATGTGAGTTCTTGAGAAAACCTGTAATAACCTAGCTAAGATCTTGCATTGAGGATAAAGTTGAGTAGAGTAAGTTTACTCAAGTTGTGAATGATTGAATGAGAGGAAGAGTCTCTCATTTATAGATTTCCAAAATGGAAGAGAGAAAGAAATTGAGAAATGTGGGATCAGTCAACATCCAATGGCCAAGTGCCACTTGTCAAGATGTGAATGGTTGAGGAATGAGCACATTTTGGTCAATGTGCCAAAGAGGGGGAGATTTGAAATTCTAATTTGAAAGTTGGGGGGAGAGAAGAGTGGAGTTAATGTCACTTGGCTCAATGCACAAGGACATGTAAGAGACATTGAATTGCGTGTTGGAAGGACCAAAGCCATTTGAATTTTGAATTCAAATTGAAGGAATATTCCCTTTTGATGCCATGTTGAGAGAAAATAGGCAATTAATAAATCAAAGTAATTGATTTATTGCGCAAGTTACATTCTCTAGAGGATTTTAGTGATAGGGATTAACTTAATCAAGGATTTGATTAATTTAATGAGGAATTAGGAGATGTGACAATTTAGACTTGAATTTATGAATTAATTTAAATCAAATTGAGAGGAAATGATTAATTAAATAAATGATTTTGATTTATTTAACTAAGGAGGAATATGTTAGATTAAATTAAATAATGTTTTAATTTATTCAATTTAATAAGAGGACTTTAGAGATTTAATTTAAATAAAACGAATTATTTAAATGAACAGAGAAAGATGATTAATTAAATTAAATTGATTAATTTAATCACTAGAGGAGAAAGACCTAATTAAATAAATAATGATTTATTTAATTAAGGGATGAAAAGTGTTGATAAGATGAGAGTATGATTCAATATGAAACAATTTTAGTAGGATCAGAATCATGTGCATGTATATTTTATGTCTACAATTATTATTTATGTTAATGCCATTATTATTTTTCATAGCAGTGATACTATGTGGAAAGGGTTATAGGACGTAATGCAATTTTAATTTAAAATTCCAATGCTATTTCAAGTATGATCAGTTGTTGTTTTTGATAAAAGGGTAAAATGGGTTTTACAGGGTCCCGAAACCACAAAGTCTACAAAATAGAAAAGAGAACACCAAAGTTCCACCAAAAAAATAGCCGCTCAAGAAAAAACTAGCAGCAATCAAGCAAAAAAGACCAGAAGGGTCAGGAAAGAAGGGACAATAGAGAAAGAACACAGAAAGCCCCAACCATTACTTCAGAGACCTAAGGATAGTCTCTATCTCCGCCTCCATATCCTGCATATCTTTAACCCCCTTTTTAAAGGTTTGAACCATTTTCAGAGTTAGGGGGGCCTTGCGCTTCAAATTGGCATGGGTTCTTCTAGAAATGCCACCATTCGTGTCCTAGCTTTTATCTTTTGTATCTTCCAGGTCAACCACCAGAGATCCCTACTGGGCTTTGTCAAGCTTTTCAGTCATTGCATTAATAATTATAGAATTATGTCTTGCTATACGGTGTTTTGTTCCATAATAGTTCTAATGGTATTCCTTAATCACTTAGCATTGGTATCAATGTTCTTGTTACTATGTGTTGCTTCTTTCTTACCCATTTCAGCAATCTTAACACCTATTTCCTCGATCTTACTTTGCAGGGCCCAGTTTTTAATTTTGAGCTCATTGATTTCAGAGAAGGTCCAATCCAGGAGTTTAGAATGGGACTCATAATTAGAGTATGATCAGTTTTTGTTGTTGTCATTTATGTATGTAGTTGAGTGAGATTACTGCAAGAGTGAGCAGTTATTGCTTTGATTAGTTTCACGATGTTACCAATAGAAAATATACTAGTATCAACCTCTAGTTTTTATTTGATATGATTCTATGTATGGATGAGGAAGTGCTGAAGATTATGAGGATGTGTCTCTGGAGATTGGTTTCTAAGTGATTTAAAAAAAAAATTGATAAAAGGAGGATACAATATATTGTAGTGGTGTTTTGGGTTGTAGAGTTATGTTTTTGTTTTTCTCCACATTTCTTTCAAGTTGAAGATTTTACTATGTGCTTCAAATATGTTGGTGAGAGGTGTGTTGGTGTTTTTAAATGTAAACCAGGTTTTGTCTCCTAATCTACCTATGGAATTTCCAATTCCAATCAAGGGCAGCTCAGAGGACCTAGACCAACTGATGAGGATTTTAAAAGACCTCCTACACTTTGGGCTTTGCAAGACCCGAGAGGGTGATCCCTTAATGAGTTTAAAATCTCAGCAACAAAATTATAAACAATCATTAACTTCAAACATATAATCTCACCTGATAGCTCAACAGAATGGGATAAAACTGAAAGGAATTGGTTGTTCATCAACAATATCAACCATTTGGAGCATGAGATAATTACAACATAGCTTCATGGTGAAAGATAATCACTATGTTTAAAAATTGTAGCAAGCCCTAGGTGAGCACAAACAAACATTGAATCACAAAGAACAAATGCAAATCAAACTAGTGCCATATCCATTGGAGGAGTCAAATTCACCAACATCTAATGGTCCATAGAAGATTTCAACAAATAGCATATAATATCTTTGATTATACTACCTTACAATATCACCAATTTGTATCTCAGCTCAATACTACTTACCAAATCCTTGTACAAAACATATCAATCTGCAATCTCATTTAAGCAGTTTAATTAATTCTTTGAATTAAAGCTAAAACTAGAATTGGACACACCACAACAACTAGATGAACATAATAACCCTTGATTAATTCATTCAAAATTTTAATACATTTTCGCATAGGAGAAACATGAGCCTGGATTTATCATTTAAACACAAATGCCAGTATTGTTATGAAACACTAAATCCCCATAAATTCAAATACTACAATAAAATGACTTTAAACCCAACTTGCATTGCCTCTTTCCTTACAAATTTTACAATTTTCTATGAAGATCCACACTAGACTTCTGACTTGCTAACCTATTACAATGAGAAGAGAAGAGAATATGTAGAGGAGAAGAAATTATAGAAGAAACCCTAAAATTGAACAAGAAAAGCCATTTGGAAACATCTCCATCATTGAACAGTAATCTACAAAACATCTTCATCTTCTCCTTGTAACAAAATTTATTCTGCTTCTAAAACAACATGTGCCCAAATTTTTTCCTAATAGAAAAATGCCCATGCGTGAATATTTTCCACTCATTACTTACAGCTAAAAGAAAAACTCCACTCCCATGAAAAATCCATTTACCTTTGTTTTTGCCCCTTGTTGCATTTTAATTTGTTGTACCTTACAAGAACATTTGTATTTCATCTTAACACATAAAATACTTCACATATAAAGTGAATATTAAATTCACTTTATCAAGCTCCTTTTATATATTAACCCAGCAAAATAAAATGTTTGGCTCCAAATATTAAAATTTCTCTACTTAAAATAAAACCTTAGCTCCCAAAAGTCTTCGTGAAAAATTAAAAAAAAACCCTCTACATGAATACTCCACCTTTGACTATTATTGAAGCAAAAAAATTGTAAAATATATTTCACTTGTCTTTCTAAAATTTTACCATCGGGTCACAAACTAAAATATATCCCCCAGTCTTTTATCCCCTTTCACATTGAGAATATTTCACCCTTATTTCGCTAGAATATTTTTAAAACTTCACCCGAGAAAATAAAACAAGCCCCATCCCCAATTTTAATATCATTTGACAACACTCTTAGCAAAACATTTAATTTTAAATGTTTTATATTTCCCCTCTCTTAATACATGGCTCACCTATTTTAGCTGAGACCTTTAACTTTAAGGGGCCTGCCATTTATATGAAAGCCACCACTTCCCCACAATCAACATCTTGATTGTGATATGGCGGGCGATGGCAGAGATTTGGCTGGAGCCAACCCCATTTGTTGATCGTTGATCTTGTTTCACCTTTGCGTTCCCCTAATCCTCCATTTCCTCATGCTCGAGCATTCTGAAATACATCCCATGCTCTCATGGTGGCCAGTTCCATTCTACAACATCCCCTACATTGATGGACACTCACATCCCCAACATCACTGGCCATGCCCACCATTACTGGTTTCACCTAGCTTACCTGCCACATGAGCCTGCCAACCTCACTAGCTACCTTCCTTTCATCTACCAACCACATGAGCCTCCATTATTCGGTTTGAGCCCCACTCCATACGCTGGTCGCGAGCTTCTCCCACTATGCTTAACTTCCTAGAATTTGCATGAAAGTTTCAAATCCTTTTCAACGGTCTACTTCCATGCATATTTTATGCAAGACTTGATGTTTTCATACAATTAATAAATGCCTCTCGAGCTCCCATACTATGAAAAGCTTGAATTTTATGCAATTATTTTAGGAGTCCCTTCACCACATCAGTAAACATAGAGTCTCCTTAAATAATTTTGGTATAATTTCATTTCCAGCACAAATAGCCTAGTGTGGAAAAGAATGGATATACACCTACCATTAAAAGTTTCTTGACAAATGATAAATAATTTTCACTAATCCATTTTTTGAACATAAGCTACAACCAAACACATCCTCCCTCTTACAATCGATGGCACCCAATCTACACTCAAAAAATGCTGGTGAGGATTGTAGTAAAAGTGAGGCTGTGACTTTGTTCCATGGTGTTTGAAGTGCAAAACTATCTTCATTCACCATGCTTTATAACTAAAGCATTTTCAACTTTGATTTGGGGTCCCCAGTACCATGAAATCATTCCAGTTGAACAATCCTCCTCACAAAAATAATCTACCATTTCAAACTTACAAGAACATAAATTGGCAAGAGTCGATGTGAACCACTAATAACCATTTCTAACATAAAAAATCACCTATTTCCTACGCTCTTATAGCCCTTATTGAAGAGTTTCTTCCAAAGCGCCTCATAATGGTGCAAAGCGTGTCAGGCCCTACGTGGACCGACTAAAACAAAAATTTATTTTTAAACAATTTTTGAACTCAAATCATCCTAGGAAAACATCTGGATGCATTTGAAGTGAAATGGTAAACTGGGTTTCCATTAGAAACTATTTTGTCACTTTTGCAGTATGGTGAAAACTGGTCAAATTGCCTTAGGAATCAAACTGGAAAACTAGTCAAACGACCCCCTTGAGCAATAAAAACTTGCAAAACTATAGAAATTCAGTCCATAAATTCATTGCAATAGATGAATTGAAAAAATTTATCATGAGGTGGAAGATATTAATCGGAAAGGTTACTCAATTGAACTTCCTTGAAAGAACAGTTGTTCTGAAACAATTATAACTCACTCAACTGCCAGTTTGTAAAAATAGTAAATCAACTCCTAGCGAGCTTCCATCAGATAGATAAGTTGATTAAGGTACCATGAGCATGTTTCCAAAAGGAAAATCCATGAAACATCTTTGATCAAAAGATATTAATGACCAAAGTTGACCATTCAGAAAGGTTGTCAGGAATGTAGATGCAAAATTGAACAAATTACCTTTGGTTTCGATCTGCTAAAAATAGTAAATTAGATCACGAGGCTCTAAAAACTAACACCCGAGAGAATTTAGGTATGAAGAACACATAAAAGCATTCATTTTGACATGAAAGTCAATTGGTTGCAAAATTCAAGCTCAAATAGGAGGCTATTTTGCAAAACTGATAATCTCGAAACAACAAAATAGTGCAAAAACCATCCAACTTCACTTTTCAAAACCCTGACAAAACTTACCGTGGGAAGCTAAAAATTGACACACACATTCACATGTCTTTCAAATATGTTTCCCAGTGGGTTTTTATTGGATATCAACAAGCCTCAAATTTTGATTCTCCAAAGTAGGTCACTCAGACTGACCACTCAAGTACACTTTTGAAAGTGGATAGGCAAAATTCTTGAAATGGGCACCTCAAATTTGCAAAATTTGAGAGTGCCAACAATGGCTCCATCTGGGGATGTATGTCCCCTATGGGCATAGAAAGATGCATGATCTTTGTGGTGAGTAGACCAAATTTTGAATCTACTAGCTGTCCTCACACTGCTTCCTGATTCAACTTCATCTGATGACTCCGGGTCACCAAATAAAGAATGGGAATCAACATTTACCTCTTCAAATAGAATTTTGTAAAAATAACTGATCTCTTTTAACTCATGCTTGCATTTATACAAACCATAATAACATAAACAATTGCACCTTTACAAACATAAGTGTCGGGATGCCATTAGGCAAGTAGAAACTTACTCTTTGTTCAACTTCATTATGTGGCAGCCAAATCAAATAAGTCACACCACTGTTACTTTCTTTGTTTTTTGATTTCATATCAAGTGGCATGATTTTAAAATAGTGATCAAGACCATATGAAATCACATTTTGATCACAACCATCTGCCTGATTAAACATGTTGGCCTCTCCTATCAAGAAATCATTCACAACATTATCAACATGTTCACAATCACTATGCATTTGAAAGTTAAGCATACTCTCAAAATATTGATTATCATGTGACAAAAACCTATCACATTCATCACATGGATCATTCTCAAGCTGAAAACAACTTGCCTCCATATCGTGCACATTGCCACATTCTATGAAAATTCCTTCCAGCTGACAAAAATAGCACTCACATTATGCTACACAGCTCAAACTATTAATCTCATTTTGATTATCAATTTGCACATCAAAATCAACTTGCAAATCAAACCAAAAGTTCTCATAAACAATTTGGTGTGTTCTCTGCAAATCATCTTAGCATACGTCAAAGATAAAAGATGCACACTCAGGTGCATCCTTGTATTGATCACTACAACCTAGGCCCATCTTTTGACACTTCAGTTTAGGTACATCATAACACATCTCAGTATCATGGAAATGGGAATCACATGCATCCTTAACATCTAAGGAATGAGTAAATACATTCATCTCAGGCTTGATAAAATGTTTTGATTCATTTTTCACATCATCATTCCTTTCAAAACCAAATACCTCAAGTGAAGGATCAAATAAATCATTATAAACAAGGACATCAAGAAGACAACCCTATGAGCTAGTAACCTCATATACAACACCAGCTGGTATGTTTGCTGATCCAAAAGTGAAAGACTCATTTCTAACCAAAATTTCCTCATTAACAATGAAACTAAAATCATCAGTTTCTTTCACATCAATGCTTCTCACATGCGATGAAAACATATCCATGTGCACATTCTGAAAATTAGGAGCATCACACAAAAGGTAATTACACTCAACCTCACATTCGTCAATATGAGATTCACCATTATTTGCACTGCTTGGCTGCTCCACACATGGATTGACAACATTTACCAAATCAACACAATCAGGAACCTCACTATCACATAAGCCAACAAGCCTTTCAATATCATCAATGGGTAATGACCCTAATTCAAAATCCATATACATACTTGATAAATAAATTATTTCATCATCATGCTCATCATGCATCATAAAACTTTCCATCTTTCCTTCATTCAAGAAAACATGAAGAGCAAGAGCATAAGAACACTCATCATCACCTTCATCATATTCAACATTATGTTTTGAATCAACATACTGATCACACACATGTTTTTCTTCAAACTCCACATCACTCTCACAATGAACATGCTCTTCTGATTTTGAACTCGAATTACATTCGGTATATTCTTTACATGTTCCTTATTATTTCTCTTGTGGATAAATGAATTTATGAAAATTTATATTGTTGCATTCTTTAAGTGAGGAAAATATTTATACATCATTTTCAAAAAAAAACAATCATAATCTTCAAGGAAGCAATCAAAACCATCAACCCCATCATGAATTTCTTCACTATATGAACCATGTTCAAAATCTTCAGAACAAGAGCTTGGGGCTGCACTTTCACAACCAGAGTCACTATTTTCTAACAAAATATAAGCAATACATGCCTTGTAGTTTCTTGTCACAACATGACATGAAGTAGCACTCTATATCTCATTCACTCATTCTTGTCTTCTCATTTCATACAACTCTTATACAAAAGACTTTTTTCAACAATGCCCAAATTCAATTGACATTCAACTCTGAGCTCACTACGATCTTCATATTTCGATGATGGAGAAATCATAATAGAAAAAGAATTATCAGTTTGACAATAATTTCCATTACCTAGTCCTTGAATTCTATAAGCATGAGTTGTGTTGGGTCTCAAAAACATAGGTTTGAATCACGAGAGGTTGCCAAGATTTCACAATGCTTTTGGCCAACTAATAAGGCCAATTGATGCAATTACATACCTTCTGCTCTTCAGGCTCTACAAAACCTAGGAGGGTGCACCTATCTGTATGTTGCAGATTTAAGATGTATTTCCTGGTGAAACAATCTATCCACAATGGCAAAGGGAAGTGGAAAAATAAAATTACTACAACTAATCCTACTCCTAATGCACAAGTGAAGGTATTTTGAATAAATTGTTTGGTATGGATTTGTATCTCTGGGTTGTGGCAGATCAGTGCCTTCTATCCACATGGGAAATGGAGTAAAAAATGATGTGTTTCCTCTTATTAGCTTAACTCTAGTTGTTAGGCACTCTAAAAATTCTATGGCTGGCATAAAACATTACTAAGTCTATGACTTGCATAAACAGTGCCAGAATGTTTCTCTATCACGTTATACTTCAACTATCCAAAAGAAAAATTTTAAAATCACTATGACTTACCTGAAGGAGTTTAATTCTGACTTGCAGACACCAACTAGTTAAATCACACAAAATGAGACTACACTTTGATAAATCAAAAATATACTTGATATACCAATTTAAATGACAAAGAGATCTCAAGTTGGAGACAACCAAAAATAAAGAAATTAAATTATTTTATCACAACAACTGAACACGAAAAATAAATTCACTAGTTTAAAACATTTTCTCCATTGATTCTACTTCAAGAAAGATATTGTCATTATTTACATTCCCAGCCCCTTCTCGGGAAAAATCTCCCTCCTACAGTTTAACTACTACTTTCTATCCTCTACTGTCTCCCCTCCTTCAATTGATTTTTTCAAATTATTTATACATTACACTTGAAGGGTTGTGACCCTTCAATTTTTTGGTTATGCCCATTTACACTTTTCACAAAGATTTAAAATATTTAATTAGATTGCCTTTTAGAAAATTAAATATTTTTAACTATATCATCACTTTGATTTTTCCCTTTATATCCTTTCCCACCTTTATATTTCATATATTTCCTTTAATTTATCTCGCATGGCTTTCTTTTATTTACCATTGTACCACGGGCTTTGACCTTTCCTCCTACAGTAACGTGGTGTCCGAACCCACATTGATTGTCACGGTTACCTCTATTGCTTACCGCGCTACCGTGGTCTTTGCATTCACTATTGGCGGTACCATGGTAACAGTTAGCCATTTCCCTCTACAGTTTACCATAGGCACCGCGGTCTTCGTTTTCACTATGTGCGATATAGTGGTAACCGCTTACCGTCTCCTCCGCTGTTAACTATTCTCACTATGATGGTTATCTTTCTTTATTTCCTTTACCGCTCTACTATGGTCTTTGACTTCTCTCCCCATGGTATAGCGATATCTGATCCTGATGGACACCTCTGTCATTTTTTGACTATCCACTACGATACCGCGATCTCAACTCTAACCGTTTGTAATAACGCGGTACCGATCTGCTAACTGCCATCTTCATCCATCTCGCCACTTATTGACCCTTCCCTGACCATTATTGAAGTCACCATGGTCTCAGACTTGACCATTAGTGGTACTGCGGTGACAGTTTATAACCACCACTGCTATACCACGAGCCCCTTTGTGGGAGGCTATGGTAAAGCGGTAAAGACCTATATAATGAAAATCAAGGGAGCGATATGGGTAAAAGGCATATATAAATGGAAAGAATTTTTTTTTAATGGAAAATATAGCAAATGAATGGGAATTTAAATGGGGGTAAAGAGGTAAATGAAATATTATGAAAAGATAGGAAAATGTAGGGTAAAAATGAAGAGAATCCCTTAAGTTTTTTATGGAAAATATTAAATTCAAGTGGGAAAACCTTATGGTTTTAGACGAAAATTTTCAGTTATAATAGTGGCTCCTATTATAGATGAGTGATTGTTAAATCACTCCAAGAATGCAATATTTACTCTAGGAGAGTAGACCAAGACATGAATGAAAATGAAGGCAAATGGAGGGAATGAAAAGGATCCTAAACTACTGTACATGGAAAAATATATTTTTTATACAAGGGAACTTCTGAGAATGTCCGTGTACTAGAAAACTCAGATCCTCAAAATTATTGTGCATGGAAGTGAATGATTAAAGAAGTTTTTTAGAAATTGTCCATGCACTGGCAATCCCTAATCCTCTATACCTGCCATGGTTCCAAAATTTAAACCATAAAAGATGGCCCTAGGCCACCCAAAAGAGAAACCTACATTTTCCTCTAGAACAGACCTTATTTTTTTTTGAGCTCACTAGACCTTTCTTGAAACTGTCCATTCCACCTGTCCTGCAACATGCATTTGTTGGAGTTGAGAAGATACAACACCACAAAAGCCCAAAAGATCTTTGCAAGCAAATAACCTGTTACAAGGAGAAGCAAAGAGAAGCAACAAAGGAAATGCTCAAGAATGTGGAGCAATGTATTCACCTGAAAATGTAAAATGAATAATAATACAAAAGATAGTTTTCAACTACATATAGATGAAAACCCTAAAAAGGAAAACCCTAGGCTTGCACAATAATAATTAATAAATTAATTAATTATTATGCACCTAATGTTAGCTTAAGTGAAAAAGAGGTAAACAGGAACTTTACGTAATTAAACAAATATTGTTTAATTAATAAAGTAAATGTCCAATTAATCTAACACCCCCCCTTAAGATAGACATAGGGAGAAGCTAAAACCTAGAAGAAGCTACTAAAAGCAAAATAAATGGGTCCTGGCAATAAGGCCATATCAGGTACCCAAGTACAAAGAAATCTCTATGAAATGGAGAAAAGGAGAAAACCTAGTGGGAAAAACTCTTCTCCAAAAAGAGATAGAACAACATGCTGAAAGAAACATGAAGGAAGGAAGGCCTTATAAAGACCCCCCAAGGACAACATCTTTCACCCCAAGCATAGAGCGCAACTGAAGATAGCATGGAGATGCAAAAGGTTTCGTGAAGATGTTTGTAACCTGCTTGGCAGTGGGAATATACTCCAAGATGAGAGAACCATCCTGAATCAACTATCTGATGAAATGCATATGAAGCTCAATGTGCTTCGTCTGCTAATGCTCCACCGGGTTGCACGAAATGTGTATATCACTCTGATTGTCACACCAAAGAATAGTGGGACTATCAGGAGGAAAACCAAACTCAATCATCAACTAACAAAGCCATAAAACCTCCTGACTAGCGAGCACAATAGCTCGGTACTCAGCCTCTGTAGATGATAATGCATGAGTAGTCTACTTCTTGCACGACCATGTGATAGGACCAAAACAAAAAACAAAGCTAGAAGTAGACTTTTGATCATTGACATCACCAGCCCAATCTGAGTCAGTGTAGCCAACAATGTAAGGATCCCCTAATGTGTAGTGAATGCCATATGAAGTGGTGCCCTGAATGTACCTCAAAATACACTTGGCAGCTTGCCAAAGACTCTCATGAGGATCATGTGAGAATCAAGAGACAAGACCAACCACAAAGGAAAGATCAGGATGAGTGTGAGTCAGGTACAACAAACTGACAACCAACTACCTATAAAGTGTAGAATCTACTGAAGGAGTGGGGCAAGTAGTAGTCAAAATAACCCCTGACTGAAAAGGTGTGGGGGTAGGCTTGCAATCAAGCATGCCAAAGCACTGAAGCATATCAAGAGAATACTTCTGCTGGTAAATGGAGATCCCCTCTAAAGATTGAATCACCTGAAGACCAAGAAAATAGTGCAGAAGGACAAGATCTGTCATCTCAAACTGCTGCATCAAGGCTAGTTGAGAATTCTGAATCATAGAGGATGAGCTACTTGTGATGAGAAGATCATCAACATATAGCACAAGAATTAGGATCTCACCCTCAAGATGCTAAATATAGACCGTGTGATCAGAATGACAGTGAGTGAAACCAGTGGAGAGCAAAAAAGAGTCCATCTTCTCATACCAAGCCCGAGGGGCCTATTTGAGACCATATAATGAATGCTGAAGTCTGCAAACCAAAGAAGCATGATGAAAAAATCCCTGAGGCTACTCCATATAGATCTCCTCCTATAGGTCACCATGTAAGAAGGCACACTTCACATCCATCTGAAAAATGAGCCATCCTCTAGAAGCTACAAGTGATAGTACAAAATGAATAGAATTCATCTTGGCGATAGGGGCAAATGTCTCGAAGTAATCAATACCCTCAACCTATGAGAAACCCTTCACAATAAGATGTGCTTTGTACTTATCAATAGAACCATCAGCTGCATACTTGGTGTGATACAACCATTGGCACCGAACCATCTTTCTGCCCTTAGGAAGAGGATAGAGATTGCATGTACTATTCCTCATCAAAGAAGAATACTCCTCCTCCATGGCACTATCCCACTCAGGGTGACCTGTCACCTCTAAAAGAGCATGAGTTAAAAGACTAGAATCCGTAGTGTCAGCATGGGTGCGACGAGTGTCTAAAGGATCACCGGCCATAGATCCTGTTGCCTCATTGGGCCTCTGAGGTGGAGTAAGTGGAGGTGGAGATGGGGGATCATCAATATCCTCATCAGAACCATCCTCAAAATAATTTTGAAGAGCTGTAGTGGGTGGAGTAAGTAGTGAAGTGGACATTGGAGACAGGGTATCAACTAGAGGAAGGCACTCATCAAATTGAACATCCCGTCGAAACAGGACCTCTCTGGAATCAAGATCAAACAACCTGTACGCCTTAACATCCTCATAGTAGCCGACAAAAATGAGGGGTCGAATCTTCCGCTCCATAGCTCTCCTCTGAGCATCAAGAATAAAATTTGATGCCTCACTACCAAATACTCGAAATGATGAAATATCAGGCTTGTCATGAGACCAAGCCTCCTTAGGAGTCATATGTCGAATTGCCTTGTGAGGCATCCGATTCTGAATATAGTTGGAATAATTGATTGCCTCATCCCAAAAAGATGAATCCATGGACCTAGACTGAATCATGCAATTAGCCATCTCCCATAAAGTCCTATTCTTTCACTCAGTGATACCATTCTACTGAGGGGTGTAGGGAACAAAAAACTGATGCTGCAAACCATGCTTAGTGCAAAAATATTTGAAAGCCTGATTCACATACTACCCCCCATTATCTGTACGTATCCACCAGATAGAAAGACCAGAATGCTTCTCTACAAATGTCTTGAAGACACGAAAGGAATCAAAGACATCAAACTTGTACTTAAGAAAGTACAACCATGTGCGTCTAGAGAAGTCATCAATGAATGTGAGTACATACTTGGCCCCTTAAAAAGAGGGAGTGGGAGATGACATGGGGTCACTATGAATCAACTCCAAGGGTTCCAAAGCATGAGTGGTACTTCCCTTAGGAAAGGGATCCCTATGATGCTTTCCAAGCACACAACCATGACAAACACCGTTAGTGCAGGAAATTTATGGAAGACTAAGAACAAGTGACTGTGTACTCATCTACTGAAGATATCTATAATTGACATGGCCCAAATGCTCATGCCAAAGTTGACTTACCGAATCTACATGTGCTATAAGAGATGAACCTGTACCCTCAGAAGGTGCAAATCCATCAAATCTGTAAAGATGAGATGCAGTATCAACACTACTAGTAGCCACAATCAAATCAGAGTCATGGAGGTCCCGAATAACCACATCATGTGGTGAGAACTCAACTGTCTTACCAGAGCCAGTGTGGCAAATCTGATAAATGGACAAGAGGTTCGTCGAGATGTCAGGAACAACCAAAACATCCTATAGAGTGCCCCCATCTAAAGAGACAGAACCTGAACCCAAGATGAAAAGCTGTGAAGAGTCACCCACTGTAATCTATGAAGTACCACAGGAGGCAAGAGAAGTGACCAACTGCTGAGTGTGAGTCATATGGTGAGAAGCACCAGAGTCTAAAATCCAAGTGGACCCATTGGTCGATGCTCTAGCGGTGAGAGCATGACCTTTCCCTATGGTGGAGGAAGAAGAAGACTGAGGTGAGGAGATATGTTGCTACTGCATAGCATCCTCTAAAGCCTCTAATCATTTGCAACACCTGGAAACTAGATGACCTCGCTTGCCATAGAAATTGCAAGTGTCTCCTGATTTCTCCTTAGTCTTGGAGGAAGACTCACCAGACTTTGAAGATTTCTCATGTATCAGATTAAATGGTGGTTTAGAATCAAACTTAGGAGGTGGTTTGAAGGAATTCTCACTACCTACAAAATCTTTCTTGGGCCTCAATTTCTACTTTTGTTTCCCCTTCGGTGACTGAGAAACCAATGCTTTGCTCTTTGAACCTGAGAGCATATCCATCTGAGAAAGGTGAGACTGTTCCCGAGACAAACGGTCACAAAACAAATCAAAGGTAGGCATGGTAAAATTGACATCCAAACCATCCATGGTGGAGTAGAAGGAGGAAGCAAATATCTGAAATGGACCATGAAGCTTCGAAAGAATCAAGTAAATGCACTCTGTGTCTATCTTGTTCTTTCCACAACCCTGTAAAATAGTGTGGATATTTTTGAACTTGTTCAAAAAATCCTCAATAGTGGGAAATAAATCAGGTAATAATGAAGTCAGCTCTGCCTTAATCTATAATGCGTGGAACTCATTAACGGCCCCAAAAAGTGTCTCAAACTTCAGCCACATGGCTCGAGGAGTGAGAAAAGCATCAAGGTTTAACAAAAGACTGTCTGAAACATGCATGCATAACAAACCCATAGCCTCATCCATCGTGTTCCTATGCTGCATAATCTCAAAAGGACACTACAACTAAGTTTGAACCTCATTTAAACAAGACCATAACCCTCATGACCTGAGTAGCCTCATCATGTGAGACTTCCAAGTGTGATAGTTATGTGATGTGAGTAGCTCAACTGAAGAGTTTTCCATGAAACCTTGCATCTATACCTGGTGAAAATTCTGATAAAATAGATCACATCACTGAATAGATCATGTTGAGAGCTTTCCAATGCCTATTCAAGTCTGAAAAATGGAGTCTGTTTGCACCTTCTATGACCCCAAAAGTGAAGAAAGAAGACCTCACTTTGACTGGTAAAAAATATCTAGGCTAGTAAATTTTTTATAAAATTACCTACACCATCAGATCGGTGCCAAAACCAGCTTTCCAACACTTCTTCCTGTTCGAAAAACGGAGCTAAAATGCTCGAGTTATGCCTGATTTCATGAGAGAGCAAAAATAATGCCCTATTAGACTCCTCTAGCACCCAGGAGCTAAAAAAAAGGGCCCTTGGTCGCATGGGCAGACCAGGGGGCTGAAGCTGGGCCATAGCCCTCAGTCACCATATGACCCAACGGTAGGGTTGTTAAGCCCACGGGGGCTGGAGGGGCTGACTCGGGTTGGCGAGCTCGGAGCGGAGCCCGGCGAGCTCGGATGGTGTCGTTCAGAGTCGGTGGGTGGGCGAGTGTCAGTGGCATGAGAGCGTGGGCGGAGTCGGGGTCAGCCGAGTCGAGCTGAGCACGTGAGCGAAGCCGGGGTTGGCCGAGGTGAGCTGAGCACGGTGCCAGGCAGGGTCGGCAAGCACTGGGCGGAGCTCGGCGAGCGCAGCGAAGCGGGTGTCGCAGGTGGCAGCGGAGTCAGTGGTTGGTGGTCGCTTGGCGGCGTTGTCGGTGGTCGAAAATTTATTGTAAGGGCCATCTAAAAAATAAAAAATGTTTGGTTTTTTTTAATTTTTTTTAATGTTTTTTCGCGATTTTTTATGTACGGCCAAATCGTAAAAAAAAATTTGCAACCCTGGTTGGTGTGGCCAAAATCGACAATTTGACAATCGATTTAGGGGTTTTTGGGTCCTACAAATCCAATGGCACTATCTATTTGAGCCCAAAGTGAACCTAAAATTCAGAGTATGTTGAATCCACAAGAAGAAACCTTAGAACCCTAGATTTGCTTCCAATGCAAAAAATCTCAAAACAAGAACAAGTAGCTGCAAATTTGAAGCTTTGATACCATGTTGGAGTTGAGAAGATACAACACCACAGAAGCCCAAAATATCTTTGCAAGCAAATAACTTGTTACAAGGAGAAGCAAAGAGAAGCAGCAAAGGAAATGCTCAAGAATGTTGAGCAATGTATTCACCTGAAAATGTAAAATGAATAATAATACAAAAGATAGTTTTCAACTACATATAGATGAAAACCCTAAAAAGGAAAAACCTAGGCTTTCACCATAATAATTAATAAAGTACTTAATTATTATGCACCTAATGTTAGCTTATGTGAAAAAGAGGTAAAAAGGAACTTTACCTAATTAAACAAATATTGTTTAATTAATAAATTAAATGTCCAATTAATCTAACAACATTGTCATTAAAAGCCTTCAAAAAAGCATTGTATTCAACCTGATTCATATTCCTTTCACCACTCTGCATTTCATCATTCTCATTATCACATGAAAATATTTATCACCCTCAACATACAAAGTGTATTCACATTCAAAAAAACATTCATTGACATGCTCACTATCATATGTTGTTGAATGATCAGGCAGCTATACTCGGGCCTACAAATCTGAATACTCCTTGTGGCAACTAGAGAGTTCAATCTCATCAACATTCTCTAAAACAATCAAATCAAAGCTATTCTCCATATCTTTCTTATTCTTAGTTGGCACTGACACACACTTTTGATTCATATAGTCATCCTCATACATACTTGAATCAGAAAATGTTGGGCACTCATCATCAATTATATGTAAACCAATATCTTCCTCTTGCAGGAAAAAAATATTTAAATAACATACCTCCTCTTGGACACAAATGGATTCATGATCAACTTCAGTGATTTCTTCATCAATCTGAGAGATGCATATGGGGTCACATGAGTTGTTACTTTCACTATCAAAACAAATGTAGGATGGAGCCAAAACTTTAGAATTATTTTCATGTGTGTACTTCATCTAAGAGACCTTGACCTCCTTCTTGATTATGTAAATACTGATCATCTCTATCCTCATACTGGATCAAGAATATTTCTTTTAGATCCACCCATGAAGATATCTTTTGCACAGACAAATTTTTAAACCATTCCTTTTCACCATCCCTCATAGATCTTGAAAAACATTTCATAATGACATCCTCTGGATAAATTTGAAATTTGACAATGACATTCCAGAATCGTTCCATATGCTCATAAGATGATTCATTCCATTCTCCATGAAATTTAGGGATCTGCATGAATAGTTTTGTCTCATCACAAGGGTAAGGATTTGGGTAGCCTTGGATATTACTAAAGTTAAATGGTTTATCGATAACTGGGACAAAATTTGGAGGGCCATATGGATTTTGGTAGATCATTGATCTATTTCAATAAATGGAAAATGATTCATTTGGGGTTATTGTTGTGGTGTATAAGTGTTCTATTGTGAATAGAACATATTACCTTCATTATCGAATTCAAGTCCCAATTACAACATTTTTTGTTTCAATTGTAGGTTTTTTTGTTCCTAGTATAACACTTGTTGTTTCATTTCTTCTAATTCTTTCCTTCTCTGGTGTCTTCTTTGTTCTTCTGCCATTTTGACAAAATGTTACTACTCCACAATATCTATGCATTATATATCAAATCAAAACACAGTCGCCACCTACTTTTCCAAAAGTAGGAAAATGAAATAGATGATGATATTGCTTTGGTTTTCCCCCAACGAAATCTCCAAAAAAAATGTGAAATCCTTGTTGACTCTATAAATGGAAAGGCTGGAAATTATTTCTAATTATGTCCCCAACGGAGTCGCCAATTTGTTGGGTCTCAAAAATGTAGGTTTGAACCATGAGAGGTTCCCAAGATCTCACAATGCTTTTGGCCAACTAACAAGGCCAATTGATGCAATTGTACCTTCAGCTCTTCAGGCTTTGCAAAACCTAGGAGGTTGCACCTATCTGTATGTTGCAGATTTAAGATGTATTTCCTGGTGAAACAACCTATCTACAATGGCAAAGGGAAGTGGACAGATAAAATTAGTACAACTACTCCTACTCCTACTGCACAAATGAAGAATTTTTGAATAAATTGTTTGGTATGGATTTGTATCTCTGGGTTGTGGCAGATCAGTGCCTTCTATCCACATGGGCAATGGAGTAAAAAATGATATGTGCTTCCTCTTATTGGCTTAGCTCTAGTTGTTAGGCACTCTGAAAATTATATGGTTGGCATAAAACATTACTAAGTCTATGACTTGCATAAATAGTGTTGGAATGTTTGTCTATCAGGTTCTACTTCAACTATCCAAAAGAAATCTTAAAATCACTGACTTACTTGAAGGAATTTAATTCTGACTTGCAGACACCAACTAGTTAAATCACACAAAATGAGACTGCACTTTGATAAATCAGAAATATACATGATATACCGATTTAAATGACAGAAAGATCTCAAGTTGGAGACAACCAAAAATAAAGAAATTAAATTATTTTATCACAACAACTCAACACCAAAAAGAGATTCACCAATTTAAAAAAATTTCTCCATTGATTCTGCTTCAAGAAAGATACTGTCATTATTTACATTCCCAATCCCTTCTCGGGAAAAATCTCCCTCCTATAGTCTAAGTAATGCTTTCTATCCTCTATTGTTTCCCCTCCTTTAACTGATTTTTTCAAATTATTTGTACATTACACTTCAAGGTTTGTGACCCTTCAATTTTTTGGTTATGGCCGTTTACACTTTTCACAGAGATTTAAAATATTTAATTAGATTTCCTTTCAGAAAATTAAATATTTTTAACTATATCGTTGCTTTGATTTTTCCCTTTATATCCTTTCCCAGCTTTATATTTCGTATATTTCCTTTAATTTATCCCGCATGGCTTTATTTTATTTACTATTGTACTGCAAGCTTTGACATTTTCTCCTATAGTAACATGGTGTCCGAACCCACATTGATTGTCATGGTTACCTCTATTGGTTACCGCACTACCGCGGTCTTTGCATTCGCTATCGATAGTACTGTGGTAATCGTTAGTTGTTTCCCTTGATAGTTTACCACAGGCACCATGGTCTTCATTTTCATTATGTGCGATATAGCGGTAACCACTTACCGTCTCCTCCGCTATTAACTATTCTCACTATGACGGTTATCTTTCTTTATTTCCTTTACCACTCTATCATGGTATCTGACCCTGATAGACACCTCTGTCATTTTTTGATTGTCCATTGTGCTACTGCGGTCTCAACTCTAACTATCTATGGTAATGCGGTACCGATTCGCTAATTGCTAACTTCATCCATCTCACCGCTTATTGACCCTTGGCTGACCATTACCGTAGTCACCATGGTCTCAAACTTGATCGTTGGTGGTACTACAATGATAGTCTATAACTACAATTGCTATACCACAAGCCCCTTTGTGGGAGGCCGCGGTAAAGCGGTAAAGACCTATAGAATGAAAATCAAGGGAGCGGTATGGGTACAAGGCATATATAAATGGAAAGAATTATTTTTTAATGGAAAATATAGAAAATGAATGGGAATTTAAATGGGAGTAAAGTGGTAAATGAAATATTATGAAAAGATAGGAAAATTAGGGTAAAAATGAAGAGAATCCCTTAAGTTTTTTATGGAAAATATTAAATTCATATGGCAAAACCTTATGGTTTTAGATGGAAATTTTCAGTTCTAACAAGTTGCACTTGGGTAATCAACACTTGCAACTAGATACCCTTTCATCATAGAGTATTTTAAATTGTTCTCAATGTTCATGGCAGTTTGATATGCCTGAGGTAAAGTTGTAGGCTCTTTATCCCTCAACAAGAATCCAATATTACTGTCAAATGCACCAAGATACACGACCAAGCATTCAACATAATTCAGTCTTATTTACTCTTGGATTTCTCTTATTACCTTTGCAAATCAAAGATTGAAAACAGGGACCAAATCATTTTCACTTATCAATCTCCAAAATGTTTTTCCTCACATTATTTGGATTTACCCTTTCACCAAATTCCTCAACAAAGACTTTCATAAACTAATTCCAAGAAGCTATAGAACATGACGGTAAATATGAGAACCAATCCTTGGCATCATCCTTCAAGGATTGAAAAAATAGTTTCATAACAACATCCTCATGATTTACCTCATAGTCCCCCATCACATCCATGAATTTTTGTAGATTCTTAGAGGCTGATTCAAAACTTTACCCCGTGAATATGGGAAAATTATTTCTAACATATTTAGGGATTAGGTTCAGGAAACCTTCAATACCACTGAAGGCCAATGGCATATACCTTTTAATAGCAAAATCCCTTTGAGGGCTTGGGATAACTTGTTTTCCCTACATACTTTTACATCCATTTCATAGGGAAACCCTCTTGTATAAAAATTAAATCACTCTCAACTTCGTACATGGTAAATCAATTACATCATTTCCAAAATCAACCATGATTCTTAATCATTGGTTGAATACCTATGCCTTAATATTTCTCAAAGATATAACTCACAATAAAAATACTTCTCTACTCATGTTAAATATTACATTTTAGAAGTATGGAAATAAATATTGTTGTTGTTGTTCCCTTTTATAATGCAATCATCTAATAGGGAGCCAAAGTTTTCCTAAAACGTTCACATATGGTTTCCATACACAATTTCTTGAAAACCAAGAGTGAAACATACCTGGAACTATTGCAATAGCTGCATATGGTTCTTCTGATTGGAAATATTTGTAGATTTTTGAACCGTATTCACATATTCATTAGGTTTTTTGGTAGAGTCGCCACCTCTTTGCATAGGAAAAAAATTTGAACTAGAAATTCTTCACCAGGTCAAATTCATTAAAAACTAGCATAAGTATTGCAACACCTCCTTATCCAACAATATGAAATCATATGGATTCCTTCTTGAAACTTTTTAGGGTACTTCATCACAAGAGCTCAAATTTGCTTCATCTCTATGGTAAATATGTTGGTTCTTTCCTAGTTCTTCTCAAATAATGCACACTAGTGCATAGATCTTGGAGTCCCCACTTAAAAAATTTTGAGGTGTTATGAAATAGGCATCAAGTATGGAAAAATCTAGACAGACTTACATTGAAAGATGGATTACAACAGACTCTTTGGCAACGTTCATGAGAATTGACTCAACCGATAAGGATATTGGACCTATCAAGCTCATGACTCTATAAAGCAGAAATAATTTTCAGCAATGGTTATAGAAATAATTCAAAACTTCAATGACTCTATAACAGAAGCATTTGCAACCAAAAATTCTGAGTGCATCCCTAGTGGAGTCACCATTTTGTTTGTGTTTTTTAATGTAAACTAGGTTTGTCTCCTAATCTACCTATGGAATTACCAATTCCAATCAAGGGCAGCTTAGAGGACTTGGACCAACTGAAGAGGATTTTAAAAGACCTCCTACACTTTGGGCTCTGCAAGACTCAAGAGGGTGATCCCTTAATGAGGTTACAATCTTTGTAACAAAATTATAAACATTCATTAACTCCAAACAGCTAATCTCACCTAATAGCTCAACAAAATGGGATAAAATTGAAAGGAATTGGTTGTTCGTCAGCAATATCAACCATTTGGAGCATGAGATAATTACAACACAACTTCATGGTGAAAGATAATCATTATATCTAAAAATTATAGCAAGCCCCAGGTGAACACAAACAAACACTGAATCACAAAGAACAGATGCAAATCAGACCAATTCCATATCCATTGGAGGAGTCAAATTCACCAACACCTAATGGTCCATAGTAGATCTCAAGACATAGCATATAATATCTCTGATTATACTGCCTTACAATGTTACTAATTTGTACCTCAACTCAATACTACTTACCAAATCCTTGTACAAAACATATCAATCTGCAATCTCATTTAAGTAGTTTAATTAATTCTTTGAATTAAAGATAAAACCAGAATTGCACACACCACAATAGTGAGATGAATAGAATAACCCTTGATTACTTCATTCAAAATTTTAATACATTCACACATAGGAGAGACATGAGCCTGGATTTATCGTTTAAAATCAAATGCCAGTACTGTTATGAAACACTAAATCCCCATAAAATCAAATCCTACAATAAAATGACATAAAACCCAACTTGCATTGCCTCTTTCCTTACAAATTTTACAATTTTCTATGCAACTCCACACTAGACTTCTGACTTGCTAACCTATTACAATGAGAAGAGAAGATAATATGTAGAGGAGAATAAATTCGAGAAGAAACCCTAAAATCGAATAGGAAAAGCCATCTAGAAACATCTCCACCATTGAATAGTAATCTGCAAAAATCTTCATCTTCTCCTTGTAACATACTTTATTTTGCTTCTAAAAAAAATGTGTCCAAATTGTTTCCTAACATAAAAATGCCCATGCGTGAATATTTTCCACTCATTACTTACAACTAAAATAAAAACTCCACTCCTATGAATAATCCATTTACCTTTGTCTATGCCCCTTGCTACATTTTACTTTGTTGTACCTTACAAGAACATTTGTATTTCATCTTAACACATAAAATACTAACATATAAAGTGAATATTAAATTCACTTTATCAAGCACCTTTTATATATTAACCCAACAAAGTAAAAATTTTGGCTCCAAATATTAAAATTTCTCAACTTAAAACAAAATCTCAGCTCCCAAAAGTCTTCATGAAAAATAAAACTACCCTTCTGCATGAATACTCCACCTTTGAATATTACTCAAACAAAAAAATTGTAAAATATATTTGACTTGTCTTTCAAAAATTTTACCATCGGATCACAAAGTAAAATATATCCCCCAGTCTTTTACCCCCTTTCACATTGAAAATATTTCACCCTTATTTAACTAAAATATTTTTAAAACTTCACCCAAGAAAATAAAATGAGCCCCATCCCCCATTTTAATATCATTTGACAACACTCTTAGCAAAACATTTAATTTTAAATGTTTTATATTTCTCCTCTCTTAATACACGACTCCCCTATTTTAACTGAGACCTTTAAATTTAAGGGGCCTGCCATTTATCTGAAATCCACCACTTCCCCGCAATCACGCAATCACCATCCCATAATCAACATCTTGATTGTGATATGGCGAGCGACGGTGGAGATATGGCTGGAGCCAACCCCGTTTGTTGACCGTTGATCTTGTTTCACCTTTGTGTTTCCCTAATCCTTTGTTTCCTCATGCTCGAGCATTCTGCAATACATCTTGTGCTCTCATGGTGACCAATTCCATTCTATAGCCTCCCCTGCATTGATGGACATTCACATCCCCAACATCACTGGCCACGCCCACCATTAGTGGTCATGGCTAGGTTACCTACCACATGAGCCTCCATTATTTGGTTCAAGCCTCACTCCATATGATGGTCGCGGGCTTCTCCCACTGTGCTTAAATTCCCAACATTTGCATGAAATTTTCAAATCCTTTTCAATCGTCTAATTTGGTGCGCATTCTATACAAGACTTGATGTTTGCACACAATTAATAAATGCCTCTTGAGCTCCCATACTATGAAAATATCAATTTTTATGCAATTAGTGTGGGTTTCCCCTCACCACATCAATGAAAATGTATCACGAGGTGGAAGATATTAATCAGAAAAGTTACTCAATTGAATTTCCCTGAAAGAACAGTTGTTCTGAAATAATTATAACTCACTCAACTCCCAGTTTGTAAAAATAGTAAATCAACTCCTGGCGAGCTTCCATTAGACAAATAAGTTCATTAAGGTACCATGAGCATGTGTGCAAAAGGAAAGTCCATGAAACATCTTTGATCAAAATATGTTAACGACCAAAGTTGACCATTTAGAAAGGTTATCAAGAATGCAAATGCAAAACTGAACAAATTGCATTTGGTTTCGATCTACTAAAAATAGAAAATCAGATCACGAGGCTCTGAAAACTAACACCCAAGATCATATAGGTATGGGAAACACAAAATAACATTCATTTTTTCATGATAGTCAACTGGTTACAAAATCCCAGCTCAAACATGAGGCTATTTCACAAAATTGACAATCTGCAAACAATAGAATAGTGCAAAACCCCTCCAACTTCACTTCTCAAAACCGTGAAAAAACTTATCGTGGGAAGCTAAAAATTGAAATGCACGTTCACATATTTCAATCAAATACATTTTCAAATGTGTTTTGATTGGAAATCAACAAGCCTCAAATTCTAATTCTCCAAAGTGGGTCACTCAGACTGACCCCTCAAGTGCACTTTTGAAAGTGTAGAGGCAAAATTCTTGAAATGGGCACCTCAAATTTTCAAACTTTAAGAGTGCCAATTTTTTTTTCAAAGATTTTATATTCATGAGTTGGTGTGTTGTAATTTTGTAGAGAAGAAGTTGTGTTCACCATTATGTGACTATGTATTGTAGAGGTATTGAGGAGAAATTTTTCTCCTCTATATTTCTCAAAATTTATGTTTCAGGTCTTGTGATTCTGAACATGTGTTATTTCTGTTGGTATTTTACCTTAGTCAAGATGGTTTGAGGTTAGGTGCTTCAAAATATTGTTTTCTAATTTATAGTGTATGGCAGAGTAGTCAAGATGTACTAGGTGTGCACATTCTTTAGGTGAAAGTTATTGCAAACGAGTTTTTTGGATTTCAAGGTGTTCATGGAATATTCTAGATCATGTTCAAGCATGGTGTGTGCTTTGAAAGTCATCCTTGAGCTTGAGGAATTATGTACTTAAAATTTTAATGGTTTTTTCATGAGTAACAATCAACTTGGTGTTTACACTACATGCAATGAATAATTATTGTTTGTGGAAGAATGTGGTTGAGTAGTGTTGTTGATTTGGGTCCCAAATAAGGTTTGATGTGGTCCATTTTCACTTCTACCTTCCAGAGAAGTGTTTTGGCATCAACCTAATTTGAATTTTCAAGTTTGAGGTACAAAGCCAACCTTGGAGAAGGTTTCAAGGTTGAATATGCTATAAGTATGAGTTGATTTATTAATAAACATTAAGATAGATTTGTTTGATTGGGATGATGTAAAGTGTAGTATGTTAGAGTGTGAAATTGAGTAATGCAGTGTGGACTTTCATGTGTTAGTTTACTAGATGTAATGAGAAAAAAATGGCTACAATTCTTCAATCATATTTTGAAGGTGTTGATGTCATAGTAGTGGATTCTCTACTAAATTGAGATGATTTTCTTATGTAACATTTATTCTCTATCTTCTTTTCTATTTTTCAATGAACCTTTCTTCTTTGGCCAGTGATCCCTCTAATACTAAGGACTATTGTATTTGACGTTGATATTAATTATATTGTAGACTAATCCTCACTTTGGTTTTTACCTTCTTGGGTTTTCCACACAAATTTGGTATTCTCTTATGTATGGTGTTAATTTGTTTGCATTTATGTTATTTTATTTTCATGCTAATCCAACATACAAGATTTAAGGGTTTAATGAATGAATGTTGATCTAAATTTTCATGAGGGTTTTGAAGTTTTAAGGTACAAATTATTCAAACCCCCTCTTAGTTGTCTTGTGCATTCAACAACTGGTATTAGAGCAAGGTTCCTTGGAAGAAATATTAACTTCTTAAGGTAGATCTTGGATGGTGCACATGAAG
This sequence comes from Sequoiadendron giganteum, assembly GCA_007115665.2. NCBI lineage: Eukaryota > Viridiplantae > Streptophyta > Pinopsida > Cupressales > Cupressaceae > Sequoiadendron > Sequoiadendron giganteum. Next base: position 152,049,137 of record CM021105.1, read on the forward strand.
GAGATCCCTATATTTTATAGAACATACTATTCATTTGGGAAAACAAGGATGGAAGGATTTCTAGCGAGTTTGGGATATAATGTCTAGAGATTAGTTCAAACTAGGTATATTATTCCTACAAATGGTTTGAGCACTAAATTGGAACTCAAGATCTATGAAAGAAATAGTAAATCAAGGTATGTTCTCTTGATTAGTCTTACAAATTCTAAATTAGTGAAAGTTATGAATTTAAAAATTGGTAAAGCAATTTTGGAAAAGTTGGAAATTATTTATGAATTAGATGATATGGTCAAACAAGCTAAGATGTATAACTTAAAAACCACATTTGAGAACTTTTAGATGTCTAAAGATGAAAACATTATAAGCTATATGCAAAGGGTAGATGAAGTGGTCACCTACATCAAAGGTCTTGGAGGAAAAGTCAAAGAACCAAAAGTGGTAAAGAAAATTCTTATAACCCTTCCTAAATATTACAGTCATAAGGTTGATTCTATTGAGGAATCTCAAAATCTAGATCAGTATACAAGATATTAATTGTATGGCTCTTTAACTGCATTTGAAATGAGAAAATTTGGTACTAACAATGGTGCAAAATTTGAGACTACTTTTAAGGCTGCAAAGATAGAGATGAATAAAGAACCAAATCAAGAAAATCTTGATAATTTGGAAACTTTGTAAGAAGGATGAGAAGGGGTATTAGTAAATACAAAGGTAATTAACCTTTCAATTTATTTTAGTTGTGGAAAGATGGGTCACTATGCTCTAATATGTCCAAACTAAGTTTTGAATGACAAAAACAAGGAGAAAAAGGTAAGACGATTAACAAAAGCTATTATGTTAGAGAAGATGCAAGTATTTATGATGATGAATCTAATTATGGAGATGATGATGATGAATTATTTTTCATGGATTTAAAAGATGAATATATATCTACTAACTCTTAAGGATGTGTGAAGGAATTCCATCCTAAGGGAAATGATAAGACTAAAGGTACTTTGGTATCTTCTTTTCATGCTAGATATTATAATAACTATTGGATCATTGAAAGTGGTTACTCTAATAATATGATTAAATACAAGAGTAATTTTTTTTAACTTGAAAAGTATGATTAAAGACCTATTATATTTGATGATGATTCAAGTGCTAAGATAATGTGGAATAGGTTCAATCAGTTTTGATAGCAAGCATAATACTGAATATGTTTACTATGTGAAAGGTTTAAGGTATAACCTCTTAAGTGTTGGAAAAATTTGTAGAAAAAGATAAAATATTATGTTTCATGATGATGGATGTGAGATCAAAAAAGGGTCTAGAATTATGATTGCTATTGGAAGAAGGAAAAATGGAAATGTTTATCAGCTCAAGTGTGTTGATGTTCATTATTTTATGAATCATATTAATGAAAGTTCGCTATGGCATAGGAGGATGTGCCATAGTAATTTTAACAATCGAGTAAGAATCAATTCAGTTCAAGTAGTGAGAGATTTTCCAAAGATTTCAAAGCCCATCAATGTTGTCTGCAAGGACTACTAGATTGGAAAGAAAACAAAATTTTTTTTGAAAGGAAAAGAATAATATTTTATCGGATTATTGGAATTGGTGCATATAGATCTTTGTGGTCCTAAAAGTACAAGAATTCTTCAAGGTGACATGTATTTTATGCTTTTTATTGATGATTATTTAAGAATTACATGGGTTACTTTTCTTAAAGAAAATATGAAGTCATATATAGGTTCAAAGCATTTAAAGTTATGGTTGAGAGTGAATCAAATATGAAGATCAAGTGTTTGAGGTCTAATAGAGGCGGAGAGTTCACCTCCAATGAATTTGACATGTTCTATGAAAATAATGGCATCAAGTGGCACTTGTCTACCCCTAGGAATCCTTAGCAAAATGAAGTGGTTGAAAGAAAAATAATTATTATTCAAGGAGAGACAATGACTTTGATGAAAGAAGATAATTTATCAAAATTCTACTGGAGCGAAGCAATTCATACGATTATTTACATACTTAATAGAGTTCAAGCCAAATCAAACAACACAAAGACTCCATATGAGTTGTGGTATGGAAGGATACCTACTATCAAGTACTTTGGAGTGTTTGGAAGAAAATTTTATATTAGAAGAGATGAAGAAAACTTGGGAAAGTTTGATGCTAGGTTCCATGAAGGAATATTCCTTGGATATTCTACCAAAATTAAAGACTATCAGTGATACAAGAGATTAATAAAGATTTTTGAAAGTGAAAGTGTCGAGGTTGATGATGATTTTTAGAACTTAGTGGTGATATATGGATATGAATCAAGTGAGCCATTTTTTAGAGTAAATAGAAGGATAAGGAAATGGAAGTGCAAATTGAAGAGGAAGAAGCTCTAGAAGATACTCCTAGAACCCCTAAGTATGTGTAGAGAAAATAAAATATGTATTAACAAGAAGGAAAGTTGATGAATAAGAGATAAATTTATGTTTACTTTCTAAATTTTAACCTAAAATAGTGATTAAAGCATGCAAAAATGAACATTGGATGAAGGCTATGGAAGAAGAACTACTGTAGATTGAGAAAAATCAGACATGGGAACCTGTCCCAAGACTAGAAAATAAAAACATAATTGAATCTAAGTGGTTGCTCAAAAATAAACTGAATGAGAATGGAGAAGTGGTAAGAAACAAAGCAAGACTTTTGTGTAAGGTCTATTCAAAAGTTGAAGGAATAGATTTTGAGGAGACATTTTCTATAGTGGAAAGAATGGAGGCTACTAGGATGTTTTTGTCTTTTGCAATAGAAAAGGACTTCAAATTTTATCAAATGGATGTGAAGTTTTATTTCTTTAAGGGATAATTGTAAGAAGAAGTATACATGGAAAAAACAAAAGGATTTCAATTATCAGATAGACCTAACATGTTCTACATATTGAAGAAGTAATTATAGGGATTGAAGTAAGCCCCCAAAGCTTGGTATGCAAGGTTGGATAAGTATTTGATACAACAAGGATTCAATAAAGGTACCACATATATTCATATTTACTTTAATGTTGAAAAAGATCAAATTCTGATTTTAGTTGTGTATGTTGATGACATAATCTTTGGAGATAATGAAGAAATGTGTAATATTTGTTTTGAAGAAATGAAAAAAGAATTTGAGATTTCTATGTTTGGGGAGATGATTTTCTTCCTTGGGCTACAGATAAGTGAAAAAAATAAAGGTATATTCATTTCAAAATCAAAGTATGTCAAAGAGATGTTGAAGAAGTTTGGAATGGAATACACTAAATCAGTACGTAGTCCTATGGTTATTGGTTACAAGATGAGAAAGAATGATGAATCTCCTAAGGCTGATCAGAGAAAGTATAGATCAATGATTTGTGGAGTACTATATCTACCTACTAGTAGACTGGATATCATGCATGTAGTTTTTCTTGTGGCTATATTTCAAGAAGATCCTAGAGAGTCACATGTTGTAGTAGTGAAGATGATATTTAGATATTGAAAGAGCACTGTAAAACATGGCTTATGGTATCCAAAGGATACTAATCTCAATTTGAGTTCTTGCACAAATGAAAATTGGGCTAGTTGTGTTGACAAGAAAATTACAAGCGGTGGTGCATTATTTCTTGGATGTAGATTGGTATCATGACTAAGAAATAATATTTAGTTTCTTTATATATTACAGAGGCTAAGTTCATTGGACTAGGATATTTCTACACAAAGGTGTTATGGATGAGGCAAGCATTGAAGGATATAAGAGTAGTGTATTATGAGCCTATTTCTATATTTTGTGACAATAAAAGTGCAATGAATATTTCAAAGAATCGAGTGATGCATTCAAGAAAAAATATATTTCAATCAAATATCACTTTCTAAGAGAGAAGGTTATGGAGAATTAAGTGAAGATTGAATATGTACTTACAAAGGATTATATTTCTGATATATTCACCAAGGCTCTTCCTAAGGATTCATTGTGTAGTAGTTTATGATTCTAAGGAAAGTAGAGTGTAGAAAGTGACTTGATAATACTAATATTCAAGAGATAGATACAAAAAAATTCAAATCTTTCAATTATAGAACATAAAAAGGAACACACATGAATAAAAAAATAGACAATAAAGAATGAATACTAGATTTACATGGGAAAACCCTTACGAGAAAAAACCCACAAAATAAAGTAGAAATCTCTTTTATTATAGTAAAACATCAATTACATACAAGTTACAAAGCTATGCTCTTTCAAGTGTCAATTCTTAGAAAATATTTGATAGAATTAAATTACATTCACTTTGATCATTACTTTGATTATCTCAGATCATGCAACAATCCCCATTATCTATCCTCACACCAATAGACCCCAACTGGGAAATGAACATGTTAAACACATTCAAATAATCAAAAATAGACACTCCTTCCTCCATCTTCAAAGAATACAAATTCTTTCTTAGAAATAAATTATTTACTAGAGATTTCCTTTGATAAATGTCATCAAGATTCTTCCACAAAATTTTTGTTGTCTTCTCTTCATGGGCATTCAAGAGAACTGAATCGGCCAATCACAGTTTGATCAAATGCTTGGTTTTCTATTCTATTGCATTCTAGTCATCTTGTGAGGTTCTTTATGGTTTTTTAGAGGATACTACAGCTCATAATTCTTGATTCACAAGAAATTCTTCCATTTTGAGTTTCCACAACTCAAAATTGTGACCATTGAACTTCTCAATCTCTATTCTTCTAGATGTGCTCACCATCTTAAATCTATAATAAGTTACAACCAGATTTATCTACAAAAATCCCACTAAATAAGATCAACACAAAAAATATATCTTACCCACACACAAAAAAGCCAACCAAGCTCTAATACCAACTATAAGGAAATAAACGTGCAAAAAAATCCTTCCTAAAACTAATCTTCAGGAAAAAGATACATAAAAAATTTCAAAACTTGCAATTATAAAAATTAAAGATGGACATACATGAATAAAAAGATAGAAAAAAAAGAATGAATACCATATTTACTTGGGAAAACCTTGAAAGGAAAAAACTCGCACATAAAAATAGAGATCTCTTTTACTATAGTAAAAAATCAATTACATGTAAGTTACAAAGCAATGCTCTTTCAGGTGTTAATTCTTAGAATAAATTTAACAACATTACATTACATTCTCTGATTATTACTTCAATCATCTTAGATCAACCTCACTCTATTATAATGCAATATGGCATTACAATACAAAATTCTTAAGCATTGACATTTCAACTTCAATACCAAACTAGATAGTCACCAATGACATAACTGTCATTACCTTCTGCCTTGTCAAGATCAAATGTGAACATCAAAGAGGCTTCAAATATTTTCTCTCAAAAATCTCACTATCACTCTAACTCACATATTGTTGCATCCCATTCAAGATATTAAAGGGACCATGTGACACCCCTCAGTGATATAAGGAGATCTCGCCAACAAATCTTACAGCCTTAATTAGGTGGTCCCCACCACATACATTTCAACCATGTCACCACCTAACTGACATCTCGAGGCGACCATCACCAACATCCCAACAAAACCTGCCATTCCCTCTGATGAAGAGACCCCTCCATCGAGATATCAAAAGAACAAGGCTCAAGGTCTTGATGATACCATATTGTCACTTCAAAAATATTCATTCCCACTATTCACCAGAATGTTGAAGGGACCTCCGAGTGACTCCCTCAAACATGTGTTAGTCTCCTCAATGAAGAACCTTTTGATAGTCCATCAAAATTTTGAAGGGACTATTGACCAACTCCCTGCAACATTTTAACATCTCCCTAATGAATCCTTACCACCAATGTAAAATCCTAACAAACTTAGCGATCAGGATGCCAAGGAGAGTGACAAATTCATCCCTCTTAACACTTGCCTATTAGCCTTAAAAAAAAATAAAGCCTAAATAATTTTATGCTAGTAAGTTTGAGACACCCTTTCTGAAAAACTGATTTGTTGCAGTTTGGTGTTTTCTCATAAGGGGGAATATTAGCAATAGGTTGCTTTATGTCAAAGGAAGAGAATAAAAAGTGTAAAAAATTTAATCTTTTTATGTTGATATCAAAGGGGGGACACAATATCATTTGAAAAATAGTAAGTAATAAGGGGGAGAGAGAAATAAGCTAAAAAGAGGGAGAGACCAATGTGTAAAAGATAAGTTATTCAGGGGGATAATTAATATGAAGAGTTGCAATGTGTTGGTATTTAGATTTGTTATGTCTTTGGCAGTTTTTAACATCATGTTTTACCATCAATGACAAAGGGGGAGGATTTTGCAAGTATGAGAAGCTAGTTTTGTCATTGATGTATGTAGTTGAGTGATATTTTTGTAAGAGTGTAAGAAGTTTATGCTTTGAGTAGTTGCATTATGTTTCCATTAATAAAACTACTAGTGTCAACCTCTAGTGTTTCTTTGATAAGCTTCTATTTATGGATAAGGAAGTGCTAAAGATGATGAGGATGTGCCTTTGGTGATTTTTGTCCAAGTGTTTTTGAGAAATTTTGATAAAAGGAGGAAACTATGTGTTGTAGTGGTGTTGTGGGTTGCAAAGTTGTGTTCTAGTTTTGCTTCACATTTCTTCTAGGTTCAATATTTTCCTGTGAAATTAAAATATGTTAGTGAGGGGTGTTTAGAGATGTTATATTCAAGATTTGGTGTGCTTTATTTTTGTACATAAGTGATGTAGAAGCATCCTCGGTTACGATAAATCTTGCATCAACCAAGAATATTTGAATTTTAATTATTTCATTCTTACGAGACCCAGTCTCAATAATTTCATACTAGACCATGTGTTTCAGCCAATGCTTGCAATTTTTCATCAAAATCGAGGTTTGGAATCTCTTCAGGCAGACGTGGAATTTTTTTTTCTAGAGTGGGAATGGATATATAGATATTGTATAGTTGCATTAGGATCATTCATACACAATTCAATTCATTCATGTCATTGCTAGATTGTAGATAAGAGTTTCAACCCACATGTATGTCTGGGCATATCACTAGATATTTCAATAAAATGTAAGTCATAAGGTAGGGCATGTTTCTAGTGAATAATTTATTGATCATTCCTATATATATTCATGTATGATTATCATTATATTTCTGAGTTTCCATTGTGTTACTCTTACTTCAAGGCTAGAGATTCCTATTTTGATACCCTCCATCCTTGATTGCACCAAGTGGTATCGGAGTGATTTTGTGAACTCTAGGAGAGAAGAGAAAATTTGACCAAAGACATTCCATAAGATATCTCTGTGGAAAGATCACCTACTTGAGGAAACCTTCTTGTGTTTGACAACAGATCATTGAAAGTGAGGTAGTTGCAAACCTATAGCCAGATTGTCGAATTTGAGGAAGTTGAATCAGATCCTAGGAAGAGATGACATTGAGGAGAATTCATACTATTGTTAATGTTACTGGAAAGATGGATGAGATGATGGAAATGATGCACACAATGAAAGTAAGATTGGATGTTATCGAAGAAGATAGAAGAAAATGCTTAAACCTTAGACCTAATAATGAAAGTGATGATGAGTAAGTTCAAGTTGTAGACCTAGCTAAAGAGACTATAGAAGAGGAAGAATCAGATTAGGTAAAGATGTTGAGGACTATTTCAAAAATAGGAAGTGATCTAGAATGAAGATTGCAAATTATATTAGTAACCTAAATCCTAAAGAGTTGATTGAATGGATAAATGACATTGGGGAATACTTAGAGTATGAATTAATTAAAGATCTAGAGAGAGTGATATTTGCAAAAAATAAATTGAAAAGACATGCTGCAATATGATGGAAGGAAGTTCAATTGGAAAGAAAAAAAAATTAAGGAAAAAATTGTGAAATTTGATAGGATGGTGGAAAAATTGAAGAACCTGTTTATACCTATAGACTATGATTTGGAGCTGCTAAAGAGATTGCAAAACTTGAGACAAAAGGAGAAGACTTTGAAAAATTACACTGGAAAATTCCATAAGATCGCTATTAGGATTGGAAATAGTAAAGAAAGCAAGGAGAAAGTGACAAGATATATGAATGGGCTAAGGATGAACATTCAAGAAGAGTTGAGTCTGGTAAGGATGAATTCAGTAGAGGAATCATATCAGTTTGCATTAAAGGTTGAGTAAAAACTAAGCAAAAGACATGAAAAAGGACAATGAGGAAGAGGAGGTAGATTTAAAAGAGCAATTTCACATCCTAGAGGAGAAAAACTATATGAGGAACAAAACAAGGATAGGGATTCATACTGCAAGCTAGAGAACGATTCCAATTCCTACTAGAAAGGGAGAGATGAAAAAAATTCTTACCACAACAAAAAAAGGAGGCTACCATTCTTACCATAATGATGGATACCAGAGAGATGAGAAAGGATATGACAAGAGAACTTTCAGGGGAACCCATTTTAAATGTGGAGGAGGACACAAAGCACTTGAATGTGATGAAGAAATCAAGAAAGTTGAAAATCATGCAAGAACCAAATATAAAGAGGAAGAACCAGTGGAACCAACAGGTTACAGAGGAAGTCATAAGAAAGGGGAATAACTATTCATGAGGAGGGAACTATTATAGGAGAAATAAGTACCTAAGGAAGCACCACAGAGGAAATTTGTTTCCCAAGCTAGATATAAGGCATGAGGTAATTTTTGTAAATTTATCATTCATAGTGGTAGTACAAATAACCTAGTTTCTAAGGAAATGGTGAAAACATTGAATTTGGAAAGAAGGAAGCATCTGAAACCTTATAGGATAGGTTGGACTCAAAATGAGCACAAGATACTAGTAAGTAAGCAATGCCTTGTAAAATTTAAAATAGGGTCATATCATGATGAATTACTATGTGATATTATGTTGATGGATGTATGTCATATATTGTTGGGTAGACCTTGGTAGTATGATAAGAAAGCTATACATGATGGGAGGAATAACACCTATACCACAATATCAGATGGAAAGAGGATCACCTTGAATCCTTTGGAAGATGAACCTAAAAGTGAAGTATGTGGCACAACTAGAATCAATTTGGCAGATGGAAGAATTTATTTGGATGGATTGAGACATGGGAGCATGTGTTTTTCTTTGATTCCAAGGAAACATGGAACTCTGGAAGAAGAAGGACCACTAGAGAGGGAAATCACTAAACATTGATAGAGTACCAAGATATTTTACCAGAGAATGTACCAAAAATATTACCACCAATCTAGAGTATCAGTTATCATATGGATTTTATTCTTAGAGCCATTTTGTCGAACAAGGTTGCACACCAGATGACATCGAAAGAAAATGTAAAGCTAAATAGACAAATATAGGAGTTGTTGAAGAAAGGATTGGTCAGATAAAGTATGAGCCCATGTTTGGTACTAGCTATACCCGCACCTAAAAAAATTGAGAATGGAGGATGTGTACATATTCAAGAGATATCAATAAGATCGTAGTGAAGTATAGGTTCTCATTGCCTAGGATTGATGACATAATGGATAGTTTGAGTGGAGCAAAGTATTTTACCAAAATAGAACTAAAGAGTGGATACCATCAGATCAAGATTAGAGAGGGAGATGAATGGAAGATTTATTTAAAATGAGGGATTGTATGAGTGATTGGTCATGCCATTTGGAATAACTAATTCACCTAGTACATTTATAATGCTGATGAATGAATTTTTGAAGAAATTCTTGGGCAAGTTTGTCATTATTTACCTATATGATATTCTAATTTTCAGTAAGACTAAGGAAGAAAATTTGGAGCACATTAAACAAGTATTTAAGATATTAAGAGAGGATAAGTTATTGATAAACATAAAAAAAGTGTAGTTTCATGAAGGAAGAGATAGTATACTTGGGATTTGTGATAACTACAAAAGGATTAAAGATGGACCCTGAGAAGGTTAGAGCAACAGTTGAATGACATACTCCGGTGAGCATTAGGGAGGTAAGATCATTCCATGGACTTGAAAGATTTTACCAGAAGTTCATTAGAAACTTTAGTGATATTTTCACATCTATGAAAAAAATAATGAGAGGTCATTGAAAGGAATTCAAGTGGACATCAGGAGCACAAAAGAGTTTTGAGTCATTGAAGAAAAATTTGAAAAAAAAACCTATTTTGGGATTACTAGACTTTGATAAGGTATTCCAAGTAGATTTTGATGCTACTGGAAGTGCAATAGTAACTATGTTGAATCAAGAAGGGAGACCGGTAGGTTATTTTAGTAAGAAATTAAATTATTCTAGGAGAATACATTCAGTTTACGATCAATTTTTTTATGGAATAATACAATCCTTGAAGAAGTGGAAACATTACATATTTCCTAAGAAATTTGTGTTGTATATAGATCATAAAGATCTACAATATTTGATTAGTCAAGAAAATTTAAACTAGAGACACATGAGATGGGTAGAATTCTTGCAGAGTTACACATTTGTACTGAAGCACCAAAGTATAAAATCAAACAAGGTTGCAAATACATTGAGAAAGAGGTGTTAATTAATATAGATGAGAACTAAAGTATTGGGTTTTGAAGAAATGAAGCATATGTATGTGGATGACATCAATTTTACTGAAGCATGGAAGGATTGCAAGGAACCAGTGGAGACTGATAGAAGCAAATGGTTGGATTATTTCATTTAGGAGGGTATGTTATTCTGGAACAACCAATTATGCATTCCTAGGAGTTCCATGAGGGAGAATTCGATCAGGGAAAAGCATTGCAGAGGATTAGTAGGAAATTTCGGGATTGATGAGACCGTAGCAATGGTGAGCGAGAATTATTTCTAGAAATAGTTGTATAAGGATTTTAGGAAGTGTAGACACTGAAAAATGTCCTAAAGTCTACAAGCAACATTTTTCCTTAGTCGTCATCCTCTAATAATTAAATAATTTTAATTATTTAATTGTTCTTGATCATATTCCTTTATTAATTATATGATTTTATAATTATTTAATTAATTCACTTTCTAATATTTATTCTATCCTGATCAATTAAAATAAATTAATTGCGTCACTAATACCCCTTTCTTCAATAATTAGATAAATCATTATTTATTTAATTATTTATATTTCATCACATGTCCATAGTCAGATAATAATTATTATTTGACCTTTTATTCTTCTATAGTTAAATAATTGATGAAATTATTTATTTATGTGTCTTTCTTCTCCTTTAAATAATTGATCCAAATCAATTATCCATATTCAATTTCTATTTCTTCCTTTAATTAAATTTATGAATTTAATTAAATCTCTTTTTTCATTTCCTCTAAATAAATTATTTATTTGCCACTTGTCATCCTCTTCCGTTTTCAAAATAAATCATTTATCCCTCTATTTTGATCAAAGATCCCCTGTCATTATTTCATGTCATAGTCTGCATGTCCTGCATGTCTGTCATAGCCATCAGGTGTCATAGTCATCAGCATCATATCTTTTTCATGCACGGCATATTCTAGTTGTATCAATTCTCAACCGTAGATCTGGACATCTTTCTAGAAACTCAATCTTGGCCATGAATCCTAACACATGAACTTCCCTCTCATGAATCCTCATCCATTGATCTTAGAATCTTTCTAGAAGATCAATCTCATCCATCCATTCGAATGGTTGTCTATAAAAGCAACCCTTCCCCTCCATTTTCAATTTAATAGCTAATTATCTCCAACTTTATTGCTTACTATTTGTAGGTATTTGCACAACTTCAACAACAAATTTGAGGACAATATTGGCATAAGAAGAAATAGGAGAGACAAGAGAAAGAATCAACTTCAAAGGGAAGTGTTTTATTTCATTTGCTTTCATTTTGATTGCTCTCTTTGTTTGTATTCTCTTGTTTAGATTGGGATTATAGTTTAGAAGTGTTGGCTGTCACTTAATCTAATCTATTTTATTTTCTCCATCTTACATTGGTGAACCCGACGTGAATCGAATAATATTGCAAAAAAAAAAAATCGTTTGTTTTTCTTGTTTGTTTGGTTGTTTTGCAGGTTACAACCAAGGAGTTGCATAAAATCCCGTCATCTTCTTTTGAGCACAAAAAAATGGGCACATAAACTCTTTAAAAATGATTATCTGGGTTTTGTAGCCCTCGTTTTTAGCTTTCCAAAAATTTAAATGGTTTAAAATTTCGTTAAGATTTGAAAAAGTTATGAGTATTTTAGTATTTGTTGTTTTTTTAGTTTAGCTATTAAAACCGGCATTTTCTTTTGCCTATAACATTTTTTCATGCAGAATCTTGGAAAAATAATTTCTGGGTTTTGAAGGTTTGAGTTTTAGCTTTCCATAGATATAAACAACTTGAAATTTTGTTTAATTTTGAGAAAGCTGTGGTTGTTTTAATTTGTTGTTGTCATTTCTTTTGAGTTACTAATCTCTTGTTTTTAGCATGTGGCATAGCTTGGAGGGAGTCTAAAAAATTGTTTCTTTAGAAATAAAAAACGAGCTTTTCATTTCTTTAGGCATAATTAATTTTATTTGTTTTCAAAAACTACAACAAATTGCATGCACACTCATTGGTTAAAGTGAACATGCATTTCATTTCATGGGATTAAAATGAACACAAATTGCATGCACGCTCATGGGTTAAAATGAACATGCATTTCATGTTATTGGTTTAAAATGAACTTTGTTTGTTTCACATCAAGTTAAATTTTTAAAATGAACAAAGTGTCTTGTGTGTCTGCCTCACATTATCATTTGGTAATTAAAATTTATAAGTGTCTTCAATTTTGTGTTACCCTTTGATGCAATAATCGAAGTATCCTCTCCCCTTGCACATTTATGCGATCCTCGGTGTAAGAGAAATGGTTATTGCCTCTAGAACTTGGGCCTTTCTTGGTGGGAAAAAGTACTCACCCCAGGGTGAGTCAGACTGGCAACGAAGCTTTTTGGCCAAACTACCCCCGACCGGTATATAAATGTGAATCCTAAGGGAAAGCCTAGGATTACAAGTGTGGATGTGTCATACAAACCAAGTAGTACTCCCCAAAACCCTGTTGAGCGTAACCTCTTCAAGCTGGAGTGCCTCCTAAATGGAGCTTAATCTTGTGCCCCATGTATGGCCACTCGAACGGGGGTCCCGAACTAAAAACCTTTGTGTAGTTGCCAAAATCCTTCTATTTCCTAGCGCATCAACGGTCGTTGTGAAGGCATCCACATTCTCATAGTTCTTAGTAGAGGTGATCAACCTGCCAAGGGAGTTTTATGGGGGTTGGAAGCTTGGTTTGCCTGAGAAGTGAGTGCAATGTAAGGGGGAGCCCGTGCGGCCAAGCTTCTAGATTCACACGCTAAGAATAAGTGCGGTTGGGGAAACCTACATGGAATCTAACGAATATTGTCCTTGCTTAACCTAGGGTTGTGCTTGTCTTCATTGTGCATGTTTTCAATTTTTCAAAGACAATATATTGTGTTTTCCAAGTGTTTTTCTAAGACATTGAGACAAATAAACACCTTTCACGGACTTGGAAACAAACATTCAACTTGAAACAATTCCAAATTTTGTAGCCTAAAACCTAAGACCAAACTTGTCAAATCTGATATCAAACATCTTTTTCTAGTAGCCATTGTTGAAAACCATAGAGAAAATTGTTAAATCTTCCATTAGTGACATCTTTAGTTTGCATTTACCCATAGGTGCATCCTTGCAAAACTTAGTTTCATCCTTGAACATCATCATCTTCATAAACCAATCCTTGCATCCTCATTTCATTTTCAAATTTTGCATTAGGAAAAACCTACCATACTTTGAGAAATCATTGCCTTGAAAGAGTAGGTTGTCATTGGACTTAGTCAACAACATTTTCCTTTTGTGAGACCTTTCCAACTCAAGATTCTAGTTAGGAAAACTCACTTTATCATCTTGTCCTACCAACAAGTCCTTTGATGACCCAAATTGAGGCATAGATCAAGCTTAGGGTGGTTGAGTAGCTCCTTTTTCCAAATCATTTAGACCTTTGCACATCAAAGTCATTTTAGTCCTCATCTTGCATATTTTATCCTGAAAATCCAAAAATATTGTCATACGTTCTATCTTAGTCCTCATTTGGCACCTATACTTTGCATTGGTCATTACCTTAGTCAAAAATTTTCATATTAGTCCTCATTGTCACCTTGCATTAGTCATATTCCTTAGACAAACATCATTATCACATTTCATTAACATCCTTTATTCCAAAAACAAAAACAAAACAAAAAACATAGTTTAGTGGCATCCACATCTTGCATTATCCCTCAAAATTGCAAACATCTCACATGGTTGAAACAAGGTCAAAATCCAAAAGAAAGGACATGGAATATTCAAGTGACCCATTTCATGACACTACCCTTGGGTTTCATTCAAATCAATCCACACCTCATAGAGAGGTGCCACAAAGAGATCAAACTGACAATTGGGACAATATAAATCATGATGAATTCAACAAGAAATGGGAAAACCTAAGCATAGAAGAATTCAACAAACAATTGACTCTTCAAGAAATTGAAAGAGCTTATCAAGATCCAAAATTTTTTAACATGATTGATCAACTTGTTAGTGTTGATCCTAATAGATACTTCTGTGCACTAGCTAAAAAGGGTGCCAAATTACCTCAAGGTTTTGATGTATCAACCCTTGTAGAAGAGGAAACTGAAAATCCATTTACACTTGGCATGCCATCATCATCAAAAACAACAAATATGCCCCTTGGGATAACCTCACACATGAGTACCGCCACCACACATATCCCAAATATCCCAACATTTGGAAACAAGGAAACCCATACTGCTACACAAGGACAAAATTCTACACTTGGAAGCAACTCCAACTCTTTGGGTAAGACCTTTACAAATCCCCTTTTCCAAAACACACATCAAGGTTCTACCTCACAAGGTCCTACACCTATGACTCAAAATGCAAACCAAGGTCCCATTACTACACTTCAAGACACAAACCAAGGATCCTTGTTCCAATTTTCAAGTCAACCTAGAAAGGTCCACATTGTCTCACAATAATCAAGGATCCCTCCCATCATTCCAAAATGCGAATCAAGGGTCCCTCTCATCGCTCCAAAATTCTAACCAAGGAAACATTCCATCACAAAATGTCAGTCAAGGGCCTACATCTTCATTTCAAAATACCAACCAAGGAACCCTTTCTTCATCACAAAACATTGGTCAAGGACCGACACCTTCATTTGCAAACCAAGGACCTAATTTTCAAAACCAAAACAAAAATCAAGGGTCTACACATCAATTCCAAAACACCATACCAAATGCAAACATGGCCTTTGGGACAAACCTAAATGCCAATTTCATTCCAAATCAAACCAACACAAATCAATATGGCAATCAAGGTTTCACATCACAAGGCATCAATCGTAATTCAAATCCAACCTATGACCTCAATGCTAGCATCGTGACACCAAGTCAAAGCAATGCAACACCATCACTTGCTAAAGTTTTGATACAACAAGTGCAAACCCTTTAACAACAAATGACTAACATGCAATTGGGGACCAACAAAAAGACCTTTTTCGTGGAGGAATTATGCCCCTTTCCATTCGATCACAATTTATATATGCCACCCTTTCCCCCTCATTTTACAACACCACCTTTGCCTAAACATAAGGGGACAGGGGATCCAATAAAAAACATTCGAGAATTCAACACATCTTGCGTGGAAGTCTCATACGATCCAACTTATTTAATGAGACTATTTCCAAAAAGTCTTACAGGGGTAGATTTAGACTGGTTTTCACATCTTCCTCTAGGAATAAGAACATGGGGTGAATTGGCCGACAAATTCATTAACAATTTTTCCTTCAACATTAAAAATGATGTCACCCTTGCAACATTAAGCACCACTAGATAAGAAGAAGGAGAATCCCTTACCTCATTCTACCAAAGATGGTGAGGTTTGGTTAGCAAATTCCCTTGTCACATTCCTGAAAAAACAATTGGTCACCATGTTTGTGGAAAATCTTAATGGGGAACTCATGAGCCGAATTCAAATCCATTGATGTACAACCTTTGAAGAGATCCTTGAGAAAGGTGTCCTTATTGAGAATGGTCTTATTGCCAAAGGACTAGTTAAGATAAATAGAGAAAATCAAAAACCTAACAATTATAAGAGCAAATACTGGTCCTGAAACAAAAATGTAACAAATGATGGAGTTGTTGATGCCAAAATGATAACTAAAGGTCCAACCATTCAACTTAAAGGTCCATCCTCATCATCAACCATGTCAGATACGTGAACCCAAAGTCAAAACCAAACATTAAATGCTATCCAAAACAATCAACAATGAAGAGGACCTCCTCGTGCCAAGAGAACCTACACCCCCTTGGGTGAACCTATAAAATTAGTTCTCAAACGACTCTTGTAAACCAATACCATCACACTTCCCGACACCAAGAATTATGAACCTTCCTTGATCAAACCAAATTGGTGGAAAGAAGATGAATACTGTGAATACCACCATAGCAAAGGACACAAAACAACAAGATGTTGGATACTCAAAAACATTATTCAAGACCTCATTGAAGATGGAACTATATCAGTAGGAGATTCACAAGGCAAAACCAATGCTGATCATACCATATTCAAAACTCCCTTGCAAGACCATGATAAAGGGAAAGCCTCCAGTTCAGGGAACAACAATAGTGCCAACTATGCCACAGTCAAACATGACTATAGCACAATCATTCTTAACATAACACCCTTTGATGATCGCATTGCTACCATCACCATAAACAAGCCAAACTCAAATTGTGCTATTGCTACTCGCAAAACCAAGATAAATATTCTAGGACCTCCACCCAACCCTCAACCCAAGAACCAATATAGCCTCCTAGAGCAGTTGGGAAAAACTCCTGCGCAAATCTCTATCTTGGAGCTCCTTTGCACATCCCCACAACATAGAGATATACTTGACAAAGCATTGCAAGAAGTGTCTATCCCCGCCAACCTAGATGTCAATGAATTTCAGGCCATGGTTAGATACCTAGCTATGCCACATCATGTCACCTTCTCTAAGCAAGAATTTTCTACACCAAAATCTGATCATAATGATCCCTTGCATCTTGAAGTTTGCATTGATAAATGCAAGATTAGATGAGTCTTAGTAGATGGTGGAGCGGGTCTAAATTTTTTCTCACTAAAATTGGTGAAAGCATTGGGATACTTTGAGAATTGTATAGATCGAACAAAGAAAATCACTAGCAAAGCTTATGATGATGCTGAGCGTTCATCCGAAGGTGTCATTTCACTTCCTATAAGAGTTGGACTAGCCATAAAACATACAGTATTTCATGTCTTGGATCTAGACTTACATTATAATCTTCTCCTTAGCCATCCTTGGATTCATGCTATGAGAGCTATCCCATCCACCTACCATCAATGCCTCAAATTTCCACACAATGGCACTGAAATCACCATTCCAGGCGACCCCAATCCTTTTCAGTATTGTTCAAACTTAACAGAAACTACTGAATGTCAAGTGCCCATCAATCAAGAGGCCTCACCTTCCACCTCATCCACCACTTCATCCCACTACATTGACTCATCTACGCTAGTCAAATCATCCACTCCATTCACCACACCCTCTATGCCTAAGATCCAGATCCAAGACAAAGGATGTGGAGAATATAACATGAAGAGTCTCTTTTTCATTGGAAAATTGCCTAAATCACCAAAGTCTTATGGAAAACCACATCCCATCCAGCCTAAGGTCATCTTTCATAATCCCCCTACCACCTTCACCAAATGGGGAGAACTTTCCAAGGAATCTCTAGATGATCACATTCTCACGTGGTTGTATAGAGAAGAAGAAGACACTAAAAATAAGAGGTTGCCTATTGAACAATATCCAAAAGGGTTCCCAATAATGAAACGACAAGGATATGATGGACACAGTGGTCTTGGCCTAAATAAACAAGGAATGATAGAACCCTTGCAACCTCCTAAGTTGATTTAACATCAAGGGTTAGGGTTTGTACCAGTAAGAGTGACTATCCAATGTATCAGATTACCTTCAAGTGAGGTTGCTAATGCTTCAAATGAGATCAAGACATATGAGGACCCTTGGGATTTTGATGATGATTCTAATGAATATGAATGGGATTCCCTATCCTCCACTACCTTTATGGACTTATATAAACTATTCAGAATACTTGATGAGCCTCCTCTTGAAACACAATTCAGTCAAAAGCTTACAATTAGTTCCCCAGTGAGTCTACCAAGCCCTCATCCCAAAGCCCCCTTAAATAAAGAAGAATGGATTAAACACTTTTGGGAAACCATCGACGCTACCTCCTAGGAACCTGATGAATCTACATCTATCTTTACCCTCTCTACCTACACCATGACTCTTGATAACAATGATGATGGCTTATCCCTTGTCTACCCACAACTCATAGATTAGGATCAACAAGACCCACCAAGTTTGGACACTTTCGAGAACAATGAAGCAATCCCTGAGTTTATGGGACTTCGTGAAGGAATACCTAGTGGGGATCATAAGGTTGGATTTTCCATAGAACTTGATTATACTGCATACTTTGGTGAGGCTATCCTATCCTCTAGTCACAAAAATGAATATGATAAAATAAAAAATAGAAATAATAGGTCTTTAGGTGAAAACCGAAAGGCGTCTATTGACCATGAAAAAGTAAAAATAAAGGATGTATCTAAAGGTGAAAACCTCCCTGAGGCACCTGAGGATGGAGGATTGTATTTTCTCCCAATAAACCAAGAGAGATCGCCATTGTTGATAGAAGAAATAGAAGAGGTGAATATTGGAACACAAGATAATTCTAGAATGATACAGTTAGCAGCATCTTTGAATGCCAAGGAAAAGCCTAAGTTCACAACATTCTTTGCAGAAAGACAAGTCAATTTTGACTGGTCATATGCAGATATGCCTGGATTGGATCTCGAATTTGTTTTACATCACTTACCACTTCTACCTAGTGCCAAGCCATACAAACAAAAGCTAGGAAAAATGCATCCACAAATCGCACTCCTTGTCAAGGTAGAATTGAAGAAACTTCTAGATGTGGGATTCATTCGTTCTATTGATTATGCAGATTGGATATCAAACCTTGTTCCTGTCACTAAACCAAATGGTCAAATTAGAATATGCACAAACTTTAGAGATCTCAACAAAGCTTGTCCCAAGGATGATTTTCCGCTGCCAAACATTGACATCATCGTAGACCTCACAACTGGGTACGAAATGCTATCACTCATGGATGGATTCTCGGGTTATAATCAGATAAGGATTGCTACTGAAGATCAACCAAAAACAGCTTTTACATGTGCTTGGGGAACTTTTTGTTGGAATGTAATGCCATTTGGACTGAAAAATGTTGGAGCTATATATCAAAGAGCAATGACCACAATCTTTCATGACTACATGCATGTGCTGATGGAAGATTATGTTGATGAACTTCTCTCTAAATCCCTAGAATGAAGTGGACATTTAGCAGTATTGGACAAGATTTTCACACAACTAGAAAAATACCAACTCATATTAAATCCAAAGAAATTTGTTTTTGGGGTCCAATCAGGCAAACTCCTTGGATACATAGTATCATGTAGAGGAATAGAAGTTGACCCCGCAAAAGTCAAAGCTATCTTAGAAATGCCACCACCAACCAACATCAGTCAATTGAGGAGGTTGCAAGGGAGACTACAATCAATCCATAGGTTCATTGCTCAGTTAGCAGACAAGATCCACCCATTCCAGCATTTGTTAAGAAAAGGCATTCCCTTCAACTGGACAAAAAAGTGTCAAGAAGCATTTGGTCAGATAAAGAATTATCTACTAACTCCACCAATTCTAATGCCTCCAATTGATGGAAAATATTTGATATTATATGTGACAGCAACAACATCAGCACTGGGGGCATTATTAGCACACAATGACAATGCTGGAAAAGAACAAGTTGTATATTACATTAGTCGCACCTTGGTCGGATATGAGTTGAATTATAGTCCTATTGAATGAGCATGTCTAGCAGTCATGTTTGCAGCACAAAAATTGAGACATTACATGTTGAATCATAAGACAAAACTGATTGCCAAAATTGATCCTCTAAAATATCTTCTCAGCAAAGGAGCACTGATAGGTAGACTAGCTAAATGGGTTATGATGCTAAGTGAATATGACATTGAGTATGTAGATAGAAAGGCAATAAAAGGACAAGTGATAGCAGACCAACTTACAGACACACCCATTAAAGGTAGATCATCCTTTGATATCTGATTTCCCAGATGAATCAATCTTTGTCATAGACACACTAATTACATGGAAGTTATATTTTGATGGATCCTACACAAGTCATGGTTCAGGAGCTGGAATTTTATTCCTCACACCCCAAGGAGACTCCATTCCAAATTCATTTTGAATAGCATTCCCTTGCACAAATAACATAGCAGAATATGAGACATTACTGATAGGGCTTCAAATAGCAATAAAATGGAAAATCAAGGATCTTCAAGTCTACGGTGATTCATAGTTAGTGATAAAACAAGTTAATGATGATTATGATACTAAGGATGAGAAATTGATTCCCTACAAATGCATGGTGGATAGCTTCAAACTATACTTTGACAATGTTTCTTTTGAACAGATCCCAAGAATCCAGAACAAAGTAGCTGATGCAATGGCTACCATCGGATCTCTGTTGGACATTCCCAATAATGCATCACAATACAAGTTCTTGGTAGAATAGTTGTTGATCCTTGCGTTTGATGTCCCCGAAACTGAATTTGTGTGTGAACTTGTTGGTCTCGATTCACCTTGGTACAAAGACATTTATACCTATTTATATGACTAGATTATACCTTCCAACTTGTCCCTTAACCAACATAAGACCTTTATCCAACAAGCATCTAAATATGCCATCATCAGAGACACCCTTTATCGTGGTAGCCTAGATAGTACCCTCCTTCAATGTCTCAACTCAAATGAAGCACAAACAACCTTACAAGAGGTACATCAAGGTATATGTGGAGCTCACTCTGCTGGTCCTACCTTAGCCAAAAAGCTCATGAGAATGGGATATTTTTAGCCTACGATGGAATGTGATACCTATCATTTTGTGAAGAAATGTCACCAATGTCAGATTCATGGAGATCTCATACATGCACCAGCTCAGGAATTGCAGCCACTTACTTCGCCATGGCCATTTTCTCAATGGGGACTTGACCTCATAGGAAAGATCCATCCCACCTCTTCTAATGGACATAATTTTATCCTTGTCGCCATTGAGTATTTTATGAAATGGATTGAAGCCATTCCACTGACTTACATTACTGGTAAGCAGATAGCCAAATTCATCCTGAATTACATAATTTGTCATTATGGTATCCCACACTCCATCATTACAGATAATGGTCGCCCTTTCAAAAACCAAGATGTTCATGAGCTATGTGACAAATTCCATATTCAACATCATTTTTCCACTCTGTATTACCCCCAAGGTACTGGTCAAGCTGAGGCATCTAATAAGACTATCCTAAAGATCTTAAAGAAGACTGTTAATGATGCTGGCCGTGATTGGCACTTACAACTTAACCCTACTTTATGGGCCTATCGCACTAGTATTCGTACCCCTACAGGAGCCACACCATATTCCCTTATTTATGGATCTAAAGCAATACTTCCTATAGAGGTCGAGTTACCATTCCTACGAGTCTCTATGCATGGCCTAATTGACCAGGAGGAATACCGTGTATCCTGTCTACATGAGCTAGAGTTACTGGATGAAAAGAGACAAAATGCTTTGACACACTTGCAAGCATATCAGAACCGCCTCCAACATAGTTATAATAACAAGGTTCAGCCTCAAATTTTTGACATTGGTGATCTAATCCTAATGGAGAATCCAAAGAACCAAGTAGAACGAGAAAAACCTGGTAAATTTGAGCCTAATTGGTTAGGCCTGTACATTGTCATAGCAGCATATGGATTTGGTGCTTATCAACTTTCTACTCCTGAAGGAGAACCATTGTCTAAACCCATCAATAGCATGCACCTTCACAATTATTATACTTGATTCTCAGAGTATCCCTTAAAAAGTCAAAAAATTAAAAAATTAAATTAAATTAAATTAAAAAAATAGTAAAGAAAAATAATTCATCCACAAGTGAAAACCAATTTGGTGGCTGTTTGGATAAATACCATGGTGAAAACCTGGCAAATAGGCACCATGTGTACTCGATCTATCCTCCTTTGTCTACTTTCACCTCATCTGGTCTTTCATCCATTCACACCCATTACTCATCCATAATAAAGCTTCGTTATCCTTCCCATGGCCTGAAAAACCACCGACATTTAGCATCCTTTTCTTTCATATCCACTTGTTGCATTCGCTGCTTCCCCTCATGCCTAGTAAATTTGTCCTATACTCAACTGGGGGAAATTCCTTGACTTGCATCTTCATGGGAAATAATACATGGTATCACCCCTTTAAAACCTTCAAAATCCATAAAAATCATAAAATGTCCTGAAAAAAAATAAAAAAAATAAAAATCATAAAATGTCCTGGAAAAAATCCAAAAAACCGAAAATTTTTAAAAAAATTCCAAAACCATAAAAAATGTCCTAAAAAATCCAAAAACCATAAAATGTCAAAATCCAAAACCATAAAATGTCCTGAAAAATCCAAAAAAATCAAAACATTTCAAAATCCAAAAAACAATCAAAACATTTCAAAATCCAAAAAGTCATAAAATCCTCAAAATCCAAAAACATCAGAAAAATTCAAAACTCATGAAAAACAGAGTTTGACTCTAGGTTTGAGTCTGAATCAGTATGGTTAGAGTGGTCGAACTACATTGCCTCTATGCGTTTGCTACGTAGGCAAGGCTCATCTTAAATGAGCCCCCGAGGCATTAGGTTAGTCCCTTTAGGTTGTCCAAATAACATCATGACCCAGTATTTTGTCGAATAAGACAAAGTCAAGTCGTGTCAAACTATGAGGTCTCTATGCACTGCTACGTAGGCAAGGCTAGCTATCGATGAGCCCCCGAGGCCCCCTAGGTCAAGTCGTTTAGGGTTCATCATGTTGGGTCACGTCCTTGGTCTAAAAGCAATCATCATTCAAACTACTTCAAGAAACAACAAACATATTAAATCTTTCATCAATCAATTATATTATCATCAACTCAATCAAGTCACTAGTCTTATATCGGAATGGGGCATTATGTCATTTGTCTCATTTGGTCTTATCTCTTGTCTTTTCTCAGGATACGTCCTTCCTAGGATTAGACTTTCTCAACCTTGTCATTTACCTTAAGCAGGATGTGTCCTTGCAGTTAGGTGTCATGTCAAGACTTGTCACTTGGTCAACTTTCTCAGATGTGTCCTCTACCTAAACAGGGTGTGTCCTTCCTATGGTTGGGTATCATCACATTGCTTGGTCATATTCATCAAATCTGTCTCAAACAATCAAACAATCTTGTCAACTTTGTCAATCAATCTTTCCTTAATCAGGATGTGTCCTTCCTAAAACCGAGCATTATCATTATCAATCAACTTTGTCACACCACTCAATCTTATCAGCTTGGTCAATCAATCTTGCCTTCATCAGGATGTGTCCTTCCTGAGGCTAGGCATGGTCAATTAAATCACTTTATCGATCCTTATCAACCTATCGATCAACTCGGTCATCTTGGTCAACCTAATCAACCAACCAAACAATCATCATTATCACTAGAAAATACTCTCTTGGCAAACACTTTGTTGGTCTGGTTTTTCTTATCTTTTTGATTGGTTTTGGTTCCTATTACTAGTCTCCTCGAGGATGTCCTATCAATGGATTTAGAGGGATGATGATGGATCATGGCCTCTTTTCTCTATTTGTTGCCTGTGGTTTGTCTTGGCAAAAAGACTGGGACAATCGGGTCCCTAGTATGAGCTGGGGCATTCCTTGTTTTTTTTTATTGTTTGTCTCTCCCAAATGGTCACCTTGCACACCTTGTTTTATGTCATACCATGGTGTTTGTGGTCCATTTGTGACATTTTTGATGCCCAATGATGATAAATATAACAATGTAAGCGTGAAAATTGGTTCCCTTATCATTTCATGTCTATCTTCTTTCCCCTTGTCACGCTAACATCCATCTCCTTCATGCTAACATTTCTTCCATCTTTCATCCTCTAGTCTTCTCTTCCATTTCGAGAGCACATTCATATTCTTTGAACCTGCATGTCCTCTCAAGGGGGCATACCACGAACCTCTTGGTCACTCTTCCCCTTTCTCTTTACACAAGGGCATATTTCAGAATTAAATTTCTTTGACACAACGCAATGAACTGCATTATGTCAAAGAGGGGCAAAATGTAGACACTGAAAAATGTCCTAAAGTCTACACGCAACATTTTTCCTTAGTCATCATCCTCTAATAATTAAATAATTTTAATTATTTAATTATTCTTGATCATATTCCTTTATTAATTAAATTATTTTTTAATTATTTAATTAATTCACTTTCTAATATTTATTCTATCCTGATCAACTAAAATAAATTAATTGCATCACTAATACCCCTTTCTTCAATAATTAGATAAATCATTATTTATTTAATTATTTATATTTCATCACATGTCCATAGTCAGATAATAATTATTATTTGACCTTTTATTGTTCTATAGTTAAATAATTGATGAAATTATTTATTTATGTGTCTTTCTTCTCCTTTAAATAATTGATCCAAATCAATTATCCATATTCAATTTCTATTTCTTCCTTTAATTAAATTTATGAATTTAATTAAATTTCCTTTTTCATTTCCTCCAAATAAATTATTTATTTTCCACTTGTCATCCTCTTCCATTTTTGAAATAAATTATTTATCCCTCTATTTTAGTCAAAGATCCCCTATCATTATTTCATGTCATAGTCTACATGTCCTGCATGTCTGTCATAGCTGTCAGGCGTCATAGCCATCGGTGTCATATCTTTTCCATGCATGGCATATTCTGGTTGCATCAATTCTCAACCGTAGATCTTGGCATCTTTCTAGAAACTCAATCTTGGCCATCCATTTCGTAACTTCCCTCTCATGAATCCTCACCCATTGATCTTAGAATCTTTCTAGAAGACCAATCTCGTCAGTCCATTCCAATGGTTGTCTATAAAAGCGAGCCTTCCCCTCCATTTTCAATTTAACAGCTAATTACCTCCAACTTTCTTGCTTACTATTTGTAGGTATTTGCACAACTTCAACAACAAATCTGAGGGCAATAGTGGCATAAGAAGAAATAGGAGAGACAAGAGAAAGAATCAACTTCAAAGGGGAGTGTTTTATTTCATTTGCTTTCATTTTGATTGCTCTCTTTATTTGTATTCTCTTGTTTAGATTGGGATTATAGTTTAGAAGTGTTGGCTATCACTTAATCGAATCTATTTGATTTTCCCCATCTTACAAGAAGTATGTTCAAGGATGCAAGATTTATCAAGTTGCAAAGGAAAAAAGTTAGAATACTCAGATGTATACACCATTAACAGTACTCGAGAGACCATGGGAATATGTTAGCATGGAGTTTTTGTTGGGATTACCTAAGAAATCAAGAATATTTGATTTTGTATTTGTGGTTGCGGACAAATTTTCTAAAATTATGCATTTCATACCATGTAAGAAGACAAGTGATGCAATACATGTTGTAGATCTATTTTTCAGGGAGATTGTAAGATTACATGGACTACCAAAGAGTATAGTAATAGATAAGGAAACTAAGTTCATTGGCTATTTCTAGAAGACATTGTGGAAGAAGATGAAGACAGATTTGAAGTATAGTTCAACATTCCACCCACAGACAGATGTACAAATAGAATTGGTGAATAGGAGTTTAGGGAACTTGTTGAGAGGTTTGACTAAAGGTAAAGAAGGAAATTGGGACTTGATATTACGACCAGAAAAATTTGCATACAACAATTCAGTAAAGCAAAGCATAGGGAAGACACTATTCAAGATTGTGATAAGACAACAACCCAATGGAGCAGTAGAATTGAGAGACATTAGTATGGAGAATAAAAGGAGTGTAGAGGTAGAATAATTTATTGGATTCATGAAAAGAATGCATACTCAAGTCAGGGAGAATCTAGAGAACATTAACAAGGCATATAAGGCAATAGTAGATGAGAAGATGAGACATAAGGAATTTTTAGTACGAGAGGAAGTAATGGTATACCTGAGGAAGGAGAGATTTTTGAGTGGGAAATATAAAAAGCTAAAGATGAAGAATTTTGGACCTTGTAAGATAATCAGGAAGTTTGATTCATGGAATGCATACGAAGTGGAGCTACTAGAGGAATTTGGCATATAACCTATATTCAACATTGAAGATCTATACCCATACCATGAAGGAGGATCACCAAAGGACAAAGATTTTGGTTTATTGGATCAGATAGCACATCATCCAAAGGAAATTGAGGAAGTTTTAGATAGTAGATTTTGAAACAACACTAGAGGAAGGCAATACATGTTATGTCTAGTTAGATGGAAAGGAAGACCGAAGGAAGATTCATTATGTATTTGTGAGGCTGAGGCAGACCACATTGGTTTTCCTCTAGCCTCTAGAAAGAAAGAGGCTCACTTTTCTTCAACCTCGGGTGTCTGATGGAGGAGAATCCCTAGTTGTGAGCAATATTGCATCAACCAAAAATATTTGCATTCCCGTTCTTTCTTTCTTACCAAACCCACTCTCAAGAATAACATACTGGACCATGTGTTTCAGCTGACGCTTACAATTTTCATCAACCTCAGGATTTGGAACCTCTTGAGGCCGACACAGATCTTTTTTCTGGAGTGGGAATGGATATATATAGACATTTTATAGCTGCATTAGGATCATTCATGCACAACTCAATTTGTTCATGATTATCGTTCATGACATTGCTAGATTGTAGATAAGGGTTTCAACCTGCATGTATGTCTTGGCATAGCGCCAAATATTTCTGCAATCTATAAGTCAAGAGGTAGGGCATGTTTCTAGTGAATAATTGATTGCTAATTACTATATGTATTCTTGAGTAATTATCATTCTATTTCTTTGAGTTTTCATTGTGTTACTCTTGTTGCAAGGCTAGAAAATCTTATTCCTAGACCCTCCATCCTTGAATGCACCAAGAAAAATTTATGTGCACTAGTAGGTGACTGTGTATTACAAATGTGTCTAGGAGAAATGATTTTCCTACACATTTGTTTATAGTTTTGTTTGAGGTAATGTGATTTTGAAGGTGTGTTGTTGGTATTGGTAGTTTACCTTAGTAAATATGGTTTTCTAAGTTAAAGTGTATGGAAGAGTAGTTTGGATGTACTGGTTGTGTACATTCTTTAGATAATTTTTTTTGTGAAGGAGTTTCCTGGATTTCAAGGTATTTGTGGAATATTCTAGGTCATGTTCAAGTGTGGTGTTTGGTTTACAAGTCATCCTATGGTTTGAGGAAGTGTGTACGTAAAATATTTATGGTGTTTGCATGAGTAATGAATGACGTACTGTGTCCACTATATGGGATGAATAATTATTGTTTGTGGAAGTGTGTGATTGAGTGGTGTTGTGGATTTGGGTCCCATCTAAGGTTTCATGTGGTTTTCTTTCACTTCTACATGCCACAAAAGTGTTTTGGTGCCAACTTAATTTGAATTTGCACATTTTAGGTGCATAACTAATCTTGGAGAAGGTTTCAAGGTTGAAGACAATATAAGTATGAGTTGATTTGTTAAGAGATGTTAATGAAGATGTGTGAGACGTGGATGATGACAACTATAGTGTGTTAGAGTTTCAACTTGATTAATGCAATGTGATATTTTATGTGTTAGTTTACTAGATTTAGTGGGTAGAATGTGGCTACCATTCTTGAATCAAACTACAAAGAAATTGATGTCATATTGGTGGATTCTCTGTTGCATTGAGATACTTTTCTCTGTGTAAAATTTCTTCTCTATCTTCATTTCTATTTTGTAGTGATCTCTTTAAAAATGAGCCCTATTGTATTCGGTGTTGATATTACTTGTATTATGATCTAATCCTCACTATTATTTTTCCCTTCTTGGCTTTTCCACGTCAATATGGTGTTCTCTTGTGTATGGTGTCAAGTTGTTTCAATTTGTTATTTTATTTCTATACTAATTCATCATAATATATTTAAGGGTTTAATAATGAATGTGGATCTGAAATTAAATAAGGGTTTTGAAATTTAAGGTACATTGATTCATCCCTCATCTCAAATATCTTGTGCATTCAATAAATCATTGGTGAAATATCTTTCTTGGTTTATAGATCTTTTAATAAAAAAATGGTATATTCATCTCTCTGAACCAATATATAAAGGATATGTTGATCAAGTTTATGTTGGAAGAATGAAAAATAGTGAGAACAACTATGGTTACTAGGAATATATTGAGTAAGGATCATGAATTTTTTATAGAAAAAAAGATATTGTATAGGTCAGTGATTGGTATTTTTTTATATATGACTAAATGTAGACTAGATATAATGCAATCAATTTGTATGGTAGCTAGGTTTTTGGTGATTCCTAAAGAACATCATATCAAAGTTGTAAAAAGGATATTTCGATATCTGAAGGCTAAAATAGATTTTGGTTTGTGGTATCTTAAGAGTGAAAATTTTCAATTAGGTTCATACACAGATGCAAATTGGGTAGGATGCATACATGACTTGAACAACACAAGTGGATGAGATTTCTTTCTTAGGGACAATATTGTATCCTAGTTAAGAGAAAAGTAGGATTGGGTGTCTTTATTTATAGAAGTAGAGTACATTGCAAAAACTTCATATTAGAATCAAGTATTATGGATGAAGTAGAACCTAAAGGATATGAAAATAGAGATTGATGAACCAATTTCCATTCTTTGTGATAATATTATTCTATAAATATTTCCAACAATTTGTTTATTCATTCAAATACAAACCATAATGTAATTAAGTATCATTTTTGAAGAGAAAATGTTGTATACAAAGAGGTAAAGTTGGAGTATGTTGAGACTATGGAGAAAATAGCATATATTTTCAGAAAACCTCTTCCCAAGGAGAAATTTTAGTATCTCCAAAAGAAGTTGAGTTGTTTCTCCCTCCTCTTGAATCAAGAGGAAGTAAAAATAAAGGTTGTGTGTTGACTCCCTACAACAAGTGTTCTTGGTGGCCTTGCATAAAAATTGTTACATTGGACATGCCACATGGAAAGAGAAGCTCAAAATGAAAAGAGGAATGAATTAGGAAGGTTTTATAATTATATATATTTCAAGAGGAGATTGTTGACCTCTATCATTGATGTCAAATGGGGAGAAAGGAATCCAAAATTCTATATCTTTAAAAATATCAAGAACTCCAAATTGTATTACATAGGGGAGTTTCAAATTAACTGTGTTTCTATGCTAACAGTTTTTTTTTCATCAATGACAAAGGGGGTGATTGTTGAACACATGTTCTTATTGATTTTAAAGGAGTGAATTCAAGATGAGAATTAAATTTTAATTACTTTAGTCATAATCATGTCATGTTAGAGATTTTGAGCACATCATTCTAGGGTGAACTACACTATGAGGAAGACTATGAAATATCATGCTTGTATCTATTCATGTTGCTCGAAGTAGTATGGAAGTGTTTGCAGAAGTGTTCTATGGATTGCTACTCATACACTATAATATACTATAATAATTTTCTACTTCACATTCTACTACAATTGAATGCTATGTTTTGGAGCTTGAACCTAAATTAAAGCTACTCATCTTGTATCAGATTTTAGAGTTTTAGAGGTGGAGTCTTCGAAGACGGTAAGTTAGATGTAATAGTGTATTGTTTGTGTTGATTGACTATCCCTGAGTATCATCTTAGTGCTTTCACCAAACAAGGGAATCGTGTTCTAGCTAGAGGAAGCATGTGAAGATGAAAGAGGACCTGGTTAATATTTCTAAAGGAAGTGCATGACATCATGTATTATTTGTAAAAAATAAATTGATTTAGGAGAAAATTACTACATGTTTCATATCAATTTAAATTTAGGTCCATTTTAGTTGACCTAGGTGATTGCAGATTGTCTTAAGGGATTCCTAGACAACATGAAATAGTGTTAATGTATTTGGGTATATATATTTATGGCTAGAATTAATTCAATGAATAATCACAATATTTCAAGTGCAAGTATGAATATTATTCAAGTGATGTAATAATAGTTGCATCCCAATCATTATACAATATTTTGAGAAGATCAGTTACTGTGTAGGAGAGTGTTTGAATTAATATTAGATCAAGAGAAAGATATTTAATCTCTACAGAAGATCCACATATCATATATCTATAATATCATAGGACTGGTATGTTATTGATTTGGTGCTCAAAATTTTATATTGGGGATTGGTGTCTCTAGTAGGTTGGTGCACACTTCATGATTGTAAGTTATTCATTATTTCTCTTTGAGGCTACATTTAGATAGTATATTCGAGAATCTCTTCTCACCATGGTTTTTCCCATTCTAGCTTTCCACATATTTTTTGTTCATTATATGAATGTGTGCATCTATGTTTCTTGATTAAAAATAACTATTTTGATGATTTAAGTTTTATGATTGGAGAAGTAATTAATAGTAGCTCATGTTGAATTAAAGAGTCTTAAATATATTTGATATACTAATTCACCCCCTCTTAGTATATTGTGTGCTCTTTGATTGGTATTTGAGCCAAGTTCCTTTGAAAACTATTAACATCTTGAGGTAGATTTGGGATGGCACACATAGTGGCTCAAGAAGGATTGTATTCAAATGAGGCACCACACTTTTATGTTTCTAATTATTCCTTTTGAAAAGTAAGGATGGAAGCATTCTTAATGGATCTAGGATTTGAGGTTTCACAATTAATTATGGATGGATATGAGATCCGTGAATGTATCTGCAAGAGATCAAGTTGGAAAGAAAGCCTATGAGAATAATGCAAAGCAATAAATACAATTTTATGTAGTTTATCTAAATCTAATTTTATAAATATCATGCATTAAAAGATAGTGAAGGAATTCTAGAGTAAGTTATAGAACATTTCAAGGTGATTACAAGGTCAAACAAGAAAAGCTTGAAACTCATCGAGGTCAATTTGAAAGTTAATATGAAGGAAGAAGAAAATAATTCCATATTGTTACTTTGAGTTGATGAGGTTTTAAACTCTATCAGAGGTCTTGGTGAAGAACTGAAAGAATGTATGATTGCAAAAAAGGTACTTACATCCCTTCCCCAAAAAAAATATGATTTTTTTTTTCTAGTGAAGAAGCTAAGGATTTGAATACTCTAAATATTGATTAGTTACATGGAATTATGACTACTTATGAAATGAGAATTCAAAATGATAAATCTACAAGGAAAGAGTTTCCATTAAAATTGTCCAAGAAGAAAGATGATCTAGATCTAGAAAATGTATCAGATTCAAATATTCCTTTCAAATGTTTTAACTATAGTTAAGTAGGGAAATTTTATGGCTAAGTGTCCATACAAATAATCTAGAAATGATGAGAAGAAGTCATTTTTAAAAGGGATTTTGTTCTAGAAAAATCATAAAATATTCTATATCGATGAGGAAGGCTATTCATATAATGATGATGACTAGGTCAGTTTCAGGAATGGATAAAGGGCTCTCTTCATGGCCATGGATTATTTCGAAGAAGATATAAAATTTAAGTTCAAAATTGATGATGATGCTAAATTAGACCTTGTGGAATAATTTTACTACATTGTGAAGGAAATTAAAATTTTGCAGAAATGAATTGCAAAGGAAGTGAAAGTCAAACATAATTTATATCAAAATCATGAGAAAGTGGAGATGATTGTCATTGACCTAAAGATTCAAGAGGATGAGGAAAAGAGGATTCAAGATTTTTTGACTAAAATATTGTTATCAAGAGATAAGGATTGTCAAAAAATGAAGTAAAGATTGTGTCACTAAGAAAAGACCTTGAAAAAATAAATCATTAGCTAAAGTCAAAGTTTAAGAAAAAAATTGAGATCCTAGATAATAAAAATATAGAGATAACCCAACATTAAATAATGACTTAGCTTTATTGATATATAGAAGAATAAGGTGATTGAGCAGTCTATGAATTTTGTTGTTGAGAATCAGGAAGAGAATACCTCTGAATGTTCAAATTATGACAAAGTTGCAACAATAAATGAAAGTGAGGTGTTGAATGAAATTTTCATTCAAGCACAAAGACATAATAGAAGGTCTAAAAGAAAATATTCAAGAGGAAAAGGAAACAATACTAGGTTCTATAATTTTCTCTTTCTTTAGTGTTCTAATTTCAATTATTTTGGTCATAAGGCTATGAATTGTAGATGTTCTAAATAAGTTTTTCATTGATTTGAACTCAAGATGTATTATCATTGATTACATTTATGCAAAATATGTATGTGTTAAAGGTTATATACTCCATAGATAGTTGATATGTAGTGATACTTGTTGATACAGTCAATAATCTAGCATATGGAATAATGGTGAACAACCTAGTGTCTAGGTGTGATACAGAGGTAGATACATATGCTTTGATGTGTTTAAAACATTTTTTCATTGATATCATTCTAGTTTTATGTACCACAAAAGGACATAAATTATAAATTTGGCTAAGGCATTTACAGTATATACGCTAAGGAAACGTCCTGGAATTTTGGTCAACATTCCTCTATAGTGCAAGATTTTT
>CM021105.1:152081910-152322259 GCA_007115665.2 Sequoiadendron giganteum
CATACGATCCAACTTATTTAATGAGACTATTTCCAAAAAGTCTTACAGGGGTAGATTTAGACTGGTTTTCACATCTTCCTCTAGGAATAAGAACATGGGGTGAATTGGCCGACAAATTCATTAACAATTTTTCCTTCAACATTAAAAATGATGTCACCCTTGCAACATTAAGCACCACTAGATAAGAAGAAGGAGAATCCCTTACCTCATTCTACCAAAGATGGTGAGGTTTGGTTAGCAAATTCCCTTGTCACATTCCTGAAAAAACAATTGGTCACCATGTTTGTGGAAAATCTTAATGGGGAACTCATGAGCCGAATTCAAATCCATTGATGTACAACCTTTGAAGAGATCCTTGAGAAAGGTGTCCTTATTGAGAATGGTCTTATTGCCAAAGGACTAGTTAAGATAAATAGAGAAAATCAAAAACCTAACAATTATAAGAGCAAATACTGGTCCTGAAACAAAAATGTAACAAATGATGGAGTTGTTGATGCCAAAATGATAACTAAAGGTCCAACCATTCAACTTAAAGGTCCATCCTCATCATCAACCATGTCAGATACGTGAACCCAAAGTCAAAACCAAACATTAAATGCTATCCAAAACAATCAACAATGAAGAGGACCTCCTCGTGCCAAGAGAACCTACACCCCCTTGGGTGAACCTATAAAATTAGTTCTCAAACGACTCTTGTAAACCAATACCATCACACTTCCCGACACCAAGAATTATGAACCTTCCTTGATCAAACCAAATTGGTGGAAAGAAGATGAATACTGTGAATACCACCATAGCAAAGGACACAAAACAACAAGATGTTGGATACTCAAAAACATTATTCAAGACCTCATTGAAGATGGAACTATATCAGTAGGAGATTCACAAGGCAAAACCAATGCTGATCATACCATATTCAAAACTCCCTTGCAAGACCATGATAAAGGGAAAGCCTCCAGTTCAGGGAACAACAATAGTGCCAACTATGCCACAGTCAAACATGACTATAGCACAATCATTCTTAACATAACACCCTTTGATGATCGCATTGCTACCATCACCATAAACAAGCCAAACTCAAATTGTGCTATTGCTACTCGCAAAACCAAGATAAATATTCTAGGACCTCCACCCAACCCTCAACCCAAGAACCAATATAGCCTCCTAGAGCAGTTGGGAAAAACTCCTGCGCAAATCTCTATCTTGGAGCTCCTTTGCACATCCCCACAACATAGAGATATACTTGACAAAGCATTGCAAGAAGTGTCTATCCCCGCCAACCTAGATGTCAATGAATTTCAGGCCATGGTTAGATACCTAGCTATGCCACATCATGTCACCTTCTCTAAGCAAGAATTTTCTACACCAAAATCTGATCATAATGATCCCTTGCATCTTGAAGTTTGCATTGATAAATGCAAGATTAGATGAGTCTTAGTAGATGGTGGAGCGGGTCTAAATTTTTTCTCACTAAAATTGGTGAAAGCATTGGGATACTTTGAGAATTGTATAGATCGAACAAAGAAAATCACTAGCAAAGCTTATGATGATGCTGAGCGTTCATCCGAAGGTGTCATTTCACTTCCTATAAGAGTTGGACTAGCCATAAAACATACAGTATTTCATGTCTTGGATCTAGACTTACATTATAATCTTCTCCTTAGCCATCCTTGGATTCATGCTATGAGAGCTATCCCATCCACCTACCATCAATGCCTCAAATTTCCACACAATGGCACTGAAATCACCATTCCAGGCGACCCCAATCCTTTTCAGTATTGTTCAAACTTAACAGAAACTACTGAATGTCAAGTGCCCATCAATCAAGAGGCCTCACCTTCCACCTCATCCACCACTTCATCCCACTACATTGACTCATCTACGCT
Source organism: Sequoiadendron giganteum (assembly GCA_007115665.2). Lineage (NCBI taxonomy): Eukaryota > Viridiplantae > Streptophyta > Pinopsida > Cupressales > Cupressaceae > Sequoiadendron > Sequoiadendron giganteum. The sequence goes on from CM021105.1 coordinate 152,083,797, forward strand.
AGTCAAATCATCCACTCCATTCACCACACCCTCTATGCCTAAGATCCAGATCCAAGACAAAGGATGTGGAGAATATAACATGAAGAGTCTCTTTTTCATTGGAAAATTGCCTAAATCACCAAAGTCTTATGGAAAACCACATCCCATCCAGCCTAAGGTCATCTTTCATAATCCCCCTACCACCTTCACCAAATGGGGAGAACTTTCCAAGGAATCTCTAGATGATCACATTCTCACGTGGTTGTATAGAGAAGAAGAAGACACTAAAAATAAGAGGTTGCCTATTGAACAATATCCAAAAGGGTTCCCAATAATGAAACGACAAGGATATGATGGACACAGTGGTCTTGGCCTAAATAAACAAGGAATGATAGAACCCTTGCAACCTCCTAAGTTGATTTAACATCAAGGGTTAGGGTTTGTACCAGTAAGAGTGACTATCCAATGTATCAGATTACCTTCAAGTGAGGTTGCTAATGCTTCAAATGAGATCAAGACATATGAGGACCCTTGGGATTTTGATGATGATTCTAATGAATATGAATGGGATTCCCTATCCTCCACTACCTTTATGGACTTATATAAACTATTCAGAATACTTGATGAGCCTCCTCTTGAAACACAATTCAGTCAAAAGCTTACAATTAGTTCCCCAGTGAGTCTACCAAGCCCTCATCCCAAAGCCCCCTTAAATAAAGAAGAATGGATTAAACACTTTTGGGAAACCATCGACGCTACCTCCTAGGAACCTGATGAATCTACATCTATCTTTACCCTCTCTACCTACACCATGACTCTTGATAACAATGATGATGGCTTATCCCTTGTCTACCCACAACTCATAGATTAGGATCAACAAGACCCACCAAGTTTGGACACTTTCGAGAACAATGAAGCAATCCCTGAGTTTATGGGACTTCGTGAAGGAATACCTAGTGGGGATCATAAGGTTGGATTTTCCATAGAACTTGATTATACTGCATACTTTGGTGAGGCTATCCTATCCTCTAGTCACAAAAATGAATATGATAAAATAAAAAATAGAAATAATAGGTCTTTAGGTGAAAACCGAAAGGCGTCTATTGACCATGAAAAAGTAAAAATAAAGGATGTATCTAAAGGTGAAAACCTCCCTGAGGCACCTGAGGATGGAGGATTGTATTTTCTCCCAATAAACCAAGAGAGATCGCCATTGTTGATAGAAGAAATAGAAGAGGTGAATATTGGAACACAAGATAATTCTAGAATGATACAGTTAGCAGCATCTTTGAATGCCAAGGAAAAGCCTAAGTTCACAACATTCTTTGCAGAAAGACAAGTCAATTTTGACTGGTCATATGCAGATATGCCTGGATTGGATCTCGAATTTGTTTTACATCACTTACCACTTCTACCTAGTGCCAAGCCATACAAACAAAAGCTAGGAAAAATGCATCCACAAATCGCACTCCTTGTCAAGGTAGAATTGAAGAAACTTCTAGATGTGGGATTCATTCGTTCTATTGATTATGCAGATTGGATATCAAACCTTGTTCCTGTCACTAAACCAAATGGTCAAATTAGAATATGCACAGATTTTAGAGATCTCAACAAAGCTTGTCCCAAGGATGATTTTCCTCTACCAAACATCGACATCATTGTAGACCTCACAGCTGGGTATGAAATGCTATCACTCATGGATGGATTCTCAGGTTATAATCAGATAAGGATTGCTACTGAAGATCAACAAAAAACAGCTTTTACATGTGCTTGGGGAACTTTTTGTTGGAATGTAATGCCGTTTGGACTAAAAAATGCTGGAGCTACATATCAAAGAGCAATGACCACAATGTTTCATGACTACATGCATGTGTTGATGGAAGATTATGTTGATGACCTTCTCTCTAAATCCATAGAACAAAGTGGACATTTAGCAGTATTAGAAAAGATTTTCACACGACTCGAGAAATACCAACTTCGATTAAATCCAAAAAAATGTGTTTTTGGGGTCCAATCAGGCAAACTCCTTGGATACATAGTATCACGCAGAGGAATAGAAGTTGACCCAGCGAAAGTCAAAGCTATCTTAGAAATGCCACCACCAACCAACATCAGTCAATTGAGGACATTACAAGGGAGACTACAATCAATCCGTAGGTTCATTGCTCAGTTAGCAGACAAGATCCACCCATTCCAGCATTTGTTAAGAAAAGGCATTCCCCTCAACTGGACAGAAAAGTGTCAAGAAGCATTTGATCAAATTAAAAATTATCTACTAACTCCACCAGTTCTAATGCCTCCAATTGATGGAAAATATTTGATATTATATGTGACAGCAACAACATCAGCACTGGGGGCATTATTAGCACAAAATGATAATGATGGAAAAGAATGAGTTGTATATTACATTAGTCGCACCCTGGTTGGATATGAGGTGAATTATAGTCCTATTGAACGGGCGTGTCTAGCAGTGGTATTTGCAGCACAAAAATTGAGACATTACATGTTGAATCATAAGACAAAGCTGATCGCCAAAATTGATCCTCTAAAATATCTTCTCAGCAAAGCAGCACTGACAGGAAGACTAGCTAAATGGGTTATGATGCTAAGTGAATATGACATTGAGTATGTAGATCGAAAGGCAATAAAAGGACAAGTGATAGCAGATCAACTTGCAGATGCACCCGTAAAGGAAAATCATCCTTTGATATCGATTTCCCAGATGAATCAATCTTTGTCATAGACACACCAATTACATGGAAGTTATATTTTGATGGATCTCACACAAGTCACGGTTCAGGAGCTGGAATTTTGTTCATCACACCCCAAGGAGACTCCATTCCTAAGTCATTTCGAATAGCATTCTCTTGCACTAATAACATAGCAGAATATGAGGCACTATTGACAGGACTTCGAATAGCAATAAAATGGAAAATCAAGGATCTTCAGGTCTATGGTGATTCACAGTTAGTGATAAAACAAGTCAATGATGATTATGATACTAAGGATGAGAAATTGATGCCCTACAAACGCATGGTGGATAGTTTCAAACTATACTTTGACAATGTTTCTTTTGAACAAATCCCGAGAATCCAGAACAAAGCAGCTGATGCAATGGCTACCGTTGGATCTCTCTTGGACATTCCCAATAATGCATCACAATATGAGTTCTTGGTAGAACAGTTGTTGATCCCTGCGTTCGATGTCCCCGAAACTGAATTTGTGTGTGAACTTGTTGGTCTTGATTCACCTTGGTACAAAGACATTTATGCCTATTTACATGACCAGATTATACCTCCTGACTTGTCCCTTAACCAACATAAGACCTTTATCCGAAAAGCATCTAAATATGCCATCATCGGAGACACCCTTTATCGTCGTAGCCTAGATAGTACCCTCCTTCGATGTCTCGACTCAAATGAAGCACAAACAACCTTACAAGAGGTACATCATGGTATATGTGGAGCTCACTCTAGCTGGTCCTACCTTAGCCAAAAAGCTCATGAGAACAGGATATTATTGGCCTACGATGGAACATGATGCCTATCATTTTGTGAAGAAATGTCACCAATGTCAGATTCATGGAGATCTCATACATGCACCAGCTCAGGAATTGCAGCCGCTTACTTCGCCATGGCCATTTTCTCAATGGGGACTCGACCTCATAGGAAAGATCCATCCCACCTCTTCCAATGGGCATAAGTTTATCCTTGTCGCCACTGAGTACTTTACGAAATGGATTGAAGCCGTTCCATTGACCTACATTACCGGTAAGCAAATAGCCAAATTCATCCTAAATTACATCATTTGTCGTTATGGTAGCCCACACTCCATCATTACAGATAATGGTCGCCCTTTCAAAAACCAAGATGTTCACGAACTTTGTGACAAATTTCATATTCAACATCATTTTTCCACTTTGTATTACCCCCAGGGTAATGGTCAAGCTGAGGCATCTAATAAGACTATCCTAAAGATCTTAAAGAAGACTGTTAATGACGTTGGCCGTGACTGGCACTTACAACTTAACCCTGCTTTATGGGCCTATCGCACATGTATTCGTACCCCCACAGGAGCCACACCATATTCCCTTGTTTATGGATCTGAAGCAATACTTCCTATAGAGGTTGAGTTACCATCCCTATGAGTCTCTATGCATGGCCTAATTGGCCAGGAAGAATACCGTGTATCCCGTCTACATGAGCTAGAGTTACTGGATGAAAAGAGAAAAAATGCTTTGACACACTTGCAAGCATATCAGAACCACCTCTGACGTAGTTATAATAAGAAGGTTCATCCTAGAATTTTTGACATTGGTGATCTAGTCCTAAAGGAGAATCCAAAGAACCAAGTAGAATGAGAAAAACCTGGTAAATTTGAGCCTAATTGGTTGGGCCCGTACATTGTCATAGCAGCATATGGATCTAGTGCTTATCAACTTTCTACTCCTCAAGGAGAATCATTGTTTGAACCCATCAACAACATGCACCTTCGCAAGTATTATACTTGATTCTCAGAGTATCCCTTAAAAAGTCAAAAATACAAAAAAATAAAAATTAGAAAAATAGTAAAGAAAAATAATTCGTCCAAAAGTGAAAACCACTTTAGTGGTGCTTTGGATAAATACCATGGTGAAAACCTGGAAAATAGGCGTCGTGTGTAGTCAATCTATGCTCCTTCGTCTACTATCACTCCATATGGTCTTTCGTCCATTCACACCCATACCTCATCCATAATGAAGCTTTGTCATCTTTCCCATGGCCTGAAAAACCACCGACATTTAGCATCCCTCGCTTTCATATCCACCTATCCCATTCATCTCTTCCCCTCACGCATAGTAAATTGGTCCTATACTTGACTGGGGGAAATTCCTCAACTTACGTCTACATGGGAAATCATGCATGGTATCAGCCTTGAAAAAATCATAAAATGTCCTGAAAAAATCGTAAAAATCATAAAATGTCCTGAAAAAAATCCAAAAATCAAAAATCAAAACATTTCAAAATCCAAAAAAATCATAAAATCTTCAAAAATCCCCAAAAAAACACAAAGTCTGAATCTAAGTCTGAGTCTGAATTAGTTTTGTTAGAGTGGTCGAACTACGTTGTCTTTGCATGTTTGCTACATAGGCAAGACTCATCTTAAATGAGTCCCTGAGACATTAGGCCAGTCCCTTTAGGTTGTGCAAGTACAATCATGACTCGGTATTTTGTTGAATAAGACAAAATCAAGTCGTGTCGAACTAGGAGGTCTCTGTGAATTTCTACGTAGGCAAGGCCATCTATCGATGAGCACCCGAGGCCCTCTAGGTCAATTCCTTTAGGGTTCATTGATTTGGGTTATTTTCTTGGTCCGGAAGCAATCATCATTCAATCACAAAACAACAAACGAATGAAATCTTTCATCAATTGATTATCTTATCATCCATCAACTTGGTCATTTGGTTGGAATGGGGCATTATGTCATTTGTCTCATTCGGTCTTATCTCTTGTCTTTTATCAGGATGCGTCCTTCCTGGGATTAGACTTTCTCAACCTTGTCATTCACCGTAAGCAAGATGTGTCCTTCTTGCAATTAGGTGTCTTGTCAACACTTGTCACTTGGTCAACTTTATCAGATGTGTCCTCTACCTAAACAGGATGTGTCCTTCCTGCGGTTGGGTATCGTCACATTGCTTGGTCATTTTCATCAATCTTTGTCAAACAATCAAACAATCTTGTCAACTTTGTCAATCAATCTTTCCTTAATCAAGATGTGTCCTTCCTGAAATCGGGCATTATCATTATCAATCAACTTTGTCACACCACTCAATCTTATCAGCTTGGTCAATCAATCTTGCCTTCATCAGGATGTGTCCTTCCTGAGGCTAGGCATGGTCAATTAAATCACTTTATCGATCCTTATCAACCTATCGATCAACTCGGTCATCTTGGTCAACCTAATCAACCAACCAAACAATCATCATTATCACTAGAAAATACTCTCTTGGCAAACACTTTGTTGGTCTGGTTTTTCTTATCTTTTTGATTGGTTTTGGTTCCTATTACTAGTCTCCTCGAGGATGTCCTATCAATGGATTTAGAGGGATGATGATGGATCATGGCCTCTTTTCTCTATTTGTTGCCTGTGGTTTGTCTTGGCAAAAAGACTGGGACAATCGGGTCCCTAGTATGAGCTGGGGCATTCCTTGTTTTTTTTTATTGTTTGTCTCTCCCAAATGGTCACCTTGCACACCTTGTTTTATGTCATACCATGGTGTTTGTGGTCCATTTGTGACATTTTTGATGCCCAATGATGATAAATATAACAATGTAAGCGTGAAAATTGGTTCCCTTATCATTTCATGTCTATCTTCTTTCCCCTTGTCACGCTAACATCCATCTCCTTCATGCTAACATTTCTTCCATCTTTCATCCTCTAGTCTTCTCTTCCATTTCGAGAGCACATTCATATTCTTTGAACCTGCATGTCCTCTCAAGGGGGCATACCACGAACCTCTTGGTCACTCTTCCCCTTTCTCTTTACACAAGGGCATATTTCAGAATTAAATTTCTTTGACACAACGCAATGAACTGCATTATGTCAAAGAGGGGCAAAATGTAGACACTGAAAAATGTCCTAAAGTCTACACGCAACATTTTTCCTTAGTCATCATCCTCTAATAATTAAATAATTTTAATTATTTAATTATTCTTGATCATATTCCTTTATTAATTAAATTATTTTTTAATTATTTAATTAATTCACTTTCTAATATTTATTCTATCCTGATCAACTAAAATAAATTAATTGCATCACTAATACCCCTTTCTTCAATAATTAGATAAATCATTATTTATTTAATTATTTATATTTCATCACATGTCCATAGTCAGATAATAATTATTATTTGACCTTTTATTGTTCTATAGTTAAATAATTGATGAAATTATTTATTTATGTGTCTTTCTTCTCCTTTAAATAATTGATCCAAATCAATTATCCATATTCAATTTCTATTTCTTCCTTTAATTAAATTTATGAATTTAATTAAATTTCCTTTTTCATTTCCTCCAAATAAATTATTTATTTTCCACTTGTCATCCTCTTCCATTTTTGAAATAAATTATTTATCCCTCTATTTTAGTCAAAGATCCCCTATCATTATTTCATGTCATAGTCTACATGTCCTGCATGTCTGTCATAGCTGTCAGGCGTCATAGCCATCGGTGTCATATCTTTTCCATGCATGGCATATTCTGGTTGCATCAATTCTCAACCGTAGATCTTGGCATCTTTCTAGAAACTCAATCTTGGCCATCCATTTCGTAACTTCCCTCTCATGAATCCTCACCCATTGATCTTAGAATCTTTCTAGAAGACCAATCTCGTCAGTCCATTCCAATGGTTGTCTATAAAAGCGAGCCTTCCCCTCCATTTTCAATTTAACAGCTAATTACCTCCAACTTTCTTGCTTACTATTTGTAGGTATTTGCACAACTTCAACAACAAATCTGAGGGCAATAGTGGCATAAGAAGAAATAGGAGAGACAAGAGAAAGAATCAACTTCAAAGGGGAGTGTTTTATTTCATTTGCTTTCATTTTGATTGCTCTCTTTATTTGTATTCTCTTGTTTAGATTGGGATTATAGTTTAGAAGTGTTGGCTATCACTTAATCGAATCTATTTGATTTTCCCCATCTTACAAGAAGTATGTTCAAGGATGCAAGATTTATCAAGTTGCAAAGGAAAAAAGTTAGAATACTCAGATGTATACACCATTAACAGTACTCGAGAGACCATGGGAATATGTTAGCATGGAGTTTTTGTTGGGATTACCTAAGAAATCAAGAATATTTGATTTTGTATTTGTGGTTGCGGACAAATTTTCTAAAATTATGCATTTCATACCATGTAAGAAGACAAGTGATGCAATACATGTTGTAGATCTATTTTTCAGGGAGATTGTAAGATTACATGGACTACCAAAGAGTATAGTAATAGATAAGGAAACTAAGTTCATTGGCTATTTCTAGAAGACATTGTGGAAGAAGATGAAGACAGATTTGAAGTATAGTTCAACATTCCACCCACAGACAGATGTACAAATAGAATTGGTGAATAGGAGTTTAGGGAACTTGTTGAGAGGTTTGACTAAAGGTAAAGAAGGAAATTGGGACTTGATATTACGACCAGAAAAATTTGCATACAACAATTCAGTAAAGCAAAGCATAGGGAAGACACTATTCAAGATTGTGATAAGACAACAACCCAATGGAGCAGTAGAATTGAGAGACATTAGTATGGAGAATAAAAGGAGTGTAGAGGTAGAATAATTTATTGGATTCATGAAAAGAATGCATACTCAAGTCAGGGAGAATCTAGAGAACATTAACAAGGCATATAAGGCAATAGTAGATGAGAAGATGAGACATAAGGAATTTTTAGTACGAGAGGAAGTAATGGTATACCTGAGGAAGGAGAGATTTTTGAGTGGGAAATATAAAAAGCTAAAGATGAAGAATTTTGGACCTTGTAAGATAATCAGGAAGTTTGATTCATGGAATGCATACGAAGTGGAGCTACTAGAGGAATTTGGCATATAACCTATATTCAACATTGAAGATCTATACCCATACCATGAAGGAGGATCACCAAAGGACAAAGATTTTGGTTTATTGGATCAGATAGCACATCATCCAAAGGAAATTGAGGAAGTTTTAGATAGTAGATTTTGAAACAACACTAGAGGAAGGCAATACATGTTATGTCTAGTTAGATGGAAAGGAAGACCGAAGGAAGATTCATTATGTATTTGTGAGGCTGAGGCAGACCACATTGGTTTTCCTCTAGCCTCTAGAAAGAAAGAGGCTCACTTTTCTTCAACCTCGGGTGTCTGATGGAGGAGAATCCCTAGTTGTGAGCAATATTGCATCAACCAAAAATATTTGCATTCCCGTTCTTTCTTTCTTACCAAACCCACTCTCAAGAATAACATACTGGACCATGTGTTTCAGCTGACGCTTACAATTTTCATCAACCTCAGGATTTGGAACCTCTTGAGGCCGACACAGATCTTTTTTCTGGAGTGGGAATGGATATATATAGACATTTTATAGCTGCATTAGGATCATTCATGCACAACTCAATTTGTTCATGATTATCGTTCATGACATTGCTAGATTGTAGATAAGGGTTTCAACCTGCATGTATGTCTTGGCATAGCGCCAAATATTTCTGCAATCTATAAGTCAAGAGGTAGGGCATGTTTCTAGTGAATAATTGATTGCTAATTACTATATGTATTCTTGAGTAATTATCATTCTATTTCTTTGAGTTTTCATTGTGTTACTCTTGTTGCAAGGCTAGAAAATCTTATTCCTAGACCCTCCATCCTTGAATGCACCAAGAAAAATTTATGTGCACTAGTAGGTGACTGTGTATTACAAATGTGTCTAGGAGAAATGATTTTCCTACACATTTGTTTATAGTTTTGTTTGAGGTAATGTGATTTTGAAGGTGTGTTGTTGGTATTGGTAGTTTACCTTAGTAAATATGGTTTTCTAAGTTAAAGTGTATGGAAGAGTAGTTTGGATGTACTGGTTGTGTACATTCTTTAGATAATTTTTTTTGTGAAGGAGTTTCCTGGATTTCAAGGTATTTGTGGAATATTCTAGGTCATGTTCAAGTGTGGTGTTTGGTTTACAAGTCATCCTATGGTTTGAGGAAGTGTGTACGTAAAATATTTATGGTGTTTGCATGAGTAATGAATGACGTACTGTGTCCACTATATGGGATGAATAATTATTGTTTGTGGAAGTGTGTGATTGAGTGGTGTTGTGGATTTGGGTCCCATCTAAGGTTTCATGTGGTTTTCTTTCACTTCTACATGCCACAAAAGTGTTTTGGTGCCAACTTAATTTGAATTTGCACATTTTAGGTGCATAACTAATCTTGGAGAAGGTTTCAAGGTTGAAGACAATATAAGTATGAGTTGATTTGTTAAGAGATGTTAATGAAGATGTGTGAGACGTGGATGATGACAACTATAGTGTGTTAGAGTTTCAACTTGATTAATGCAATGTGATATTTTATGTGTTAGTTTACTAGATTTAGTGGGTAGAATGTGGCTACCATTCTTGAATCAAACTACAAAGAAATTGATGTCATATTGGTGGATTCTCTGTTGCATTGAGATACTTTTCTCTGTGTAAAATTTCTTCTCTATCTTCATTTCTATTTTGTAGTGATCTCTTTAAAAATGAGCCCTATTGTATTCGGTGTTGATATTACTTGTATTATGATCTAATCCTCACTATTATTTTTCCCTTCTTGGCTTTTCCACGTCAATATGGTGTTCTCTTGTGTATGGTGTCAAGTTGTTTCAATTTGTTATTTTATTTCTATACTAATTCATCATAATATATTTAAGGGTTTAATAATGAATGTGGATCTGAAATTAAATAAGGGTTTTGAAATTTAAGGTACATTGATTCATCCCTCATCTCAAATATCTTGTGCATTCAATAAATCATTGGTGAAATATCTTTCTTGGTTTATAGATCTTTTAATAAAAAAATGGTATATTCATCTCTCTGAACCAATATATAAAGGATATGTTGATCAAGTTTATGTTGGAAGAATGAAAAATAGTGAGAACAACTATGGTTACTAGGAATATATTGAGTAAGGATCATGAATTTTTTATAGAAAAAAAGATATTGTATAGGTCAGTGATTGGTATTTTTTTATATATGACTAAATGTAGACTAGATATAATGCAATCAATTTGTATGGTAGCTAGGTTTTTGGTGATTCCTAAAGAACATCATATCAAAGTTGTAAAAAGGATATTTCGATATCTGAAGGCTAAAATAGATTTTGGTTTGTGGTATCTTAAGAGTGAAAATTTTCAATTAGGTTCATACACAGATGCAAATTGGGTAGGATGCATACATGACTTGAACAACACAAGTGGATGAGATTTCTTTCTTAGGGACAATATTGTATCCTAGTTAAGAGAAAAGTAGGATTGGGTGTCTTTATTTATAGAAGTAGAGTACATTGCAAAAACTTCATATTAGAATCAAGTATTATGGATGAAGTAGAACCTAAAGGATATGAAAATAGAGATTGATGAACCAATTTCCATTCTTTGTGATAATATTATTCTATAAATATTTCCAACAATTTGTTTATTCATTCAAATACAAACCATAATGTAATTAAGTATCATTTTTGAAGAGAAAATGTTGTATACAAAGAGGTAAAGTTGGAGTATGTTGAGACTATGGAGAAAATAGCATATATTTTCAGAAAACCTCTTCCCAAGGAGAAATTTTAGTATCTCCAAAAGAAGTTGAGTTGTTTCTCCCTCCTCTTGAATCAAGAGGAAGTAAAAATAAAGGTTGTGTGTTGACTCCCTACAACAAGTGTTCTTGGTGGCCTTGCATAAAAATTGTTACATTGGACATGCCACATGGAAAGAGAAGCTCAAAATGAAAAGAGGAATGAATTAGGAAGGTTTTATAATTATATATATTTCAAGAGGAGATTGTTGACCTCTATCATTGATGTCAAATGGGGAGAAAGGAATCCAAAATTCTATATCTTTAAAAATATCAAGAACTCCAAATTGTATTACATAGGGGAGTTTCAAATTAACTGTGTTTCTATGCTAACAGTTTTTTTTTCATCAATGACAAAGGGGGTGATTGTTGAACACATGTTCTTATTGATTTTAAAGGAGTGAATTCAAGATGAGAATTAAATTTTAATTACTTTAGTCATAATCATGTCATGTTAGAGATTTTGAGCACATCATTCTAGGGTGAACTACACTATGAGGAAGACTATGAAATATCATGCTTGTATCTATTCATGTTGCTCGAAGTAGTATGGAAGTGTTTGCAGAAGTGTTCTATGGATTGCTACTCATACACTATAATATACTATAATAATTTTCTACTTCACATTCTACTACAATTGAATGCTATGTTTTGGAGCTTGAACCTAAATTAAAGCTACTCATCTTGTATCAGATTTTAGAGTTTTAGAGGTGGAGTCTTCGAAGACGGTAAGTTAGATGTAATAGTGTATTGTTTGTGTTGATTGACTATCCCTGAGTATCATCTTAGTGCTTTCACCAAACAAGGGAATCGTGTTCTAGCTAGAGGAAGCATGTGAAGATGAAAGAGGACCTGGTTAATATTTCTAAAGGAAGTGCATGACATCATGTATTATTTGTAAAAAATAAATTGATTTAGGAGAAAATTACTACATGTTTCATATCAATTTAAATTTAGGTCCATTTTAGTTGACCTAGGTGATTGCAGATTGTCTTAAGGGATTCCTAGACAACATGAAATAGTGTTAATGTATTTGGGTATATATATTTATGGCTAGAATTAATTCAATGAATAATCACAATATTTCAAGTGCAAGTATGAATATTATTCAAGTGATGTAATAATAGTTGCATCCCAATCATTATACAATATTTTGAGAAGATCAGTTACTGTGTAGGAGAGTGTTTGAATTAATATTAGATCAAGAGAAAGATATTTAATCTCTACAGAAGATCCACATATCATATATCTATAATATCATAGGACTGGTATGTTATTGATTTGGTGCTCAAAATTTTATATTGGGGATTGGTGTCTCTAGTAGGTTGGTGCACACTTCATGATTGTAAGTTATTCATTATTTCTCTTTGAGGCTACATTTAGATAGTATATTCGAGAATCTCTTCTCACCATGGTTTTTCCCATTCTAGCTTTCCACATATTTTTTGTTCATTATATGAATGTGTGCATCTATGTTTCTTGATTAAAAATAACTATTTTGATGATTTAAGTTTTATGATTGGAGAAGTAATTAATAGTAGCTCATGTTGAATTAAAGAGTCTTAAATATATTTGATATACTAATTCACCCCCTCTTAGTATATTGTGTGCTCTTTGATTGGTATTTGAGCCAAGTTCCTTTGAAAACTATTAACATCTTGAGGTAGATTTGGGATGGCACACATAGTGGCTCAAGAAGGATTGTATTCAAATGAGGCACCACACTTTTATGTTTCTAATTATTCCTTTTGAAAAGTAAGGATGGAAGCATTCTTAATGGATCTAGGATTTGAGGTTTCACAATTAATTATGGATGGATATGAGATCCGTGAATGTATCTGCAAGAGATCAAGTTGGAAAGAAAGCCTATGAGAATAATGCAAAGCAATAAATACAATTTTATGTAGTTTATCTAAATCTAATTTTATAAATATCATGCATTAAAAGATAGTGAAGGAATTCTAGAGTAAGTTATAGAACATTTCAAGGTGATTACAAGGTCAAACAAGAAAAGCTTGAAACTCATCGAGGTCAATTTGAAAGTTAATATGAAGGAAGAAGAAAATAATTCCATATTGTTACTTTGAGTTGATGAGGTTTTAAACTCTATCAGAGGTCTTGGTGAAGAACTGAAAGAATGTATGATTGCAAAAAAGGTACTTACATCCCTTCCCCAAAAAAAATATGATTTTTTTTTTCTAGTGAAGAAGCTAAGGATTTGAATACTCTAAATATTGATTAGTTACATGGAATTATGACTACTTATGAAATGAGAATTCAAAATGATAAATCTACAAGGAAAGAGTTTCCATTAAAATTGTCCAAGAAGAAAGATGATCTAGATCTAGAAAATGTATCAGATTCAAATATTCCTTTCAAATGTTTTAACTATAGTTAAGTAGGGAAATTTTATGGCTAAGTGTCCATACAAATAATCTAGAAATGATGAGAAGAAGTCATTTTTAAAAGGGATTTTGTTCTAGAAAAATCATAAAATATTCTATATCGATGAGGAAGGCTATTCATATAATGATGATGACTAGGTCAGTTTCAGGAATGGATAAAGGGCTCTCTTCATGGCCATGGATTATTTCGAAGAAGATATAAAATTTAAGTTCAAAATTGATGATGATGCTAAAGTAGACCTTGTGGAATAATTTTACTACATTGTGAAGGAAATTAAAATTTTGCAGAAATGAATTGCAAAGGAAGTGAAAGTCAAACATAATTTATATCAAAATCATGAGAAAGTGGAGATGATTGTCATTGACCTAAAGATTCAAGAGGATGAGGAAAAGAGGATTCAAGATTTTTTGACTAAAATATTGTTATCAAGAGATAAGGATTGTCAAAAAATGAAGTAAAGATTGTGTCACTAAGAAAAGACCTTGAAAAAATAAATCATTAGCTAAAGTCAAAGTTTAAGAAAAAAATTGAGATCCTAGATAATAAAAATATAGAGATAACCCAACATTAAATAATGACTTAGCTTTATTGATATATATAAGAATAAGGTGATTGAGCAGTCTATGAATTTTGTTGTTGAGAATCAGGAAGAGAATACCTCTGAATGTTCAAATTATGACAAAGTTGCAACAATAAATGAAAGTGAGGTGTTGAATGAAATTTTCATTCAAGCACAAAGACATAATAGAAGGTCTAAAAGAAAATATTCAAGAGGAAAAGGAAACAATACTAGGTTCTATAATTTTCTCTTTCTTTAGTGTTCTAATTTCAATTATTTTGGTCATAAGGCTATGAATTGTAGATGTTCTAAATAAGTTTTTCATTGATTTGAACTCAAGATGTATTATCATTGATTACATTTATGCAAAATATGTATGTGTTAAAGGTTATATACTCCATAGATAGTTGATATGTAGTGATACTTGTTGATACAGTCAATAATCTAGCATATGGAATAATGGTGAACAACCTAGTGTCTAGGTGTGATACAGAGGTAGATACATATGCTTTGATGTGTTTAAAACATTTTTTCATTGATATCATTCTAGTTTTATGTACCACAAAAGGACATAAATTATAAATTTGGCTAAGGCATTTACAGTATATACGCTAAGGAAACGTCCTGGAATTTTGGTCAACATTCCTCTATAGTGCAAGATTTTTATCTTGTGGTTGAGAAGATAAGATATTTGAGATTTTTTGGAGTTATATCCAAGGATTCAAGTCATCAAACCTTCTATAGTGCAATTCATAAGTGACAATGTTTTGGTTTGTTCTCTAGTAGTATAAAGATTTGATGAGGGACTATTGTGATGCTCCTCATTCCTTCACTGAGATAGATGTGATTGTGTGGAATTGAGGATTTATTCACAAATGTATATGGATTATTCCTTGAAAGTATAAAACTTTTTTGTGTTTTACAAGATCATATTTCAAATGACAGCTTGCTACAATTTATCTAGATTTCTTTGTTCCTATGTTTTCAATAGGTTTCTTTGGGTATGACAACATATGATGATCAAGCATGCTTTATGTAAAGGTTGAGGAGATATTATGAATTACATGGTTCACATCTTGGTCTAAATTATGTTTTTTATCTCTCCCTAGTGGTGTAAAGATGAAAAAATGGTAGTTTTGGTGGTGTTGTCATTATTTGGGCCAACAGACTTGTTCCCTTCAGCTGTAGTTGATTTTTATTAATAAATGTTGTTTTTCCAAATGTGTTATGATGTGTTTGGATATTGTAATGTTATGTTTTTATTTGCAACTATTTTTCTTACAAATATTATACATGTTTTGAGGTGACTAGTATGATATTGTATGTTTCCTCTTAAGGTTATCTTGGAACTGACATAATTAAGGTTTTGAGTTATTGGAGAGGATATATATAGAAGATAAAATTCATTTGTGAATGTGTTGAATGTGAAGGAATTTTGAATGAGCAGTATGTTGAAGATGAATTGTGTGAAGTAAGTGTGAAGGGATAATTGTGTGAATAAGGGATTGCAACATCAACATATGTTGGATTCTTCATCATAGCAGTTCATATTCATATTTCTCATTATAATTCTTCATGTATCCTACTCTAAGATAGTGAGTCTCATCAGTTCCTTTGTATCATTCTCTAAGTTTGTACACCTTAGTGTAAATTTCCATAGGTAGTGAGCCTTAAACAACACTGTAGGATTTATAATCAATGAGCTTCATATATTATGAGTTAACTAATTTGAAAATGATTTTACAAAGATGTAGAGAACAAGTAATATCTCTAAATCCAAAAAAAAAATATTTTTAGAGTAAAAGAGGGTAAAATATTGGAGCATATCATTCCAAAATAAGAAATCAAGATAGATATAGAGAGGATTAAATATATTAATAGTTGATTTTACCATCTAAAAAAATAGGGGTTATGTCATTCTTTGGACAACTCAAATTTTTGAGAGAATTTGTGCCTAAATTTTTAGAGATGACCAAGCAAATTCCAAAGATGTTAAAAGACAAACAATGTTTAAAATGGATAAAATAGGGAAAATATTCCTTTAAATATGTTATGAGACCTATTTCTGATGCCCTTATATTGGTACAACCTGATTTCAAGAAGGATTTTATCATCTATTGTTATGCTTCTGAAAACATCATGTTTTCTATTTTCTTTCGAGTTGATAAACAAGGAGTTCAATATCCTATTTATTTTACGAACATCCCATTCAAAATAAATGATATGAATTATTCTCGAGTTGGAAATATGATTTCACTATTTTCAAATTAGTTAAGTACTTTAGATATCATATCTTGCATTCACACTTTATTTTGTAAGTACCCAATCTTGTAATAAAAAGTGTGCTAACACAACAAGAGTTGGGATGTAATAGAAGAGGAGAATAGATTGAAAAGGTTAAAGAGTATAATTTAGAAATAAAATGAACTGATCTAGTAAGGGGGGTAGGTTTATATAAATTAATAGTTGAGAATCAACCTAACTTAGGAAAGGACATTCCCTACACATTGTTGGTAAGTTTACATGATAAATGGTTCTTGAACATTGTCTATTTATTAACTTATGGAGAATGTCTTTCTCATATTTCCTCCAAAGAAGATAATAACCTAAAATTAAAATATGTTAAAAAATTTATTTGGGAAAACAATATTTACAGCAAGGTGTAGACAACAAGTTTCTGAGATGTGTAGATAAAAATAAAATAAGAAAATTATTCGAACCATTTCATAGTGAGAGATGTGTGGGAATTCTTCAACATTTGTGAAAACCTTAAAAAATTTAAGATGATGTTTTTTACTCGCCAAAAATGTTTAAACATGATTATGATTGGATTTCAAAATGTGAGGAATGCATCCATTTTTTTTTAAACAACTTAGTTAATAATTTTTTCCTTAAGAATAGTTATTATGGATGAAAATTTTCAAAAATGGGATCTAGGTTTTGGTGGCCCTATTAATCCTAATTCTAGTGTGATACATACACAAATGTTCAATTTATAGAATATTTCACCAAATGGGTAGAAGCTCTACCAGTGAAAAAAATTACCTCTAGAGTAATATCTAGTTTTATAGTAGAAAATATTATAGTTAAATTCAAAGTACATAAGAAGATAGTCATAGACAAGGCCCCAAAATTTAATTCTATGGATATTTCTCTTTTTTTCATAGCTATGGTTGTGTAACGACCCACCACACAACCCTAGAGGAAGTTGCAAATAACTACTTAAATAGGATAATTTTTATTTTTATTTTTAAGAACAATTAACATGCAAGTTCTCTACCATTTGCCAAAAAACTGTAAGGTTACGAGACAAAGGTTATATAGAACCTCAACAAAAAACATGAATATAAACCATATCATTTATTTACTTATGAAATTTGAATGCATACATTCCAATTAAGATAATTTACATCAAGCATAAAGATAAATTTCCATTTCATTAATCCATTCATTAAATAATAAGGTTACAACACTCATTCTCAGAATGAGGCAATTCGAATAAATAAGTTTATAACTACAAATTCCACCTTCATATCAAATGAGGGGTAAAATGATAAAAGATCAACTGAAATGAAATAAAGAAAGAATTGATACCGAATCCAATGAGCTCTCCAACTAGAAGTCTCATCCACATGAACATGAAGAAAGAATCCAATGGATTTAGGTGCATGTCACCTAACCAAGTGGAACCCAAAGGCTCACCCCCCATGCTAGGAGATAGTAACAAGGAATCCTAGCCGATACCATCTACCTCTAGTCATAGGCTAACACAAAATTGAACCAAACTGAAAAAACCAATCACATGACCCCACACAAGTACAACATGAGTACAACACACATACATTAAAAGTACAACTCAACATGGTTACATTGCTTCCAAATACAAAGTAGATCAAGTATGTTATGAGAACCATACACACAGAACCAAACACCAACCATGGTCACATCAGGTATGTTACGAAAACTATACCCACAATAAACAAGTACCAACTGTTGTCCTAGAAAGAGTGTCATCACAAAGTTCGTCATTAGTTAACCACTACGGATCATCAAGATGGTGGCCTCAAACCAATCCCCGGCCCTCATACTTACTAATGCGGAATCAAATACCTTTCGTACAGACAAGATAGATGACCCTGCCATTCTAGGCCTTCCCACCCATCCCAAGTCTAAACAAGCACTTGCAAATATGAGTGAGCCTAGAACTTATCTTGATTAGTGTGAAGTACCACCTAACATTTAAGTACATTGATTTAATTATCACTTGATTAAATTACTTCTGAAGGTTACCCAATCTTACCTCCTCCGGGCTCTAGCCCCAAACGGAAGCCACTCTTCTACTTGACAACACACACACCATCCAATCACCAAGGTAACAAAGTGAAACAACAAGATAACATGACCACTCCTTTCTCAGGAGGTGACACAAATTGAAATGCACTCCAACACTAGAGGCAACAAATCATATAACAAGGTCACTCCTTACAAAGAGACACGGATCCCATAATCCACTCCTTTCTTAGGAGACACAAAACTTCCTCGTTCATAGAAACCGGGTAAACACTGACTAGACACCATGAACTACCCAAGGAATTTCATAACAGGTTGACATAAAAAAATGACAACCCCCAACCTCTAGGGTCTTCTAGAAGACTTACATATTTAAACAATCATTTAACCCATTTCCCAAACAAGATCACAAAGGGAATATTCACTGAAGGTACTTGAAATAAAATACCTTTGGATATTTTAAATCCATGTCCTCATTACATTCAGTAATTTATTGTATCACTAAAACTTAATTTAACAACGTCTTGCCAAGACCAAGGACGAAATTTAAACCAAACCTTTAATTTCCTTACTTCCTTTAAATAATAAAATAAGCATTTCCATCTATCACTCAGAACATATCGCTTAAAAATAAATATCCATTCGTCCTTGCAACTAAATCATTATAAAATAATCAATTAATTTCGTTATTAACACATTAATCAAAATCCAACATTTGCCCTTTTCAAATCTATTGTTTTTAAAATAATCTCAATAATTTGTTTAAAACTCAATATTTTAGTTTCTTCAATTAACTTTAGTTCATGCCTTCAATAAATTATATTTTTTTAATATATATACACTAGAATATTTTGTGTATATACATTAATTGCATATACCCACCTGTATTAATAATTTAATATATATATAATTATAATATTATAATATTATATGATATAATATTAAATATTAATATAAATATCTATATTAATATTTTAGTATTATTAAAATACCGCTTCTGATGGGGGCGATGGTGGGGTGAGCCCCCAGTGCCCCCAACAAAACAATTTTATTTTTTATTTTTTTAAAAGGATTGTCATTTTTCCCAAGTTTTTTTTTTTTGAAAACAAAAAAATAGAACTAAACAAATAGAGGCTTTTTTTTCTCTAAAATTCAAAATTTAATAAATTTTGCAAACATAACTTTACCAGGGAAAATATATAAATATAATATAAGTCTCTATGTATATAAATATATATATATATATATATATATATACTCATATATCAATTTACCCAAATTGAAAACCAAGCAAAATTAAAGAACACAAAAACTAAAATAATAATTTTACATTCAATTTCCATTTCAAATTTTGAAAGAAATCTAATCCAAATAGGTTTTACTTCTGAATTGGAGAACAAGAAACCAACTGGTTCATTTTGCAATCAAATAGCAGATTCATGCCCTTCAACATGATTCTAAATAACACACACCATTAAAATTGCAAAGGAATTCCATTTAAGAACTATATGAACCTATTTTCTTGTAGTTGAGTGAAGACCCTATTGATGTCTTGATTCCCTCTTCAGTTCCTCAGATTCTTCAAGTTTTACTCCAAAAACGCACAAAGTTGAACAATTCCTTCCTCTTTTTTTTCAATTTTTCTCCAAGAACTCCATAATCCAAAATTGTGAAGAAATTCAAAGATAATGAAAAAATTTCTCAAAAAAACCTACAACCACCCTCATAAATTTTTGAAAATAGAATAGAAAAAGTCTTCCTTTCCAATTTTTGAATTCAAAAGTTGCTAAATTCAAATTTTAATACATTTTGTTTCATTTTTAATTTCCAAACCAAATATCCACCAAATTCCAAAATGAATAAACTAATTCATTTCAACACCAATAATTTATCACAATCTAATTTAATTAATTAATAAAATAAATCTTAATCCAAGATCAAATCATTTTATTAATCTAATTAAATTAATTAATAAATTAAACAACATCTATAACGTTATAACCCAATCAATTTAATCAATGACTTTAAACACATAAAGCAATTAATTATCATTTTCTAACTTGGAATTAAACTAAAACAAGGCAAATTGAACAATGTAAAACAACTTAACCCAACTCACACCAGATGAAACACTATGACTAGGGTGATGACTTGGCACGAAAAACCTAGCTACTATCTCTCAATCGAATACCGTTGGGCAATGGACACACTCAACCCTATGAAACTAGATGGAGTTGATGTCCTATACCTATAAACCTGCAAACAAAGAGTATATCCACATGCAATAATATGTCATAAATAAGGCACACTGTGAAGAGGAAATCTCAGAATCGCAGGGCGCTTGTAAGTGAGTGATTCGATGACATCCCCGTCACCAATACAATGTAACTAACTAACGCATCTAACATATTACTTTAATCCAAAGCATAAAACAACATTACTTCACACATCCATAATGCTAATCCAAAACATGCCATAATGATAACATCATAATAAAATACTATCACATCAAAAGATAACATTAACGTCGCTTTATAGATAGCGATCAAATAGAAACCAAGTACCATAGTCAAAGTACTAACTAAAGGTACAACATAAACGAGCAGAACACTGTTCAATCAAAATGAAAAAACAAAGAGGTATTACATATGGTCCCACATTGTCTCACTATTTTAATTACTACCCTCAAGGAAATAGTCATGATGAACCAAGGAACAAGAATCTAGTTTCTATTATTCAGAAAAGGTTGATCAGAATCAAAGAAGTTGGCATAAAAATTATTTGATGCTTTGTGGGTAGATCAAATCAATTCAAAGAGAGTCATAGGAATGTCTCTTATTGGTTTACTATATGGAACTAAAAGTGTTAATACCTATTCCTCTTGAACTCTCAACATTAAATTTATGAAAGGCTATTTAATATGCACATCTTCAGGATTCATTAGACAAGAGACTAATGTCTTTGTATAAAGTTGAATAATAGAGAGAAAGAGTAACAAATAGGATAGATGGACAACAAAGGAATGTGACGATGATTTTTTATAAAAAATAAAGGTATATAATTTTGTTAGTTGGTGATTAGTCTTAATATGGAACAAAAGAAGATAACCCAAGGACAATAAAGGAAAGGTCCTTTCAACATTAGACAATCAATTAGAGACAATGCTTTATTTTTATCATATTCATATGGGATTTGTTTACCTCTTGCCTATAATAGGAAATATTTGAAGCTATATAATTTATAAGTGGGTTGTTATCCACCATTGTATATAATAGTTAGGGAATTTTTTGGATATATTTATTTTTCTTTACTTTCTCCATTGGTTTCTATTCGTAGAGTTCTTTTGCTTCATTCCCTCTATGTCTTGAATTTGTTTCCTAATGAATAAATATTTGTATTATTTTCATCTAGATTTTATTTAGTTTCCTTTCTATTTATTGTCCCTAGTAAGAGCTATTTGTTTCATTTATTTGTCTTAGTTATTAAAGAAGTAATTTTCATCTCACTATCGCTATGATCTATTTAAGATCTTCCCAATTATTTATTCTTGAAGTGTCAAAAATATTTTTGAATTCATGGAAAAGTTATTTCAACCCCATTGGCTTTTGACAAGGATGGCCAAAGTATGTCAAGAGTCAACTAAGTTTTTGAAACCTTTTTCCTCAGTGAAATAATTGTGTGTTGAATTTTCAAGGTTTTTGGTATGTTTTCTCTTAAATTCACTTTGAATCTAGAGAGGTTATTAAAACATTATTGGGAGCTCACAAAGTTTCTAGAATAAATTGTAAGCCTAAAAAGTTACATTCCATTCTTGAGGATTGTTGGTTTAAGAAATATAAAAATTTTAAAAGGAGAGAGAGAGAGAATGAATCTAGGTTGTTTGGATTTCCAAAATATAAAAAATAATGGAAACTTATTTTTACATCCATTGTAGTTATTAAAACTATTTTGAAAGCTGGTGAGGTTTTAAAAATATTGTTGACTTCCAGCAAGGTTCTTTTTTTTGGCAAAAGGAATAAAGCCAATATATATTATTATATAATAAGAAGCTACAAAAATATTTTTTGTATGGTTCTTGATAGAATAACCTAATACCATAGCATCTTGTTGTAGACAAGCTACAAAATATCACTTAGATTTTCTATGCTCCCACTTTCTCAAAACAATATTTTCTAAAGACGCATATATAATATACTGAAAATAACTGTGTAGTAAAAATTCCCCAAGCCTAAAAGAAAACTACATTTATATTCCAAAAATATTTCTAACTCAACCCTTTATAAAATAATAACTACTTATTCCTCCATTTACACAATTTCATTTTCTACATGATTTTCTTCATACTCTTGGTTTTCGGCCCCCAAATCATTTTCTTGCAAAGGATTATTAAGATTAGGGGCCTCTCATTGATTTATGGGAGTGAAAGAACTTGCAAGATATGGAACACATACCAAAGGAGTCACTCGAGGTGCTTGTAAATGCATAAAAAACTGAGGAGTAGGCAGATTAACTGGTTCGACATGAACATGATCAGGCAAAGTGAAAATTGTGTTGTTCCACCTTCTGATATTGTCTACAAAATCACCATTGACCACCACCCTATGTCTCTCCAGTTCCAACTATAAATATCGAAATCTTCACATCTCAAACATATTTTTGATGCCATCAAGAACAAAAACATATACATTCCCGTTGAGTAGCAATTTGGAAGGAAAGTGTCTACCTACTCTCCCCTGACCTTTCCAAAAGTCATATGCTTGCACACCCTTAAGGAAACTATTGTCTTGCAGGAAGACCTCCTTTACCACTTTGGAAGCTGTTAGTTGAAGATTAGGTAAGGACTAGAGAAAATCATAAGCATTAGATAAAAATATGGAAACTAGTTGAGAGGGGAAAATGGTCCATTGAGCTTGGGGATAGAGTACCTCTTTTCCAATGATTCTTACAACACTCTTTCTATACTGATAGCAGTGATATTTAAATACCTGTACAAGCTAGAGATCCCCAATTTTTTTAGAGAAAGGTACTTCCCAATGTGCAATCGGAATAGGGAATCAGTGATTACAAGATAGATACTCCAGTATTCTCTTGCTAAAAGTTCTACAAACCCTAATTTCACCTTCTTCTTCTGATGAGAACTGAATTTTCATTTTCAACTTCTTGAATTCTTCTAGCTGCTATGCTTGAAAGTATGATGAAATTTGAATAAAAATGTGAGTGATATAAATCCCATTGCACACTTAAGGAAAGGTAACACCAACGAGTTGATATCATTATGAATTTGAGTAACATATTCCTCTAAATTGGTAAAGTGAACATCTATCACTAAGCAAACCAAAACCATCATTAAAATGGTTTTGAGTATGAGCAATCACCTGTGAAAGATCCAACAAGATTTATCAAATAAAAGAGGTTTCCTTCACTTGAATGAGAGTGTCCTATCCCAGCTCACTTTTGACATGAAATTTTGTTGATCACATGAGCCATATGCCTCTCAATACCAATGCACTTCGATTGAAGTGACTATTCTATCAACTCATCATAAATACAATCTTCAAGATCCCCTTGAAAGATTCTCCCACTTGTAATCTTGTGAGATAATACTGGCCCTTAAATTATCAACAAGATATCCTTACTAACTCCTTTCTAAATTTAAACAAGTAGAGATAAAGTTCAAAGAATTATGTTAGATCGCCCCTATTTTATAATAATCATTTTTGGAAAATTTTCCATGTGAGAAATACTTCAACTTAAACACTTTTATCTCCCAACTAGATAAATCACTGAAGATGAAATTATTAAATACACTCTCAGTCATTCATATCTCTTAAGACTGGAAAATATTGAAGAGTACCATCATTTTCCATAATAGGGACTTCCTTCTTATCACAACCCATATTACATAAACAATCTACAAGAGTATTACCTTCCCGATATGTGTGTGAGATGTAGTATACATCGAATTCATTAAAGAGCTTCCAAGCATTTTGTAGAACATTTCTAATTCTAGTTAAAATGTGTTCTTTCTTTGCATGCATTCACCACTATTAGGGAGTCACATTCTATATGAATTTCATTAATTTGAAGTTATCTTGCAAGAAGCAGTCCATAAAAGGAGAGCCATTGATTCTTCCATATTGTTTGTTCTTGGAGGTAAGCTTATGGAACGAGATAATTTTACTACTCCCCTTGTATCATTGATCCAAATACCTACACCTATTGATCTTGGGTTTCCTCTAGAAGATCCATCAAAATTCATCTTATAGAAGTCTTCCATTGGTGGTATCCATTTAATAGTTTCCCTATCCACTTTTTCTTTACTAGGTTGTTTCAGACTACCTTTAAAAGACAATTTTATACCCTACCAACATTTTAGAATATTTCTATCCCAAGATGAAATATTGAGCTTACATTTTTACTATCTTGAACCTGGGCATTGAAAAATTATTTGATTGTTTTCTCAATAATTTATTGAATAGATTAAAGGGGTGCAATGGATTTTTTTAAAAATACATTTGTTCCTCGCCCACCAAATAGCCCATATCACTAATGCTGGAATGACTTGCTAAATACATGCAAAAAAGGAATACTTGAATAGTACAAGCCAAGTAGAGAAAAGGTCCCATATTGTATTTGCAAGAGGAGTATAATGTTCTATTTTTGCAAAAAAAACACCCAACAAGATTGAGAAAATGGACATTGCAAGAATAGATGATCAATACCTTCAAGAATTTCATTACATAGGACATAATTAAAAATTTCTATAATTCCCAGTTTAACTAGCTTATCACTTGTGAGAAATCTTTTATTTACTACTATTCATGCAGTTATGCTCACTTTTCGAAGAAATTCATTGTTCCAACAAAATGAAAAATCCCTTTGGGACTTATATAAATCCCCCATGTTAAGAATTACTTAAGGCGCAAATTATACGATCAAACTTTCTTGATAAAAACCTACTCTACTTCCCAATATCTAAATCAAAAGATTCTTTTGTTCCTATGATGTTTGCATGCAAGAGAAGTCCTTCCAACAAAATCTTCTTGATGAGGCTTCAACTGAGTTGAAACAATCTATTAATCTTGTTCTTCAAGCATGAGACAAGACCAAGATAGTTGATTGTGGATCTTGATGTTCTCTCAAAGGAGGGTAGCCATTCAATGTATCCTCTCAAAATTTAACTTCATATCCTCTATTTAGTTTCCAATAAATAAATGGTGTAACCACTTTACTACATGAGATAATAAAATTCCACATGCAAGATCCATCGGGAGGATTCAATGCTATGAATATTCTAACACGATTTTGACTATCTAGATATTTTTCTCTCATCAAGGAGCACCATTTTGATTCTAATTTTTTATACATCTACCAAATAAGTTTCCCTCCAAAGGATAAGTTTTGTATAGAAATATCTCATTGGCCCAATCCACCTTTGGATTTTTTCCATGACATGCAATCCAAAGAAACTAAAGGTATTTTATTTTATTCATTCATATTACCCTTGCAAAGGAATTTCCTTTTTTTTTTTTTGAATTTGTTCTACTACTGATTTAGGTGCCCTTAACACTAAAATGGAATAGTAAAGGATTGCAAAAAGAAATTGATTTAATAAGTAGGAGATACCTTGCTAGCGAGCCTTCCAAGCACAAATTCTCTATTTAATTATTTCAAAGACTTTAGTCCAATATGATAGTTTATTAGCCCCCATGAAAAAAGGAATTCCTAGATATTTACAAGGAAATTCAACTTCTTGGAAACCCAACAATCTAACAATCCTCCTTTTAATGGAAGCTTTAGCATTAAATACATAATTTTTTATTTTTGAGCATTTATCCTCTAACCTCACACCATTGAGTATTTATCCAAGACCTCTTTAATTTTATTAACTTATGAAATAACTACTTTCTTGTACAATAAAGTGTCATCTACAAATAAATTATCTGTAACTGTCACATTAGTGTTAGGAATTAGAATTCCCTGCCACAATGGTGCAATCATAGTAAGGAGGATCCTCAAAGAGAAAATTCTGAACCATGCAAAAAGAGTAACACAACAAAAGCAACACAATTTATGGAGGAAAATTTAGGTGCAAACATTCTCATTATCTAAAATATTGATTACATATAGTTAGCCACATTCGGGCTTATAGATTTGGCACACATGTCTGATTACAACATGCTCAAAATCCTACAGATTAGACCTAATATACAACATATCCTTCTTAATCATCAATCGTTATCTCTTCTAATGATTCAATACTATCTTTATATCATATCCGTGAGTTAGGAAATATCCACATCGGCCAAAGATCGCTACAATATTCAAGAAGAAAAGTGTAATGTGTGCAAGAATAGGTTGGCCTCAAATCTGAAATTCATCCATGATAGATGTGTAAGATGAAGTGTGGACCTAAGTGTAAGGTCGGGGAAAATCCATGGAATAGATATAAACACACCGTGAGGATCCACAAGTCATGGAAAAGGTTTGGGATCGATCCAAATAGCTATTAGATTTTGAAGTTATTCTTGGGCCAGTCTCAAAAAATTTCATGTACTCCGGAAGTGATAACTTTCCAGAAAAAGATCCAAATGAGCTGAAAATGTGGAAAACGACGATTTAAAATTTCCACAATGAAATCCTAGGTATGCACAATTTGGCGAGAAAACATGAAGAAAAACCGGATCTACCAACTCAAACCAGAATATTAACAAAATATGAAAAAAACTAAAAGGAGATATTTTTGGTTGATGCAAGAGTGCCAAGAACCAAGGATGTTGTTGCATGATACATCCAAGGTTAATGAAATGTGAGCCTCTCACTTTGCAAGGGCCAAAGGAAAACCAATACTATCTTCCTCAGTGTGAAAAATTGAAGAAGAATCCTCCACTGGTCTACCTTTCCACTTCACAAGATATTCTTTGTAATGTCTTCCACAAGTATTTCTCCCATCTCTAACATCCAAAACTTCTTCTATCTCATTTGATTATTTTTTAGGAATTTTTTCTTCCAACTTCATCTTACTGTCGTCACTGAATTTTTCTTCCTAGTACTGATGTAGATCTATAATGTTGAATATAGGTGATATACTTATGTCATCTGGTAACTTCACTTCATAAGCATTCCCTGAATCACACTTCTTCAAAATTCTACAGGGTCCAAACTTCCTCATCTTCAATTTACTATATGTTCCAACTAGAAATATTTCTTTCCTCAAGTATACCATCACTTCATCTCCAGCTTCAATTTTTTTATGTCTCCTCTTTTCATCTTCTTTCTCCTTATACTTTTGGTTCATGTTCTCCAAATGTTGTTTCACTTGAGTATGCACTATCTTCATATGTTCTACAAATTCTATTGCTTCTGCACTCATTTTATCTTCCCTACTGATGTCTCTCAACTCTAATATACCTCTAGGATGAACTCCTATAACAATCTCAAAAGGGGTCTTTCAAGTACTAATGCTGACTAAATTATTGTAGGAAGACTTTTCTTGTGCCAAGGCTAGATCCCAACTTCTGGTCTTCTCTCCCACCAAACATCTCAGAAAATTTCCCAAACTCTGGTTCACTACCTCTATCTGTCCATTAGTCTGCAGGTGAAAAGTAGAACTGAACTTCAAATATGTTTTCAACTTCTTCCAAAGTGTCCTCCAAAAATAGCCAAAAAAATTTGTATCTCTGTCTGAAACAATAATCCTAGGTAATCCATGCAATCTGATCACTTCTCTATAAAAAAAAATTCTACATGTACTACATTTTTTTTCTTCTTACAAGGTATGAAATGTGTCATCTTATAAAATATGTCCACTACCACAAATACTGAATTATTACCTCTCTATGTCTTAGGTAAGCCAAGTATGAAATCATTACTTATTTCCTCCCAAGGTCCTTTTGGTATTGTTAGAGGCTTATACAATCCAAAATTTTGACTACTTCCTTTTGCAACTTGACAAAATTTGCAACTCTACACAAATCTCCTTACATCCTTATCAATCTATGGCCAAAATTAGTTCTCACTCACCAATGTTACTATCTTTTCAATCCCAAAATGTCCTTCCAAACCTCCACTATGTTTCTCTTTCACCAAGTTATCCCTCATTGAAATTTGGGGTAAACACAAGTGCTTCCCCTTGAACAACATATCCTCTTGAATGAAATAATTGAACCACTGACGTCTATCCTCAAAAACTGGTTCTTTACATGCTTTCCAAGGTTCTACAAAATTCAGGTCTTCTTCAAATAATTTCTTCAACTCATCAATTCCTAATACTTCCACTTTCATCTATGTCAAGAAGTTCCTTCTCCTACTCAAGGAATCAACAATTTTATTCTACTTCCAACTCTTGGAGGAAATGAAGAACTCATCAAACTCATCAATCTTCTATTCTCTTGTTCCCGAACTCAAGTTGATGGTTGAGATATTGTAATTAGATGCACCCTCCTTGTTCATCAAAGGGGTGGAAATCTGTATCATTCTTGACTTGGAGGCATCGAATCTTATGTGTGAATGAACTCTTGGCTTCTTTTATTTTCTTTTCTTTGTCTATGCTCTTGCCAGTATTGCCTTGAGTCAAGCCTTTGGATCAATGACTACAAGGTATTTTTGTTGCAGATATATTTCTAGCCAATCAGGCACCTGGGTTTCCTATTTTGGTGATTCATGATCACCTTCCTTTTTTTGTTCATGTTGAGGTTGTTTTTTTTCATGGCCCAGGGCTTCTTGATTTGTTCTTTCTTCTTCATTAGAGTCCTCAATCTGTATAGCCTTTATTTTGTCCAACTCGGTGAAGGCTATGCTTTCTTTAGTGACACCCTCTTCTGAGGTATTTCTCCTTTTGATTGCTCGAGCTCAGCATGATTCTCTAGCTCCAAGATCTTTCTTGATGCATCTTTTTATTTATCTTCTTCCTTTTCTACTTCTTTCTCTCCCTCTTCCCTTTTCAGAGGAACTTATTCTTCTTGGATGGGGCCCTTATCTTGGCCAATTAGTGGAGACTCTTTGAATATCTCCAAATTGAAATCTACTTCAATGTTCTCTTTAAAATTCTTCCCTTCTATATCATCCTCTTCACCTATATCTTTGAGCTGGTCAGACAAATCCTCTTCCAATTCCTAATCTAAGGTTTCTATTATGTACTTTGCATTAAGAGCCTTAGCATCTTCCTCCAAAGATTGTGAATTTTCTTCACTAGATACCACCTTATCCAAGTTTATACTTAAATTCCCTTAGGGTGTTCAAATTAATCATATTTGAAAGGGTCTTCAGGCTCTTCAACTATTCCTTTAGCATCCTTCCTTTGGAATTTCTCCATTTCTTCAAATATTTTAATGGTGGCCTCCATATGTGTTGGTTCTATAAAGGTGGAGGAACAGGCAAGCCAACAACAATCTAGGCCATCAAGGCCTAAATAGTAGGACTCATTATTACCCCAAAAATCTCAACAAGTATACCCTGCATATACTTTACAAAAGCATCTAGTAGAGTGAGAAGAGGCATAGTAGCATTGACTACTGTAGGAATGGGGGTAGGGATAATGGGTAGCAGAGGAGGTAGTAAGGAGGATGATGATAGATATGTCATGGCCAAGGAGGATTCCAATACCATTACTAGAGTTGTCGGTAGGGTGGAAGCGAGGTGGACCAAGATTTCCATGGTGTGAAGAGATGAAGTAGGTGGGGCCTAATAGACATGAGGTAGAGGAGTGGCAACAATAGTAGTAGTGACAAGATTAGAGGTGGCAAGTGGTGATCGTGGCCACTCAATTTTTTCCTCTCCCTCATGTTGGGAATCATTCTTGATTGTGGGAATATCACTCACAAATCCCCTTATTTTCTTGGATTTCTGCAAGGATTATCCATTTGTAGCCTTTCGTGTATACACCTTGTGCTTGGCATGGTGCTTAGGTGCATCCTTCCTTTTCTTTGATTGCATTTCTAGAGGGTATCTAGGTGCTTCCCTGATTTGGGTAGCAACTGTTGTACTATCAATTTTACTCTCAAGCTCATCCTTGAGCTTGCCATATGTCAATAGAACACCTTGCACTTTAAGCTAAGAAATTTGAGCATCTATCCATCACCTAGCTCTATTTTTATCTAGTTGTGTTATTATTTCAAGTTCATTGACCTCTTATTCATCCCAATCTATCAAATATAGTGGAAATTCGGCCACAACATCGAACCTCTCATCAACAATGGTGTCATCTTTCTCTATAATTTGATCAAGAACTAGAAATGGATTTATCAACTTCACAAATTGGGTTGTCATCTTCATGTAGTTCCTCATTTGCACCTCCTTTTCATCTTTGAAATTTTCCCATACATATTTGATATGTGGTCAATTCGAATGCTACTTTCAGACTTGTTTCTCTAGTTTCCCATATGGGTCCATTCTTCCTCAAGCTTTTTAGAGGTCCAAATTGTATTCCTCTCCTTTTCTCTAAATATTTTGCACACTGGGCAACAGGATAGGCATACATTCCTCACCCAAAGTTCAAGGGATATCAGATTCCCATTCTATATTTGTCACTTAGTAGGACGTGGGCATTCTAAAATTGTCTATAGATATCTTATAGGATCATTTGATTGTTAGGATAGTATGAAAGCTCATAAAGCCTCTCAAAGAATCCTTTTTCTTTAATGTATGTAAACTTTGGGAACTATATGAACATATACCCAAACTATTGAACGAAAGCTCTAGAACTATGCGAGACTCTTCTCTCAATGTCTCCTCTAAGGATCCTGATGATATACCCAATGAAGGAATCAGTTACCTTTTGATATTCCTTCTTGAAGTTTATATAATGTAGCTGAGGGTAGCAACAGTCATATACTTTAAGTTTTCCTCTCCATGGATCCAAATTATTTACAACAAAGAGACCATTATATGGCAATGGCTTTGCTAGTAGATACACCAAGTAGGAGGTCATGTAAAATGGGCACTTTTTCTTCATAGCCACAAGCTAGTTATGAATGTTGTCACTAATGATCTTTTCCCAATGGATTTTTTTTGTACCACATATGATATCCTTGATAAAGTAGAACATCCATTCCTAAAAAAAGGAAGCAATAGGGATGCCCATTACCCTACTCAACACAGTAATAAATTCATGGAAATCCTTGTGGAAGTCACTCTTGAATAGATCCTATGGCACCTTTGTGGTACTACCCATTTTATCCTTCAACCAATTCTGGTTGATTAGTTTCTTGCATCCTAGAGGCCCCACTTTCCGCATATTCTCAATATACTTTCTTAATTTCTTCCATCTTGTCAAATGTGGGAATATGGAATGTTTGGCCTATAGATCTGAAAAACAAAACTCCCAACACTATGAGATCATGATCAATTATTTTTATGTTGCTATGGTAGAATTCGTTTTGTAGCATCAATAATTCTTGATTCACGAGCATTGGTGGGAAACCAACTTCCCTAGCCAAACCACTCTTTTTTTATTTTCTATGTGTTTTCAATTCTAGGGTTAACCATCACTCTTTGTCTATATTAATTAATATCTACATGCCCAAGGTTGGTGTTTTAAATAGTGTGCCAAGTGGAAGTGAGCTTGGAGGTGCACTCCACACCATGGAATTGGTATTTCATCTAATCCTTCTCCTCTTCCCCCCTCGGTCATTTTGCAAGCTTCTTTCATTTCTCTCTCTTGAAAAACTTCCATGATGGACCCACAAAAAATTCCACAAATTTTGTATACAAAGATATAGTAAGGACATTCATACAAAATCATGAAAGCATTAATCAAATCTTGTAGAATGAGGATTAGATCCAAAAATTCTTCACTAGAAGATTATAAAAATCATCAACATTCATCATTCAAAGCTTGATGAGATCATATATAGGAATGTGGGCCCAAGGATGTGGGTTTCTCTAGGCTAGGATTTTTTTAGAGGAAATCTTGAGTAGAATGATGTCAAGGTCACAACATCCCACAAAAAGTTGCCTATAGTCAAAGTTTCACACCAAGGACTCAATAGTCAAAATTCTTAGGGAGACACTTGGCACATGTGGGAGTCAATTATAAAGTATTTGGAGGGACCTGATTGGTCATCTTGGTTATGCAGGCTTAAGGAGTAGTGGGAAGGAATATTCTTATATCTTTAGGGCTCGACCATTGAGAAATGGTGACCAAGGAATGAAAACACACACAAGGAGTTCCATAGTGCTAGACACACAGGTGGATGGGATGAAATAAATTAACTCCATTCAGCTTTGGTCAGTTTGAGACATGTGGGTAGGAACTCATGAGATACCATCATGTGATGGGTGTCGGGAGTGGTAGTGATGAGGCAATGGTTCACATACAATGTTCTACAAAGACGGGTTTGCCTAATTTTTTCACTTAGTCATTCTACCTTGGATGAGTTTGGACAGTAGGGGAGGGTGTGGATTCCATGGTAAGGGCAGAAATGATAGCTCAACCATTAGGGAATGGTATTAAGGTGATGATGAAGAGAAGATGGAGGTCCACAAGAAAGACTTGGCTAAGGATTTTCCTGTGTACATGGCGAACAGTTGGCAGGGTAGCAGGATCTATCATGTGAGGAGAAGCTCTAGTTTGGGTGTTCAGGAATGAAATTGATACAAAAATGATACACATACAGTGACCCACGTGAGTCAACCCACATGGAAGAATCAAGACTTAGTCACATTTTCACTTTAGTAGAGGCAACCTAGGCGAGGCCCACAATTTTATATGCTAGCAAAGGGAAGATATTAAAGAATGATTGTGAGGTAGGGGTCGCCTTCATGCAATTACCTACAAAGCTAGACCCACAGGGGTTTGAAGCTTGGATTATCTATGAAGAATTTATAGGCCTTCAACTTTTACGAGGGCGATAATGAGGAGATGACTTCTCGCGTTTGTGTTCCACAAAGGTAGACTTGCAAGGGTTAGATACTTAGGATTGCATTTGCAACTTGACCATTTGATTTTTGATTGAGGAAGCAATAAGGATATTGAAAGGTGCAAGGGGGTCAGTGCTTTGTGAAGAACAACGTCAAAAAAGTAAAGCTCTGCATTGTCTTAAAAAGGGCTCCATTTGAGAAATTTAATCAAGTTTTAAATGATTTTGGGTGTGGAATTGTATAGGAGCAAATTTGAACCCCTTACACATATTCCCCTTTTACCCTTCCACACTTTAGAAAACAAAATTTAGAGGCAAAAATATATAAGATCGTTGCCTTCGTTCCACTTAGCACCCTTTTTGAGTGTCTATAGATGAGTAGTTGAAAAGGATGCTCCCATAGTGTGTAGATGTCCACATGATATGCTTATGTCCCTAGCAGATTCCTACGACTACATCCTGCTGAATGACCCAAAGATGGTTATTTTCTTCAATATTTCCTTCAAATTCACTCCTTCTTCTTCCATTTGATCTACTATGCAAACTCTTAGAAATCTTCCATGCATTCTCTTGCATTCTCAAGCAATTTTATTAGCACTCTTGCACTTCACAGCAACAATTCCATCACTCTATCAACTCAGTAGAGCAAGTGTAGAAAAACACCAATGCAATAGGGGTTGGAGTCCTCTCACTTTCTCCCCCATTAGCCTTGAGTTATTTTGGTGGTGGTAAGATTTCTACTACTCTCATCTATTATTTGGTTGAGTAAGAACATTTACTATTCTTTAGTGTTTTATTGTTCTTTTCTTCATTCATTTCTTTACCATACTATTTCTCTATCATTGAAAACTTGGTTGTCTGTGGAGGTGGAAACACAAAAATGGGGATCTAACTAAGGCAGATCCATATACAAAACCCCAAAAATTTCCCTTTCTCTTGTTTGTAGGTAGAAGTACCTTGGAGCTAGCTAGCGAACAAGATTTTATGTGAGATCATTCTTTTTACCCTAACATTAATCTACTTGTTTTAAAATATTCATCTATACATTTCTTATTTCATCATGTTGTTTTGTTCCCCTAAAAACCATTAGCTAGGCCATTAGTCTATTTTCCAGTGGTCAACCTTTTCTTTTTGGTCCTCTATTCATATGGACACTAGTGCACCTAAGCAATGCCAGCATTTTGTGTTGTCGTCCTGGAGCTGTGCTTTCATCCTCAGATAGAGAGCTCTCTGAGACATAGATTCGACCTTGAAAATTGACTCACCTAGTCCTATTTTGAGTCTCGAGTCTGGACAGTGATCAAAGGACCTCGTAAACCTCATCATTCTCATCTCATATTTCCTAACTCTACCTTGAGCTAAGGTAAGTTAGGGTAGCCTAATGCACTCAACCCTTCATGACTTGGGGCTTTGGTATGGTTGGTCGCCCTCTCTTAAGTTTTTGGTGAGCCCGACATGAACCATTTTGGCTCCATTTGTGATACTAAAAGTCCCTTTCCTCGTATCCTAGGAGCATTGTATATGTAAGTGTTGTGAGTATTTCACCTTGCAACCCAACCTATGACCCTTAGTAGGCATAATTGGAAGGTTCCAAAGGTATTGCATAGCGAAGCCTTAGTTAGGTCACTACCTCATCTTGTAACATTTAGGAGACCCTATGAGAGTATCATTTAGTGTAAATGATGGCCTCTCTCTTGCATAAACCTATTCCCATCATGTAGCTTGTGAGAAGTAGTAAGGATATAACCTTCACTTCACAAGACCTTCCAATGGGCTCTAATAGGGAACCATATCCTCTCTACATTCTTGTGAGGATAAATGGGAATACCATAGAAGGCATTCTCATTGATCTAACATCTCAAGTAAACATTATAACTTAGGATATCATGTTAATCAAATTTCTCCAAAAAGATGGATATGATGCACTATAGAGTACCATCCACACACATGAAGGAATTTCCATACCTCCTATATGTATCATTTCCCTATCGGTTCTCATTAGACCTAAGTCTATAAACCTTATGTTTGATGTCACCTAGGGTCTGAACTCTTCAAAGTGAAGCTAGGTATCCCTTGGTTAGTAGCTATGAATGTAGTTCCCTCGGTTGTGCATAAGTGTTTCAAATTCACTGATGGGGGTTTGATACATGTTTTCTATAATAGTGATTGTAGACTATTGATTGCATATGGAAACTATACCTTGGATTAGTTTTGGCCTGCACCTATTGGTCCTCTCTCACCTAAGAAAGACCTCCTATAATGCACATATCAAAATTATAAGAAAGGAAATTCTAGGATGAAAATGAGATTCCCTCCTTCACCTTATGTTGTTTCACAAAGGGCTTGCCAAAAATTTGATAGTAATACCACTAAGGAATGTAAAAGAGAAGAATAGAAGTGGTCTCTATATCCTCCTTCCTATTCTATTGTTCAACTTGACACTTCCTCTAAGTTTGTTGTGGCGCCATCTTCTTTTGCCTCAAATTTGCAAGAAAATCCTATGGTGTGTGCTTGGTGAAGGGCCAAGTGTCCCACGTTTGAGCTTCATGTCCTACCCATGGAGCCTAGACCCATTCAGTATGGTAGATAGAAAGACTCCTATGTGGAATCCTCTATCTTAGCCTCTATGACCTCCTATTGTTCCCTCTCCTAAAGAAATTAACGGGAAAAGGCTAGATGTCAAGGCGTTAGAGTTAATTCCCCCTTCTATTTTTGAACCTATCCCTATTTCTCCTATTCAGGAGTATGTCCCTCTACTAAAAACAACTATGGAGGACACTCTGATGGCTAAGAAAGAGCCTTCCATTCCTTCATAATCTTCGGCATCTAGTTCAAAGATTCATAGAAACTGCCTTGCACGTGAGTGCAAGCATCGACAAAAGGCTCTCTTGGCCAAGTAGGCTACCTTATAGAGGAAGGAAGAGAAGGAGACTACCCCTAAATCAAGACCTTCTACTGTATCCTCCTATGTACTCCCCTCTATTTCCATTCAAACTAGCTCTATATCACTTCCAACATCCCTTGCAAGTGCAAATTCACTTGAACCTAGAAAGGTGCAGGTGTTTATCACTCCTTCAGTGGAGACACCTTTGTTGACATCCATTCCAAATGTTGCACCTTTCCCAAAGCCCATAGATATGACTAACACCTTAGTCATATCTACTACAGTTCTTTCCTCATCTCCCTCTACCCTTTGTGCCTCGTCTGTGGGGAGTTCACCTTCCACAATGAAGATGAAGGTAGAGAGTGGTCCCTCCAACAATGGAGGATGTAAAAGTAGCCCACCTTCTCCAAAGGGTAGCCTCATGCTAACCTTTTTTGTCCTTGTGATGGAGCCAGTCTTGGCCTCTCCTGAGTCTGTCACTACTCCCGAATCACTCGGTGGGATTATTAGTGAACCTCAAGAGCAACCTTCCCCACCCGTCAATGTGAAACATGGCACTCCTATTAAGTGCATGTTTAACTCGGTGGATGAATTTTTCAACTTGTCAGTGATCTATATGAGGTCATTGAATTTAGACTTACAAGAGTTGAGTGAAAGGTTCTTCTTAGTTAGCCCTTATTCTAGGAGGGTTGTAAGGTCCTCTCCTTAACACTCCACCACTACAGGCTTGTCCTCCTTCCCCTTATGATGATCTAGAGTGGGAAGTTGATGACCTCTTAGTTGATTAGTATTAGGGGGATACCTTTTCTTTATCTTTAGATTAGATGTGTGTGTGTTGTAATGTTTTCCACTATACTCATGCTATGTATGTCTGGATAACCCTCGTCACTGCTATTGGTGCTTAGATACAAGTGTGGAGTTTGTGTTGTAAAATTTCTTCTATTTTTATCATCATTCTTCCATATTTTTGGATGACTTTTAGAAAATTGGGGATGATGCAAAGTGTTGGGAGCATTTAGGC
Source organism: Sequoiadendron giganteum (assembly GCA_007115665.2). Lineage (NCBI taxonomy): Eukaryota > Viridiplantae > Streptophyta > Pinopsida > Cupressales > Cupressaceae > Sequoiadendron > Sequoiadendron giganteum. Next base: position 152,121,121 of record CM021105.1, read on the forward strand.
CTCCTTCCATGTTGACCCAATTTTTTATTTTTACTTTGTCTTCTTGTGCATTCTTCACATGGCCTAATATGGTAGGGGGTTGATGACAATTCATTTCTATACCATTATAATTATTTATATTTATGAGCAAGAATGACCCCAAAATATCAAGCTACCCTTGTGCCATTTTCTTGTATTCTTTTTCCTTTTCTGCTTCTCCTTTATCTTTCTCTCTTCTTTTCTTGAGTTATCCCTCTCATGTGTGACAATGCCACCTCTACATTGCTTTGATCTTCTGAAAATGCATTCATTATCAATGAATATTTTTGTAAGAATCTTCACACATTTCTTTGTAAGGATTGCATTCTCAACTTTAAGCTCTAATGGAACATGTTTCCTTCATCACAGGTTCATAAAGAAAGAACTTGAGAACCTTCCTCCAAAGTGGGAACAAATTTTAGCTTCTCCTTGCATGGGGCATATTATTCCTTTTGAATTGCTTGATGAAGTGAAAATATTTCAGAAGGATTCCTTGATGATGAATCAATTCAACAAAGAAGAAACAATACTTTGAATAGTGCATCCTTTGATTGCACCCTCTTTTCACACCGGGTTCATAAGGGACCCCTTTGAATTTTTTTATCTCAAATGAATTCTATGTAATCTAGCTTGGGGGCAAACCGATAAGACCTATTTTTCATCTTTGCATCTAGCGTGGGGTCAGCTTGACTAGACCTTTCTTTTCAAATAGTGTGTCGCTTGAGTGGACCCCTCTTCCTTTTGAACGGTTCCTGAGGGACCCCTTTGAAATTTTTCCAACTTGTTGATGGTCTTTGTTATTTTTCACTTACTTTCCTGTGTGGCCACCTTCTAATATGTTCTAGTTGTAGGTAAAGATGTCGCTTTATAGGTGCACCCATGAAGCCATTTATTGACTTTGTGGAGTCCGTTTTTCTTGGTTTCCTTCATGTGATAGTTCTTGGAGGATACCTTTCTTGTAGGTATGTGGGTCTGTAAGGCACTTTTCTTGGTTTCCTTCATATGAGAGTTCTTAGAGGATACCTTCCTTGTAGGTATGTGGGTTTGTAAGGAAATTTTCTAGGTTTCCTTCATGTGAGAGTTCTTGGAGGATACATTCCTTCAAATTTTGTGGATTTGTAAGGCACTTTTCTTAGTTTCCTTCATGTGAAATTTCTTGGAGGATACCTTCCTTGCAGCTCCATGGGCCTCTAAGGTGCTTTCTTTCTTTAGCTTCATATTTTTGTGGAGCTATGAATTCCTTTCCTTGTCTTGCACTCTTAGGTTTTCCAAATCATGGTCTACTTCCTCAATGATTTAGGTACACATTTCTAACCATACTAATTCTTTAATCTACTTTACCAAAGAAATCATGATTATTCATTCTCACTAAAAGTGGTGGAAAATTTACAGGAGCGAATTTGCACCCCTTACACCAATTCCCTTTTTACCCTTCCACACTTTAGAAAACTAAATTTAGAAAAAAACATTCCACATAATCCTGCTACCTTCATTCAACTTGGCACCTATTTCGAGTGTCAATAGATGAGTAGCTAATGGGGACACCCATGCACCATGTAGACATCTACATGGTGCAATTACATCCCTGGCAGATTCTTGTGGTTGGAGCTTGCAGAGGCATTACACTTCCCATTGGGGGTCTACTTGTAACACCCCCTTCAGTTGACCGACCTAAATATGGCCATTTTCTTCACTCTTTCCTTTAAAATTCACTCCTTCCATTTGATCTACTACATAGACTCTAAACAATAATCCAGACATTCTGTTGCATTCTCAAGCACTTTTAGTAGAACTCTTGCACTTCATAGAAGCAACTACATCACTCCATCAACTCATAAGAGAAAGTGTGGAAAAACATCATTGAAGCAAAGGCTTGAGTCCTCTCATTTTCTCCCTTGTTAGCCTTGAGTTCTCTTTGTGGAGATGGTCTGATTTCTATTTCTCTCCTCTATTATTTGGTTGAGTAAGCACATTTACTATTTTGTAGTTTTTTAGTGTTTTTTTCTTCATTCCTTTCTTTACCATACTATTTCTCTATCGTTGAAAACTTGGTTGTATGTGGAGGTGAAAACACGAAAAATGAGGGTCTGACTGAGGAAAACCCCTATGCAGCCCCACAAAAATTTCCCTCTCTTTTGTGTAGGTGGAAGTATTTTGGAGCTAGCTAGTGAAAAATATTTCTATGAGATAATTCTTGTCACCCTAGCATTAATATACTTGTTAAAATATTCATCTATACATTTCTTATTTCATAGTGTTGTTTTGTTCCCCTAAAAACCTTTCACTAGGTCGTTAGTCCATTTTATAGTGTTCAACCTTATCTTTTTGGTCCTTGGGTCATATGGACAACAACACACCTAAGAGACATCAGTGTGACATGCTCTTGTATTCAAGTTGTGCTTTCATCTTCAGATAGAGAGCTCTTTGAGACACAAACTTGACCTTGAAAACTGACTCACCTAGTCCCATTTCTAGTCTCAAGTCTAAAAATTGATCGAAGGACCTCATAAACCCCATCATTCTCATCCTGTATTTCCTAAATCTCCCTTAAGATGAGGTAAGTGAGGTTAGCTTTCTACACTCGGCCCTCCATGACCTTGGGCCTTGACATGGTTGGTCCCCCTCTCTTATAGGAACTAATTGTTAAAATGACCGCAAGAAGGATTTAATGGTTTCCCTTAGATATTTTTTAATTAATTTAAAACCCTATTTGCAAAAGGATGAATTTTAAGTAGCAGATAATAGACTCACTTGGAAGTCACATGGATTTTTGATGACGATCTGGATTTTAGGTTGAGCAGTTGAAATGCATGCATATGAGGTTCAATCAATATTTCACTCTAAAAAATTTCAAACTTGGCTGGTGAAAATGATAGATTAGAGGGCTATTTATCAAAAACGTTTATTAGTGACTTGTAATAAATATAGGTATGATGGACGATGAGGTAGCTAGGTGTGAAGTTCAACATGTCAATTGCAGGAAGTGTAAAGCCTGCAATGTGGAGGGACCTCTAGGCTTTTCTATTTATGAGCGACGAAGAGATGGCGATTGGGAAGATTGTAGGACCCACCATGTAGGTGGATGTCTTGGGTTAGTTGTTAATGAAATGATGAAGAGTCAACAAAAACTTGCAAAGGGAAGCCTACAAGGTTGGACCCATAAGAGCTAGAAGACGCCAGAGCGAAATACTAAGGGAAACCCACTAGGGAAACCCCACAAAAGTCAAAGATAGAGAATTTCAAGGAGTGATTTTTTGTCAACTGAAGAAAAATGACTTTAAGGCTCCTAACCACTTTAAGCTCAAAATTGGGAGCATGCAAAATGAGGCAAAGGTAAAAATAAACCCAACAAGGGTGAAAGGAGAGATCGATTACTCATTCCAATTGGGGCATGTATACTATAGGCACAACAAATGGTGAATTTGTTGGGGAATGCTCCTGAGCATTCTAAGGGTACAAATTTATTCAGAACTTAGAATCCTTGGTTTCATGGACTAGAAGCTAGTTTTATTAAGTGAACTAGGAACTCAAAGGAGGATTAGATCCTTAGTTGAATCAAGTCGCAAGAATATCTCATAAGTGTGTGCATAGTGAGTTCTTTCCATTTCTTCAGAAACCATAACAAATAGTTGTTAATTAGTCAAGGAAAGCTACATAAGTTGTCTAACTACAAAAGTAACCTTGACATTGCTCCGTTATCAGGCAGGTTTCCATAACCCTGATAGATTTGTCACGGTGGCTCATCAACCATTTCTTTCATTTCCAACTATGCATCGATAGCCCCAATAGATTTTCTTTCACATCCACACAGGTTTTTGTTTTAACACTTTCTTTTCTTTCCTCTCTTTGAATATTTTCTTTTAGGTATTATTTTCTTCTTGCTCAACTGTGTAATGATTGAATCTTACTATGGGTGTAGAATCATAGTGGTCGCTGGAGAAGACTTAGGATTTTTCACTTGCTAAAACCTCATAATAGTTATTGAATAGTCCATCAAAAAAATTTAAAGTGTGTTTCCCCATGCGTGATCTAAGGTAAGTTCGAGAAGATTCAAACAAGGCTTCTGCCCTAGGTCAAGTTAAAGTTCAAATAAGGAAACCTTCTATTGGAGAGCGGTCAGAAATCAATAGTTACAAATGAATAATTATCCAAATAAAAAATGGGAGTGGACAACATAGTAGTCCATTTGATAGGAAAAGCATGACCATCACATCTAGAATGAAGGAACGCCCTCATTAAAAATGAGAGATGAGAAAGAGAACAAAAGTGAGGCGAAAGTGAAGCAGCAAAAGAAAAGAACCTAGGCTAACCTATATAAAACTATATACAAAATAAAATCTTGGAAAGCTTAGGCAAGGAAATAATTCTTGAGATTCTTCCCCTTGAAAAGCAATGTGACATCCTTTCTAGTGAGTTTCTTGAGGTGAAAGGAATTATCCCCTAAAATTTTTGAAATCTGAAAGGGGCCAAGCTAGAGCTTGTCAAACTTGTCATTTCCCTCTTTCTTTTCATGGGCCTTGTCCCAAAAGAGAACTAAATGTTAAATCCTAAAAGCCTTTACTTTGGCTTGATGATATAACCACCTTTTGACTACACCCTGGTTTTTGGAAAAAAAATGAATTGCTTAGTCACAGACTTCTTCTAAATGCAACAACTTGGCTAGATGAGCTTCTTGATGATCTCCTTCCTCATAGTATGTGCTAAGAAATTATAGTGTGGGGATATTAAGGTGGATAGAAAATATAGGCTCCTAGCCATATATAAGGTGAAATGTGGAATCACCAAAAGAAGCTTTATGGCATGTACAATCTGCCCAAAGGGAAAAATGTAGCTGGGTGTGCCAATCCTTGGGATTCCTATTTAGCAGTTTCTTGATCACAGTTATAAGATTTTTGTACATTGACTCAATTAGAACATTTCCGTGAGGGTAATAATTGGAAAAAAACATAAGTGTGATCCCATAATCAAAGACCCAATTATCAAACTTAAGTGAGGAAAAGTCGAGGCCATTATCATATACAAGGGAAAATAGACAACTAAAGAAATTCAATATAAAAATTTCTAAAAAATAAATAGAAAATTTAGTAGTGCATTTCCTACACACTATTTATTATGTCAATCTAGTGCAATAATCAGAAGCCATTAGAATGTACCTATGGGCTACAGAGAATGGTGGGATTACCAGACCAATAAATTCAAGCCCCCATTGAGCAAATGACCTTACCTCTAAGACTGGTTGTAGTGGGACATCAAAATTTCTTTCTTTGGTAGTAGTAGTTTTGCAAACGTGATTTTTTGACATGGTTATGCATGTCCTTAAAAACTGTTGGATAGTAGTACCTAGCCCACATAATTTGGTGGGTGGTTGAAGGGTTGGATCCGTGGCCAGTGCCGAATTTATCATGAAATTCCTTGAGAAATATGATCACTTCTTCAATTATGAGGAATCTAAGATAGATTCCCTCATGATTTCTCTTGTATAATAGAGATCCTTGCAAAATTTAGTTGTTTCTCTTTACTCTTAAATCATGTTTTTGTACTCCTTACAACCAGGATGGGAAAATTTTATTCAAAAAATAGTAGATGATGTCATCATGCCATTCTCTGGAAGAAACATCTTCTAGTTGATACTATTACATGGTGAGTTTAGGTCCTCTTTCAGCTATCATTTCGACTATTTTTCGAGTGAGGACCTACCCTCAAACTAACCTCATGGGTTCAACCTCCATGTCATACTCCTATAATAAAGTGGCCCACTTTTCCCTTCATTCTCCTAGCTCATTCTGCATTAACAAAGTCTTAATAGATAGATATGGGATGATTGTGAACACCTTATTCCTCAAGATATAATGCCGATTTTTTTGAACTCCTCTAACCAAGGCATATGATTTCTTTTCAGTAATATGATACCTTAAGTTTTCATCTTTCAATGGAGCACTCATGAAGGAAATAGGGTGTTCACTCCCTTCATCATCTTTATGAGTCAATATTCTAGCACAAGAGTAATCTGAAGGAAATGAATAGATATAAAATGGTTTCTATTAGTTTGCGCTGACCAACAGTGGTGCATGAACAATTACTTTCTTGATTTCCTTGAAATCCTACTTGGATTATGATGTCCATTCCACTTTAGAATCTTGCTTCAACATGAAATTTAATGGTTTGATGATCTGAACAAAGCCAGTAATGAATTTTCTAATGAAGTTGATATTTCCAAAGAAAGACTTCAATTCATTCTTACTGCTTGGAAGTTGAATTTTCAATATGGCCTAGATGTGCTCGAGGTCTATTGAGATTACCTTCTCTGTAATCACATGTACCAACAAATTTCCTTTTGTGACTCCAAATATGCACTACTTTGGATTCAAGGAAATTCTAAACTCTCGACACTTTTTGAAGACCTTACACAAATCAGAGACATGTTCTTACTGCTTGGAAGTTGAATTTTCAATATGGCCTAGATGTGCTCAGGGTCTATTGAGATTCCCTTCTCTGTAATCACATGTACCAACAAATTTCCTTTTGTGACTCCAAATATGCACTACTTTGGGTTCAAGGAAATTCTAAACTCTCGACACTTTTCGAAGACCTTACACAAATCAGAGACATGATCTCCTCTTTTCTTTAAAAACACGATAATATCATCCATATAAATTATGATGCTTTTTCCAATTATTTCCTTGAAGGAAATATCCATGGCATGTTGCAAGGTGGTGCAAGTGTTGATTAATCCAAATGAAATTCTTTTGTATGCAAAGGTTCCCCATTTCACGGTGAATATTTTTTTGTGTATGTCCTCATATTGCTCCATCACTTGATTGTATCCCAAGTACCCATCCAAGAAGGACATCATCTATGATCCATTAACTATTTTTAATACCTCATCTAATGAGGGAACTCTATAGTTGTCCTTCTCTTAGGCTCTATTTAAGTTCTAAAAATCTATGCATAATATGATTTCTTCATTGTTCTTCCTGACTTGAACCAAGTTTGCTACCCATGTGGAGTGTTTGAGTGGGAAATTATTCTTGTTGACAACAACTTCTGGACCTCTTTGTAAATGGTAGATTATATCAATGAATTGATTAGGTGCTAAAACTTCCTAAAATGTCTCACATCCGGCTTGAGAGGGATGGTATAATTAATAATCAAGGCATCGTATATCTTCAAGTTTGCGTAACTCTAGGAAATCACATCTTGATAAGCACATAGGACATCAATGACCCCTTTCCTTTCTTCTATTGTGCACATTTTGTTGATAAACACACTTTGAACTTCATCAACCTTTCCTAGGCTATATGCATCACACTAATTACCAATGGAATCCTTCTTTGTTTTCTAATCATGGTCCCTTATTTGATCTAAGTAAAATATCAGCTCCAAGTGAACCATGCCTCATGTTATGGTGTGTTTTTTGAGATTAATAACTCCCTCTATGTCTAACCCAACTTCCTCAAGCTCCACCTCATCAATTATTTGAGTTACAAACACATCAAAGCTTGTGAAAAAATCCAAGATATGCTTGTCATCATTGAACACATGGAAATTGGTGTCATTGTTGGGAACTGGTGGAGTGGAAGTAAGCTCAATAGTCAATTGTTTTAGGCCAACTAGGGAGAGGGGCTATAGGGTGATAGCTTCCTAGGCTAAGGAATCAATAGTATGATTCTTAGAAGTAGGGATCAATTGAATATTGAATGCATCTAAGCCCTTTATGAGATCACATACCCTATGCCTATAATTTCCTAATCTTCTATTGTGGAAATTGTACAACTTCCTCACTTTCTTTACAACTAGCTCAAAGTCACTAAATACTTGGAGAATTTTAACTTTATTTCTTAGTGCCATCAAAAGCCCATGAACTAGTGCTTCAAACTCTTCTATGTTGTTTGTACAATAAAATTGAAGCCTATGAGTGACAAAGTATGTCTTACCTCTGAGGCTGATGTGTTTGAATCCTACTCCTACTCCTTGCTTGGAGTTGGACCCGTCAAATTGTAGTGTCAAAAACTGGCATAAATATTTGATCCTAAAACTCATGGAGTTCGTTTCGTCCCTTGGTATTATATTCACTTCAACAACTTTGGATGACTATCTAGATTCAACATGACTTTGGTTTGGCTGCACTATTTGGAGTTCCCCCTTTAGGGTGACTTGTCTCCTAATATGTTCAATTTTTGTCTAGCACAAGAAACATTCAAATTATGAATGGGAAGAATTGTGTACGCTACACCAACTGGGTAAAAGGAGATCCTAAAATTCCATTCTTGCTCCTAAATTGAGTTGATCTTGCACACATTTCTCCATAAAATCCTAGAAATGATTTAGAAGTCCAAGATTACCATCCTCATAGGATTATTCATCATCTAATTCAATCAAATCCTCTGTACTCTCAGACATGTAGGTAAGGTTAGTAGGAGGACTACATAACAAAAGAAGGACCTCTTCACCCACTTCCTCTTACTAGAATTCTTGTTCATCTTGATATAGTACATGAAAATAGTTTCCTAGTTTTGTCTTAGTAAATATTACTACATTAGTGTTGTACTATGTGATCATTAGTTTCATGTGAGTCTCTTGATCAATATGGATTTGGCTTTGAAACCCTTTCCAAGGAAGCCATAAGTGAGAATAATCCATTGCAACATACCTCTTCAATGCCTGGGTGAAGTCCTGCCCATTTATGATGTCATATGTGTCAGGGATATCAACAACTTGAATATCAATGACTTTTTGCTCCGTTGGGTTGCCAACTTCCCTTGGAACAAGCCCACTGTGATGTCAGCCTAAGCTACTTGACCCTTATCTTTGTGATTGTTCCTATTTTTTCCTTGAGACTGATTTGGCCCCTTATCTAGAGTCTTGTCTAGTGATTGACCTTTTTGAATTGTTGATTTAGGGTTAGATCGTGTTTCTTACCTAGGATTTCCCTAATTACAGGATCATTTTGTAATGTACCGAATGATACCCTTTTGGTGGGTACCTCTTGGGCTTATTTAGATGAGGTAGTCCCATTGATAATTCTAAGGAAATAATTCCTAACTACTACGACTCTAAGTAACTTGAAGGGTTAAAAACTTATTTTAACTTTATTAAATTCTTCAACCATGTATTCCCCCATTTTATTTATTTCTACCTCAAAATATATATCTTGAGAAAAGCTTGTAGGCTGATTTTTTGTTTGGTTCTACTACCTATTCTTACTAAATTACTAAATGGGCACTTAAGGATAGCCTGGATTATTACTAGCATTAGGGTCAGGTGGAGTGCTGAATTTATTAGGAGTAGAGGTTTTAAATATGCCACTTACTTGTCCATTCGTCAAATTATATGGATTTTCCCTTTGATTGAAAATTTGGACCTCATCTTCTCATAGCTCTTCCTCATCTACTGGACCATTATCTATTGAATCAAAGATCTGGGATATAGAATCATAGTTTCTTACCTATGTTACTTCCTCCTTCTTCAGGACACTAGTCTCTCTCTTAGGTACGTTAATTTCACGTTTTGGGAAAGGAGATTGAATAAGCACCAACACTGAGGAATCAGATGGTTCATAACTATATCTCGACACCCTATGCCATCAACTACATTTTGAACTTCCACTTGGAAATTTTTTGTTGCTGTTTGAACTCTAGACAGTCCAATTTGGAATGCCTATTTGTTTTCTAGATGCGACACCACCTAGATAAGGCTACCTCTACCAAGTACACTCCACTATTCATCTTATCAACATTATCTAGCTGATCAAGAGGTGTAGAATTCCTCCATTATTTGGCCTCATGTTCCAACTTTAGTTCTTTATTTGTGAAGGCATTCTATCAAAACCTTGGTTTGAATTTTGACCTCTCTCATAATTTTATCTGGAGGAGGCACCCACATCACAGTTTTCACAGTTATCTCAGTTGATATTAGCTTGGATACTACTTTGGGAAGTTTTCAATTAGTTATTCTAATTCCTCAAATGTGTCATTTTAGTTGACATCTTCTTAACCAATTCTGTCAACTCATCTCTCTGATACTTTTCTATGTTGCTCAATTGCGAGGTTGAACTCTAAAGGAAGACTGATTGTACTACTAGTTGATTTTTCTGAGTAGGTGGGAACTGAGATCTCTATAGGTATGTAGGAACTTGGGATTATTCAGAGTAAACTTGTTTTTGTTGTAGTTGTAAGTAGTGAGTCACAAGAAATTTCTAGTTCAGTGGCTGCCCCAGATGAGGCACTATCAAAAGCTTAGGAACTTGGTTCATGATTGGTGTTTGATATGCCAAGGCATGGGTAAGTCCTCAAATTTGTGCTAGATGGGAAACTATCCCAATGATGGTAGTAGACCAGAAATGTGTTGTCCCAAATCGGTGCTTCTTGTGACTACATCTGCATATGCATCCACAAACTTGACAGGTTGCAGGCACATTCTCTTCACCACTATAGAAGTGATATTATCCAAGGTTGCATGGTAAACCAATCAAGCAAAGGGAAAACTAACTATTTAAGGGGGTTGGAACTTAATATAAGATTGATAGAACTGATCATTAAAAGAACTGATCGGCTCATTGACTTCCTTTTGAATGGATATGAATTGTTGACACAACTCGAAGGGGCTAACCGAGATCTTGAATTTTCGCAAGAAAGTGTTCTTTAATTGATCCCAAGTAGTGGTGGATCCATTCAGCAGATGTATATACCAATAGAAGGCCTCTTCCCCTAAGGAGTAAGGAAAGAATCCAGAAGCCTCATTTTCATGTTCTATTTGTATATCCTTCAAGGTTGTTTGAAATATCTTAATATGTTCTTCTACTATCCTCTTCCGATATCGATGGTGGAACTTGGTGCAAAATCCTTGAGGATTCTTCAACATGTTATGGTAAACATTGAAGGACAGCAAAGATGGGTTGTTACCCAAAAAATCCATGATGGGAGGTGGAGGGTGCACCGACTATGCTACAGTTACTTGGGGCTGCATAGGAGAAGCAATAGATGGGACAAAACCCTAGAAGTGAGGTGCTAGGAGAGGAAAAATACCTTGGATATGGGAGGTTAAGGGCTTGAAAGTAGTTTGGAGTGGCTAGGAAGAGGAAGGTGCTGCCAAAAGGATGGAAGGAGAAGGTAAGGATGGAGGTGAAGTTGACTAAATGGATGGAGCTAAGGCAGATTTTTTCCCTTTCTTATCTCTCTTACCCTTGGTAAGGGGTGTTAGCTCTTGAAATTCCCCTTTGTCTAGCATATATCTTAACACTCTCTAGAACATGTGAGGGTAGAAGGAACCAATTCAATCTAGCTTAGAAAAAAAGGTGGCCCTTCTTCTAGATTGAGTTCTATTGATGGGTGTTTTAGCACTTTCTCAACATAGGAAACACACAAGTATGCTACCACTCTTGAAAGGTAATTTCAGAAACTAAGTTGAAGAAATCACCCCAAGGTCTCTTGGGTGTCAGGTAATGACAATGCTTGGAATGCTTCAATTGGTTGATGTGAATTGCTAGTAATCACAAAAGGTCACTTACATTGTACTTTGTCTGGAAGGAATTGAATCTTCAAATGGAGTTTTGTGGAATTTTGGAAATGAGGTACAGTTGCTACTAGTTCAAACCAAGAGTCTAAAACTCCATATGTAACATTAGATTTGGATTTACAATGATGTTAAAAATTTGTCTTAACTATCTCTATGATCTGTTCCCAGTGTTTGGTTCATTTGGGTGTGGCGTTGACTACCTATTTAGACTGTTTAAATTCTCTTGCAATGAAGTCCATGAAATCTATGGTTAGGGAATTTAGAGCTCCTTGCTCCATATTCTTATGGCATAATGGCTTGATTTTATTTGGATCCAGCTCTAGGGAAAGCATGCCATAATATATCATCATCTTGAGATAGTCTTCAATGTTAGTCTGGTGCTCCACAGCCCATTCGATTTCAAGATTGACTTTATGCAATACCATATCTAGGACTTCCTTTCTATGATCCAAACCCATTTTCCAAGTCTCTACTAGCTAGTGGTCATCCTTGATGAGCCCCAATTATTTTTCCCATGTCTTTTTCAACTTCTTAAGAATTACATCGAGCTTTGGATGTGTGATCCTATATAGCTCAGTGAATCAATGGTATTTCTTCTTAGTGGACTCTAACTTATTTTGCAAATCCCTAAACTTGTTGAACATTCGAGCAGTGTGACGAATGCCCATATCGCCACTGTAAAACACACGATTGAACCAATCTACTATGGATTTGGTCCAATTCTTCATTTTCTCCATTCTATTGAGCTCTTCTTGTGAGATAAGGGGGGGTGCAAATGATGTTATCAAATCCTCTTCTTATAAGGATGTCCATTGCTAAATATAGGCAGTGAGATAAACCACTTGTACCTTTAGTTCCACCATTGAGGACTGATATTTTTTCATTTGTTGCACAATTGATGCCACCAACCCTCAAAACTCATCAATCTTCTATTCTTTGGTTTCTGGACCCAAGCTGATGGTTGAGATATTTTAACTAGTTCTAGCCTCATTTTCCATCACGGGGGTGGAAATCTATATCATTCTTGATCTGAAGGCATCAATCATGATGTGTGCACAGACTCTTGATTGCTTTTCTTTTCTTGTCTTGTCTTTATATTCGCTCTTTCTAGTATTGCCTCGAGTCAAGCCTTTGGATCAATGAATGCAGGGGATTTCTTTTGAAATTTCTAGCCAATTAGGCACCTAAGCTTCCTCTTTTGGTGATTCATGACCACCTTCCTTTTTTTTTTCATGTTGAGGTTGTTTCTCTTTGTGGCCCGGGGCTTCTTTATTTTTCTTTCTTCTTCATCAAATTTCTCAATCTGTATAGCCTTTTCCTTGTCCAACTTAGCAGAGGCTATTTTTTCTCTAGTGACATCCTCTTTCTAAGGTATTTCCCCTTCTATATGCTCGACCTTAGAATGATGCTCAGGCTCATGGCTCTTTATTGATGCATCTTTTTCTTTATCTTCTTCATTTTCTACTTCTTTCTCACCTTCTTCCTTTTTAGGAGGCACTTATTCTTCTTGGATAGGGACCTTAACTTGGCCAATTAGTGGAGGCTCTTCGAGTATCTCCACATTGAGATTTGTGTCAATCTTCTTTTCATAAGTCTTCCCTTCTAAATTAGCCTCTTCACCTATATATTTGAGTTGGTGGGATAACTCAACTTCCAATTCTTGATTTGAGGTTTCTATTATGTACTTCTCATTGAGAGCCTCCACATCTTCCTCTGAAGATTGTGACTTTTCTTCATCGGAAACCACCTTATCAAAGTTTATACATAACCCATACTTGGGGTGTTCAAATGAATCATATTTAAAAGGGTCTTTGGTATTTTCAACTATTCCTTTGGCATTTATCCATTTCTTCAGATATTTTTATGGTGGACTCCATCTTTTGTGCTTTTGTAGGTGGCAAAGGAATGGCACACCAGTGGAAATTTGGGCCATGAAGTATTAAACAATAGAATTCATTATTACCTTGATAATCTCAGCAGGTATACCTTTCATATACTTTACAAAATAATTTGGTAGAGTGAGAAGAGGCATAGTATTAGGGACTACTCCAAGCATTAGGGTAGGGAGAATGGGTAGTAGAGGAGGTAGTGAGGAGGACACACTGGGGATGTCATGGTCGAGGAGGAGTCCAATACCATTATTAGAGCCATTGGTGAGGTGGAAATGAGGTGGACTGATATGTACATTGTGGGAAGAGATGAAGCATGTAGTGTTCTAGAGGTGGGAGGTGGAGGAGTGGCAATGATAGTAGTAGCGGTGGGAGAAAAGGTGGTAGGTAGTGATCATGGCCACTTGATTTCTTACTCACCCTCATGTTGGTAATCCCCCTTGATTGTGGGCATATTACTCACAAATTCCCTTATTTTTTTTCTTTCATCAAGGATTCTCCTTCTATAGCCTTTCATGTATACACCTTGTGCTTTGGATGGTACTCAGGCACATCCTTCCTTTTCTTTGATCATGTTGTTGGAGGGGATATGGGCGATTCCTCAATTGCGGCAGTAGCTACTCCACTATCAATTTTACTCTTGAGCTTATCATCAATCATGTCATATGTCAATACAACACCTTGAAATTTAAGTTAAGAATTTTGATCATCTACCCATCACTTGGTTCTTTTTTTAACTGGTCATGTTACTATGTCGAGGTCATTGACATCTTATTCATCCCAATATATCAATGGAAGCAACAAGTTGGCCACACCATCAAACCTCTTATAAAAAATAATGTTATCCTCCTCTATAATTTGATTGAGCAGCAGAAAAATATTTATTGACTTAAAAAATTGGGTCTTCATCCACATGTAGTTCCTCATTCACACATCCTTTTCATCTTGGAAATTGGCCCAAAATCATTTTATATGTGGCCGATGAGCATACTATTTTCAAACTTGTTTCTTTAGTTTCCCATATGGGTACATTCATGCTTGGGTTTTGTGGATGTCCAAATTGTATTCCACTATCTCTTTCTCTAAATATTTTGTGCATTGGGCAGTGGGACAAGCATACATTCCTTGGTCGAAGGTCAGGCCATATGGGATCCTCTCTTTATTTTTTTCACTTAGTAGGGTGTGGGAATTATTCAATTATCTAGAGATCTCCAATAGGATAATTCAATCATTAGGATAGAATAGAAGCTTGTAAGGCCCCTCAGAGAATCCTTATTTTCTAATGTATGTAAACTTTGGGAACTATATAAATAGATACCCAAATTGTTGAATGAAATATCTGACACTATGTGAGAATATTCTCTCAAATTCTCCCCCAAGGAGCCTGATGATATGCCCAATGAAGGAATCATTTACCCTATGATATTATTTCTTGAAGTTTCTATATTGTATCTAAGTGTAGAAGTCATATACTTTGAGTTTTCCTCTCCCTGGATCCAAATTATTTAAAACAAAGAGGCCCTTATATGGGAATGGATTTTCTAGTAGATACACCGAGTAGTAGGTCATGTAAAACTATGATGTTTTCTTCACAACCACAAGCTGGTTATGAATTTTTTCACTGATGATATTCACCCAATGGAACTTTTTTGTACCATGGATGATCTCCTCGATGAATTAGAACAACCATTCCTAAAAAATGACAACAGTAAGGAGGCCCATTACCCTACTCAATAGAGTAAACAAGTCATGGTACTCCTAAGAAAATCCTACTACAGCTGAGTATCAAAATAGCTCTTATCCTTCAACCAATGTTGGTTGATGAGTTTCTTGCATCCTAGAGGGTCCACTTTCCACATATTCTCAACATATTCTATCTTAATTTCTTCCATCTCATCAAATATGGGAATATGGAATGTTTGGCCTATAGATCTAGCAAACAAATCTGCCAACACTCTGCCATCATGATCAATTACTTTTATTTTTCTATGGTAGAATTCCCTACATACCATCACTAATTTTTGAGCCACGAGTGTGGGAGGGAAGCTAGTTTCCTTATCTAGGCCACTCTTTTTGATTTTACATGTGTTCTTAGTTCTAGTTAATAATCACTCTTTGTCTAAATTCATCAATATCTACATGCCTAAGGTTGGCATCTAATATATTTTCCTAGGTGGAAGTGGGCATGTAGGTGCACTCCACACCATGGAATTGGTATTTCATCTGATCCTTCTCCTCTTTTCCCCTTAGTGATTTTACAAGATTCTTTCCTTTCTCTTTCTCGATAGACTTCCCTGATGGACCCACAACAAATTCCCTAAATTATACATACAAAGATGTAGTAAGTCCATTCATACAAAATCATAGAAGCATTAGTTAGATCCTAAAAAATGAGGGTTGGATCCATTAATTCATCACTAGGATATCATAAAATTCATCAAAATTCATCACTCAGAGCTTGATCAGATCATATACAAGAATGCAAGCCCAAGGACATGGGTTTCCCTATGCTGGGAGTCGTCAAGGGGTATCAAGAGCAGAATGATGTTAGAGTCATCGAGGCCCATGGACAACCACCCATATTTTATGTTCAACACTAAGGACTTAGTGGTTAAAATGTTAAAGGAGACACTTGGAACATGTGGGATTCAATTACAAAGGCTTTGGAGGCACGCGATTGGTTTTTTTTTTCTGTGAGCTTAACGAGTGTAGGTGTAGGAAGCTTCTTGGAAATTCAAGGGTCCACCATTGAGAAATGGCGACCAGGGCACTAAAAACCACACAAAGAGTTCTATAGTACATGACTCAGAGGTGGATAGGATGATGTGAATTGATACCTTTCACCTTTAGTCAGTTTGAAAAACATAGGTAGGAAGTATAAAATGGCCATCATGTGATGACCACATCAGCAACGACAGTGATGAGGTTGTAGTCCACATATAACGGTCTGCAAAGACGAGTTCGCTAAACATTTTCACTTGGT
This sequence comes from Sequoiadendron giganteum, assembly GCA_007115665.2. Lineage (NCBI taxonomy): Eukaryota > Viridiplantae > Streptophyta > Pinopsida > Cupressales > Cupressaceae > Sequoiadendron > Sequoiadendron giganteum. Next base: position 152,137,525 of record CM021105.1, read on the forward strand.
CATTTTTCCTCAGATGAGTTCAGACAACAGGTGAGGGCACAGATTCTATGATGCGGGTGGAAATGATAGCTTAACCGTTAGGGAATGGTATTAAGGTGACTACAAAGAGTAGATGAAGGTCCATAAGAAATGGCCCACAAGAAATACTTGTCTAAGTATTTTCCTATGTACATGGCGAATAGTTGGTGGGGTAGTGGGATCCGCAATGTGGGTAGAAGCTCTAGTTTGGGCATTGAGGAATGACATTCATACAGTGGTGGTTTGCATACAACAACCCACATGAGATGACCCACATGGAAGAATGAAGACTTACTCACATTTTCACTTTAGTAGAGGCAAACTAGGTGGGGCCGACGATGTGGGATGCTTGCAAAGGGAAGTTGTTAGAGAATGGTCATGAGACGGGGGCCGCCTAGATGTGGCAGCCCAAAAAGGCGGACCCACAAGGGTTTGAAGCTCATATTTTCTATGAAGCATTCAAAAGCCTTGGAATTTAACTAGGGAGGTGGCGAGGAGATGACCGCCCATGTGGGACAATCCACAAAGGTGAACCCGCAAGGGTTTGAGACTTAGGTTTGCATTTTGAACTTGACTATTTGATTTTTTAACATGGCAGTGATAAGGATGTTGTAGGCCACAAGGGGGTTAGTGCTCTGTGAACAATAGCATTGACAAAGTGAATTTTTGTATTGTCTTAAAAAGGGCCCCATTTGAGAGTTTAAATGAAGTTTTAAATGATTTTAAGTGCACAACTAATGGTTCAAATGGCCGCTAGAAGGAGTTAAGGGTTTCCCTCAAAGATTTTTTAATTAATTTAAAACCCTATTCACAAAAGGATGCATTTTAAGTGGTAGACAACAAACTCACCTGGAAGTCACCTAGAAGTTTGATGATGATCTAGATTCTAGGTTGAGCAGTTGCAATGCAGGAATAGGAGGTTCAATTGCCATTTCGCTCTGACAAATTTAAAACTTGGTCAGTAAAAATTATAGGTCAAAGGACTATTTATGGGAAAAATCATTAATGAACCACAATAAATGTAGGTGTAGCATCCGGTGAGATAGCTAGGCATGAGGTTCAACATACTAGTTATAGGAAGCGTGAAGCCCACAATGCATAGGGACCTCTAGGATTTTCTGTTGATGAGCAACAAAGAGATGATGACTGAGAAGATTGTGGGACCCACCATATGGATGAACGTCCCAGGTTGGCCACCAATGAAATGGTGAGGTTTCAACAACAATGCACAAAGGGAAGCCCACAAGGGCAAACCCACAAGAGTTGGAAGATGCCAAAGCTAAAGACTAAGGTAAACTCATTAGAGAAACCCTGCAAAAGCCAAAGACTTGGAGAATTTTAGGGTACTAAATTTTTCTCAACTAAAGAATAATGACTTTAATGCTTTTGACCACTTTAAGCTCAAAATTAGGGGCATGCAAAATGAGGCAAAGGAAAAAAGTGACCCGATGTAAGTGAAAGGAGAGAGTGGATCCCCGTTCCGAAGAAGGTGTGCTTGCTATAGGCACAACAGGTTGTAAGTATGTGAAATGTACAATTTATGGACATCTTGAATAAAGAATCATAAAAGTCTTTTGCGTCTATGAATTTTTGTTGTCATTTTCTATGTGTGGTAACTATTTCATGTTGATATTCCTACAATAGCAATTATCATCCTTTAAATGGTTTTGATTTTTTTTTTAATAGAAAAATGGTTTGTGAGAAAGTAACAATTTTGAAATTAAATCTCTTATGGTATACAAATTCATTTAATTTTTCTAGAAAATAATTATTTGTGAAAGGTTAGAAAAAATGGTTTTTCCATTTAAAAATAGAATTTTATTTGAGTTTACCTTTCCTACATTTTGGTTAAAATAATACTTCAAAAATTTAGAGGAAATTTATATAGAATAGAGACATATTTTAGTAGAGATGAACCATAATTCTCACGCCAATGGGAACTTTTCAAAAAATTCCTCCCATTCTGCAATCCTTTAGCCCTCCAATGATGGTATTTGGGCACACAGGGCACCGCATCAGGGAAATATTTGTGCTAGGTGCTCCCATGCTATCGTTGGATCTTCCTACTAGAACTCGTCATCCTCCAAAATCACTTGTGTATAAAGCTCAACCTACTTTTGAAATTTTTGGTTCTAAGTCGGGGTCGTCTGGTTTTTCACCTGTTCCTAAAATATCTTATGCTCAAGTAGTTTCTGACTCTTCTCCGATGTCTTTTCCCAATAAAATTTGCATTGTCGAATCTCCCTTCATTTCAAAACCATGCCTCTACCTTACTTCTTTTCCTAATAATATTCCCTTGCGCTTGTCTGTTACCTTTCCTAATAATATCCCTTTCCATTCACCCCTTCCCCTTTAATGGTTTTGTAGTCAAGGGTTCCTTCTAATCCTCAGTACCAGAAGCAATCTATAGGTCAGAAGCAAGCGAAGGCTCGCATTGACAAATCTTGGGTTCCTAAGTGCCCAAAGTCTAATGATCACATTTCTATTGTTCTTCTAGAGGATATTCTTACCCATCAAATTCATGATCTCATGGATGTAGCATTGATTTGTAAGTTTTGGAAGTTTTCACTAGATTTGTCTTTTTGAAGAATTGGAATTTTCAGCAACAATAGGAAGCCAATCAGGTATTTTTCTTAGATAAGGGACAGGGTTTCTTTGTTGTCATTTTCTTAGACAAAGATTATAGAAATTCTATCTTTAGGAAAAAGGCTTGGATATGTGAGGGACATGGTTTATTTTCCACTCTTTGGATACCAAATTTTTGTCCTTCATAAGCAAAAGTAAAATTCATTCCTTTTTGGGTACAATTACAAGGGTTACCTTTGGAATATAGAGAGCCTCATATTGTTGAAATCTTGTGTAATCAGTTGGGGATTTTCCTACATCATGATAAAAGAAATTTCCAATCCTTCTCTTCCAGTAAGGGTTTGCATCCTTTTAGATGTCACCAAATCGCCTCCACTTGTTATTGACATTAAATCAATAAATGGATTATGGAGCCAGAAATTGATTTATGAGAACCCAACTCATTTTTGTTTCAAGTGCCACTTTATCCTTAATCCTTTTAAAACATGCGTGATTGTGAAAGATGAGCATTTGGTCTCGAAAAATGTGGGCTCCACAAAATTTCAACCATATCCATTAGACTTGGTATGCATTTCTTCTGGCTCGGGGTTAAATATTTTTTCTGAAATTATTTCAAGGATTTTAGTTCTTGACTTTTGCTATAATTGGTTTTAAAAATTTTACTATACTATTATGTCTCAACCAAAGATTTGTGGGAGGCTAAACTATTCTGAGCTTGTTTTACAAGTTACCCAATAAAATATGTGCTTAGCATCTCCTAATATATATTTTGTGCATTCCATTTTGCCTAGTTCATCAAATTTCAATTTAAACTCGCACAATATTATATCTGAATGTTCCTTTTCTTGGCTTTCATCGATCAATATCTTCTAGTAGTCTTTGTATCTTTCTATACCTGAGATTAAGTTTTCCAGTGAACAAAAATATCCATGTGTTCTTCAAAGATAACTTTGGGCACGCATAATTTGTGTGATAAGTCACTAATTTTTTTTGATGGTCAAAATTTGGATGAAAGTGAAAGTTTGCAAGTAGAACATGATGTGAGTCTCACAAAATCACAAGATCCAAGCATTCCTTTAGAAATGGAGTTAGAAAACTTTATTGATAAAGCCCTATTGTCAGTAGGTGAACATATGCTAGATGATATTGCTTCTAAATTTTTTGGCATGGAAGACCTTGGGGATGATGAGGGTTCAGTGTCAGTCTCTCAAAATCCCTTGTTGCCAAATTTAAAAAATTCTCATGTCAAGAGGGGAAGAAAATCGCTAGCTTTCAAGCAACAAGAGGAAATTGTAGCAGACATTCAGTCAACTTTAGCTGTAAAATGTAAATGACCTAGGAGAGCATGTTGTTCTCCTAAGTATCAATGAGAATTATATCTTGGAATGTCAGAGGAATTAATTGTTAGAAACCAAGATCACCTACATGCAATCACTTGTCACATGCAAAAGACATGCATAACCAAAGAAGATGTTCTGTAAACCTCAAAGTAAAAATGCATTATTGAGAATCAATTATTACAAAGAGATCAATCCTTATGAAGGAGATCAAGAAACCCTAAAAGGGAAATCCTAAATAAAACCTTAGTGTGCACACTTAATAATTAATCAATTATTAATGTGCCTATGTTTAGCTTAAGAAACTAAAGGAATAAGTGACTTAATTAATTAACCACTATGATATAATTAATTAAGTATATAACTTATTACTCTAACACCCCCCTTAAGATGAACTTAGGAAGAAGCTAAAACACTAGAAGAAGAGCATCCAAGCAAAGATGGGTCCCGACAAGTAGGCCTGATCAAGTACCCATTTACAAATGCAAGAAAGAGGTAGAGAAGGAAAACCTAGTGGGAAAAACCCCCCTACAATGAGATGACATGCTGTAAAGAAACAATGGAAGAAAATTGTAGAGTAACACTAGAACTGCAATCTGGCAAGCAAAGAAAGATACTTTTGTCTACAAGAAACCATATCAGAATCATAATGATGAAACAATAGACCCGATGCCATGGAACACTCGAAAACTCCAAATGAGAACAACCCTAGAATCCATAAAGTAGCAGTCGATTATTGAATGATGTATTACTAAAAACAAAGTGCAAAGATGCAAGTTGCACCCTCCCAACTACCAAAACATCCAAGTAATCTCCAAACAACCCATCGATCGAAATCTGGACTAAGTGATCAACTTAGGACAGGTACAGAAAAAAATGCATGGACAAAAACATAGATCTCCTCAATAACTTTCCAATGCCGCAAAGATAGCGAAAATCAGAGATCGTGGCAAAACATAATGAGCTCGGAAGCATAAAATAAACATCTAACTTGAAATAGAAATAATTTAAAATAAACTACACCACAAGAAATTTCTTGAAACCAGCTTTCTGACGATATCCTGTTTGCTCGATTTCAATACCGTATGCCCAAGTTATGCCAAAAACAAAAAAACTGCTCTTTTAGGTAAATCAGGGCTAGCAGGGGGCAAAGAGGGTCATACGACCAATGATGTCAGCAGTTCATGAGCTTAAATTTGATGGCCATCTAGATGTCACCACAAAAATTCAACCCCCCTACATTAAAATTTGATAGAGCCCCTGGTCGCTGATATGACCAGGGGCTGGGTGCTCAACTTGGCCGGAGGTCGGGCATAGAACTTCGGCCGAGCTGCAGGGTGCCCATGGGGGCTAGCACTGGGACACCCTATTCTCCACAGGACCCTGGGTTTAGTGGAATGGGCTGAAGCCCACCGATGGAGGGATTGCCGTGGAGGCTGGCGGCGGTGGTGAGTTGGAGGTTACCTAGTGGTGCAGCGGTGACGCTCACCATTTGAACTGGCCGATCAAAACTCCATGCGCAAATGTGAATTTTTTGCATGATTTTTGAGAATTTTTGCCTCATCAAGCGTGTTGGGGAGGTCGTACGGCCTCCCTAGCAAAATTTTTTTGCCTCAGAAACCAACTTCTTAGAAATCAATGATTTGACAGGCGTTTCTAGGGTTTTGGGGCACTGCGAACACGATGGCAATGTCTGCTTGAGCCCAAAGTGCCCCAAAAAATTGGCTACCCCCATATTTTGCAAAAAGATGCTTGTGGAAACCCTTGCACTTGAAACTCACTGAAAGGCCATATCTTCAGATCATGAACAGGAAGTTGTAGGTCTGGAGCTCTGATACCATGTTAGAAACCAAGATCACCTACATGCAATCACCTGTCACATGAAAAAGACATGCAAAACCAAACAAGATGTTCTGTAAACCTCAAAGTAAAAATGCATTATTGAGAATCAATTATTAGAAAGAGATCAATCCTTATGAAGGAGATTAGGAGATCAAGAAACCCTAAATAAAACCCTAGTGTGCACACTTAATAATTAATCAATTATTAATGTGTCTAAGTTTAGCTTAAGCAAGTAAGGAATAAGTGACTTAATTAATTAACCAGTATGATATAATTAATTAAATATATAACTTATTACTCTAACATTAATGCCTCTAATAAAAGGATCCAAGCTAAAAAACAATTAGATTCTTATGGGGCTAACATAGTGGTACTTCAGGAGACTAAAACTTTTGTCGATGCTTTCAAGAGTATAAATAAAATCTGGATTAAATGGAAAGCTGTTCATTCTCTAGCTTAGGGTGCTTCTGGAGGTTTGATTACATTGTGAGATGCTAGTTCTAAAAGCTTTTCTAATATCTCTTATGGTTTGAATTGGTAGCTAATGCAAGTTAGTTGTTCAAATATGTCTTTATAGTTATTGCATGTGTATGGTCCAACTAGTTCTATGGCTAAAAAGTTACTTTGAAAATATTTGGAGCATAAATTACAGGTGTTGGGTCAATATAAAATAATTTTAGCAGGCAATTTTAATGCAATCAAAACCTGTTCAAAGAAGAAGGGTGGTATTTCCCCTCTAAAGAAAAATATGGAAAATTTATCTTCCTTCATTCAAAATAATGCTCTTGTAGATATTATACCTCTGAATGGGTGCTTCACTTGGACCAATAAGAGAAATTTTTTTTTACAAATTGCAGAAAGGTTAGATAGGTTTCTAATTTCTTCGAATTGGTCCTTGTGTGGTGCACTTTTCTCCTCAATTTTTTTCCATTTGTAGCTTTTGATCATTTTTCAATTTCTCTTTACTTGCCTAGGAAAATCTCCAAACCTAGGTTTCATTCTTCCTTCAAATTTGAGTCAATGTGGTTTACACATCCAGATTTTCTTGTTTTATTAAGATAATGGTGGTTTGATGTACCTTTCAATGCAGGCTCAAGAATTTTTTAGTTAAATAAAAAACTGGAGTATGTTAAGAAACAAGTAAAAAGCTAGAATCAACAAGTCTTTAAAAATATTTTTGTTCAAAAATATCTTGTTTATAAAGGACTTGTAGAAATTAATGAAATTATTATTTCCAAAGGATTGGATTCTAGCCTTATTGAAGAGCGAAGTGAATTACAAAAAGAGTGGAAGGAATTTATTTTGAGTGAGGAAACTTACTGGAGGTAGAATCAAGATAATTGTGGTTAGAATATGGGGACAAGAATACAAAGTTTTTCCATGTTTCAACACAAGTGAAAAAGACAAGGAATACAATTGTTTCAATCCAAGATAGTGCAATGGGTGTTTTTCTCAAAAAAGAAGAGGATATTCAAAAAGAAGGTATCCAATTGTTCTCTTCTCTTCTCACAAGTAGTATTAAAAAAAATGAACAGTTAGTTAGAGATAGATAATATCTTTTGTAGGATATTTCATTTTTGATATCAAGAGAAGATAATATCAGATTACTTTCACCTTTTGATATGAATGCGGTCAAGAAATTTATTTTCTCAATGTCCCTAGATAAAGCACCAAGGCTTAATTGTTTCACAACTTTTTTTTCTAGAAATGTTAGGATTTTGTGGGTTATGATATTTTAAATGCATTGGAAGAGTCAAGGAAGACAGGGCGAATATTGGATTTTTTAATGTTACTAATATAGCTATCATCCCCATGACGTCATCTCTAGCTACCTTTTCTGATTTCAGACCTCTTTCCCTTTGTAATACCATTTATAAGATCTTCACTAAGTCCATTTATCTTCATTTTCATCCTCTTATTTCTAGAATTGTTTCTAAAGAGCGAGGGGGATTTGTATTAGGTAGGTAAATAGTTGAAGGAGAAATTGTAGCTCGTGAGGTCCTCCATTAAATTATGTTTAACAAGATGTCTACTATGATTATAAAGTTAGATATGCAGAAAGCCTATGATAGGGTTGATTGGTCTTTCTTGAAGGAGGTGCTCCTAAAATTTGGTTTTTCAAGAAAATGGTGTAAATGGGTTATGGCATGTATATCAGGTGCTAAGTTCTCAGTGTTGATAAATGGTTCTGCAGTAGGTTTTTTTGGCTCTTCAAAAGGTGTTCATCAAGGAGACCCCTTGTCTCCTTTTCTGATTATAATTTTAGTAGAAAGATATGGAAATTTATCCTTCCTTCATTTAAAATAATTCTCTTGTAGATATTATACCTCTGAATGGGTGCTTCACTTGGGCTAATAAGAGAAAAAAATTCTACAAATTGCAGAAAGGTTAGAAAAGTTTCTATTTTTTTTGAATTGGTCCTTGTGTGGTGCAACTTTCTCCATAACAATTTTTCCATTTGTAGCTTCTGATCATTTTGCAATTTCTCTTTACTTGCTTGGGAAAATCTCCAAACCGAGCTTTCATTCTTCCTTCAAACTTGATTCAATGTGGTTTAGACACCCAGAGTTTCTTGTTTTATGAAGACAATGGTGGTTTTATGTACTTTCAATGTAGGCTCAATAATTTTTTAGTTAAATAAAAAATTGGAGTATGTTAAGAAACATTTTTGTGCAAAAAGATCTTGTTTCTGAAAGAATTGTAGAAATTAATGAAATTATTATTTCCAAAGCAATGGATTCTAGCCTTTTTGAGGAGCAGAGTAAATTACAAAAAGAGTAGAAGGAATTTATTTTGAGTGAGGAAACTTACTGGAGGCAGAAATCAAGCTAATTGTGGTTAAAAGATGGGGACAAGAATACAAAGTTTTTCCATGTTTCAGCACAAGTAAAAAAGGAAAGGAATACAATTGTTTCAATCCAAGATAGTGCAATGTGTGTTTTTATGATATTCAAAAATAAGGTATCAAATTATTCTCTTCTCTTCTCACCAATAGTATTCAAGAAAATGAACAGTTAGTTAGAGATAGAGAAGATCTTCTGTAGGATATTCCATTTTTTATATCAAGAGAAGATAATATCAGATTACTTTCACCTTTTGATATGAATGTAGTCAAGAAATTCATTTTCTCAATTTCCCTAGATAAAGCGCCAGGGCCTGATTGTTTCATAGATTGTTTTCCTAGAAATGTTAGGATTTTGTAGGTTATGATATTTTAAATGCATTGGAAGATTCAAGGAAGATAGGGGGAATGTTGAAAGTTTTTAATTTTACTAATATAGCTATCATCCCCAAGACATCATCTCCATCCACCTTTTCTGATTTCAGACCTTTTCCCTTTGTAATACCATTTATAAGATCTTCACTAAGTCCATTTATCTTCATTTGCATCCTCTTATTTCTAGAATTGTTTTTGAAGAGGAAGGGGGGTTTGTACCTGGTAGGGAAATAGTTGAAGGAGAAATTGTAGCTCATGAGGTCCTCAATTAAATCACGGTTAACAAGATGTATACTATGATTATAAAGTTAGATATGCAGAAAGCCTATGACAGGGTTGATTGGTCTTTCTTGAAGGAGGTGCTCCTAAAATTTGGTTTTTCAAGAAAATGGTGTAAATGGGTTATGACATGTATATCAGGTGCTAAGTTATCAGTGTTGATAAATGGTTTTACAGTAGGTTTTTTTTGGCTCTTCACAAGGTGTTCATCAGGGAGATCCCTTGTCTCCTTTTCTATTTATAATTTTAGCAGAAAGATATGGAAATTTTTTCTTCCTTATTTCAAAATAATGCTCTTGTAGATATTCTACCTCTGAATGGGTAATTCACTTGGACCAATAAGAGAAAAAAAAATCTACAAATTGCAGAAAGCTTAGACAGGTTTCTAATTTCTTTGAATTGGTCCTTGTGTGGTGCACTTTTCTCCTCAATTTTTTTCCATTTCTAGCTTTTCATCATTTTGGAATTTCTCTTTACTTGCCTTGGAAAATCCAAACCTAGGTTTCATTCTTCCTTCAAATTTGAGTCAATGTGGTTTAGAAACCCAGATTTTCTTGTTTTATTAAGACAATGGTGGTTTGATGTACCTTTCAATGCAGGCTCAAGAATTTTTTAGTTAAATAAAAAACTAGAGTATGTTAAGAAACAAGTAAAAAGATGGAATCAACAAGTCTTTTAAAATATTTTTGTGCAAAAAGATCTTGTTTAAAAAAGACTTGTAGAAATGAATGAAATTATTATTTCCAAAGGATTGTATTCTAGCCTTTTTGAAGAGCAGAGTGAATTACAATAAGAGTGGAAGGAATTTATTTGAATGAGGTAACTTACTGGAGGTAGAAATCAAGAGAATTGTGGTTAAAAGATGGGGACAAGAATACAAAGTTTTTCCATGTTTCAGCACAAGTAAAAAAGGCAAGGAATACAATTGTTTCAATTCAAGATAGTGCAATGGGTATTTTTCTCAATAAAGAAGAGGATATTCAAAAAGAAGGTATCAAATTATTCTCTTCTCTTCTCACCAGTAGTATTCAAAAAAATGAATAGTTAGTTAGAGATAAAGAAGATCTTTTGTAGGATATTCCATGTTTGATGTCAAGAAAAGATAGTATCAGATTACTTTCACCTTTTGATATGATTGAGGTCAAGAAAGTTGTTTTCTCAATGTCCCCAGATAAAGCACCAGGGCCTAATTGTTTTACTTTTTTTTTTCCAGAAATGTTGGGATTTTGTAAGTTATGATATTTTAAATGCATTGGAAGAGTCAAGGAAGACAGGGGGAATGTTGAAATTTTTAATGTTATTAATATAGCTATCATCCCCAAGACATCATATCCAGCCACATTTTCTGATTTTAGACCTATTTCCCTTTGTAATACCATTTATAAGATCTTCACTAAGTCCATTTATCTTCATTTGCATCCTCTTATTTCTAGAATTGTTTCTGAAGTGCAAGGGGGATTTGTACCTGGTAGGGAAACAATTGAAGGAGCAATTGTAGCTCATGAGGTTTGCCATTCAATCATGGTTAACAAGATGTATATTATGATTATAAAGTTAAATATGCAGAAAGCCTATGATAGGGTTGATTGGTCTTTCTTGAAGGAGGTGCTCCTAAAATTTGGTTTTTCAAGAAAATGGTGTAAATGGGTTATGGCATGTATATCTGGTGCTAAGTTCTCAGTGTTGATAAATGGTTGTACATTAGGTTTTTTTTGGCTCTTCACAAGGTGTTCATTAGGGAGACCCCTTATCTCCTTTTTTGTTTATAATTTTAGCAGAATATTTGAGAAGATCTCTTCTTCAATCTCATTACCAATGTTTTATTAAGGTAATTTTTATTCCAAACATTGACATATCAGTAAGTCATTCTCTTTTTGATGTTGAAACTTTTCTTTTTGGAAAAGAATCAATTTCAGAAGCTCTGCATATAAAATAGATTTTAGATTGATATACAAGAGCTTTGGAAGAAAAGATAAATGATAGTGTAACAAAAGTGTATGTGTTAAATACCAAGCCTCTGATTGAAAAAATATTAGTGGATCTTTTGGGTTTTCAGCAATCATAGCTTCCTTGCAAGTTTTTGGGTATTCCATTTTTTGCAAGTAAAAATAGAATGTCATTTTGGAAAAAGATAATTCATCCTATTCAAGAAAGGATACAATCATGGAAAGGTAGATGGCTCACTTTGTCAGGTAGAATTTTTCTAGTAAAGTCAGTGCTTTCTTCAATACCAAATTATTTCATGTCTGTATTGAAAGCTCCAAAATCAATCATTTTTCAAATTCAGAAGTTGATTAGAAAATTTCTCTGGTCTGGTAATCTTGATGGCAGTAAAAAAATTCTATTAATTTCTATAGAAACCATGTGTTTGGAGAAATCAAAAGGAGGAGTTGGTTTTCATGATTTGCAACAAAGAAATATGGCTCTAGGTGCGAAAATGGTAAGGATAATGTATTCAAAGCCAGGGTTAAAGTGGTTCCATCTCATGCAAGACAAGTATCTAGACAATTCAAATCCATCAAGGATTATGATGGTGTTAAATCCACCTAAAGGATCTTCAATGTGGAATTCTTTAATATCTTGTAGCAGGATTATCCTACCTTATCTTACTTGGGAGGTTAATGATGGTAACAATGTTCATTTTTGGAAGGACTCATGGAATGGATCTCCAAGAATAAATAATATTGTTAATTGTGAGAAGGAGCAAGAAAATGTAACTCTTAAGTGGGGTGGGAAGCTTAAAGATTATATTCAATAGGTAGATCCTATAACATGCAGAGTAAGTTGGAAGGATTTTTCTACAGAGGGAGTAATTTTTTTTGTTAAAGCATAGTTAAGCAGAATTTTACATTCCATATCAGTTTTCTTTTCACAGAAAGATGATAGACTTCTTTGGTCAAAATAAAATTCAAGTTACTACATTGTGAAAGAAGGTTACAATTATATTTTTCACAATCACTCCCATTTAATAAAACAAGAGCATATAAATTTTGCTGGAATGAAAAATTGTTACCTAAAACTAGTTGTTTTGCTTGGTAAGCTATAAAGCATTAAATTTTAACAAGTGATAGGCTTTCAAAGTTGAAAATTGCCAAACCCTTTGTGTGTGTACTATGTAAGAAAACCTTTGAAGATGTAGACCATTTATTCATAGCTTGTTCAGTGGCACAGTCATGTTGGGATTATATTTCATTAAAGATGCAATGGAATACTCCACTTCCTAGTTTTCTTTGGCATGTCTCCGATAGTTGGCCTCAATTATATAAATGTGCCCTATTTGGATGTATCTGGTGTATTATTCCATCCTCTGTAGTCTGGGCTAATTGGTGGGTGAGAAATAAATGTATTTTTAGAAAATAATTGTTTAATTTGCAATTTCTTCTAAGCAATATTAAGAATTCTATATCAGATAATGTAAAAATATATATTTTTAAGTATAAACATGTGGGCTCAATGTTCATAGATTGGGACTCAAAAATATTATTGGCTTGGCCTCTTATAAATCTACCTTTCAAAGGTTGTTTAAATTAGCCTCAACAAAAGATCAACAAATATTCAATTTGTTGGATTCCTCCGCCATCAGGGGTATATAAGATTAATTTTGATGGGGTGTCAAGAGTTAACCCAAGTTTATCAGGTGTGGGAGTGGTTATCCAAAATTATCAAGGTATGGTGCACAATGAAAAATCCTACAAATTGGTAGTTGGATCTAACAATTTGGCAGAGGCTCGGGTTCTCCTTCATGGTGTAAAATTAGCTCTAAGTTGTAATATCTCAGTTGTTCAACTGGAAGGGGATTCATTGGTAGTAATTAATGCTTGTTGTGACTGCAAGAAATCAAATTGGAGGCTTTCGTATATCCTAAAAAAAAATTAGTCTATGCTTGATAAATTTGAGACCTACCAATTGCTTCACGCATACAAAGAAGGTAATGCAGTGGCAGATTTTTTGGAAAATCATGGATGTGACTAGTTGTAGGAGAGTTATTTGCATGTGGCAAAAATTAGGAAAATAAATCCAAAATTAGAAGTTCTATTAAAAAAGAATAAAGTTGTGTTACTTAATGAAGGGTTGTAAAAATCATTTAAATTAATAAACTTGCAACCTCAAGGTATTCAACACCACCTTTACTAACTGTGAGATGGTCTAATCAATTAAAGGTGCAAAATCATTACAAAGGATAGCCTTACAAGGCATTGTTGTATTATAATTCCAACAGGGTTAGTCTTTCAAGTACCATGTAAGTAATAATCATGCTTATTTTCTCATAATAAGCTATTAGACTATTGTACAACCATTAAATTTTGACACGATGTTGGTTAGAAATCCCTTAAAATATGTCACACAAGTAGTGATGTAAGGAAAACCAATGAGCGTAGGAATCTCACATTGTAAATCTCACAGATATGATGAAGTTTCAGGATGGAAATTAGTTTTTCTAATTTGTTTGTGATATGCACAAGTACAAATGTAATCATATTTCAAAGCACTTCAAAAAATAAATAAATGAATCTGTGTGAAGTACAAGATATAATGACAAAAAAAGTAAATTTTTGGCTAAATAAAAGCCAACTTCATCCAAGACTAAACTTGCAAATTTTCATGGTTCAAATTCTTGCTAAATTTAGATAGCTTTGATATAAGTTGGATTGTACAACACAAGGTTGAAGAAAGTATGGTAATGTAAGCTAAGGCTATCCCAAGTAATGAGGTGGAATGATACTATAAGATACACATTTGCTCAACACTTTCATTATATATGGTTTTCCTATGTACATTTAATAGCTTCTAGTGGTTCCATTTAAAAGAAAAGGAAACAAAAAGATAGATGGAGTTGTGAGTCTCATCCTCTTCCCAAAATAGTACTTACATGAAATGGAATTCTTTCCCAGGAATTACAAATTCTTTCTGGAAATTGGAGAATGGGAGATGCCAATTGCTAAAGAAATTGGTGAAGTAGAGCTGCATTTGATATTCAAAGACCACTATGAAGCATTTAAGAAGCATGTTAAAATAATTCTAGGTTCACACATTATAAGGCCATCAGTAAAATAAGTAATCTACCCTTCTCAACTCCTATCTATTTTCATTTATAACATAATGGATTTTTTGCAAGATATTGAGGTTGTTGAGAAGCTTGTTAGAATGGTAGTAAATGAGGATTTCATGCAATGGGATAATTTCAACAATACATGTCAAGCATATGACTTGTGGAAAGGTCATAGGTATGTGGGTGATCTGTTTCCCAAAATTTATCTCCTCCATCGACATGCATATCAAAATATTCTTATCCCCATAGTTAAATCTTTGTCTTTGCAATATTCAACCTTCATGTTGGTGACACTTAGAAGATATGTAAGAGAATTTGATGATGGGGTGGCAAAAAGAACAAGGGAGAAAGTGCAAGAGATTTTTTCCCTATTAATGCATGAGCATAATCCTCCACAACTAGCACCTTGCATAGAGGTTTATGGATCCCTTCAACAAAAAATAGTCTCGGTCGACAGTTAGCTAAAACCTGGTCTTCAACCTAGTGCTCTCCATCTTCATCAAGCCAATGCACAAGAGGTTGGCCATTCTTTGGCATAGGGAAACTGGAACAATCAACAAATGAGTCTTTTCCAAGCTATTGTGCAAGGTTTTGGATATTCCTCGACAATGGGAAACTGGGATGATCAACAAATGGAGCATTAGGTAATCAATCTGAATGAATTTCCTCCTGAAATAAATTGTGAGATGGGGGAGCATATACAGGGTGTGCTTCCATGTGAAGTACAAGTCTTGATTCCATGTGAAGGTGAGGAGGTGAATTCAAACCAACAATGGGTACAAAATTTTCAATATCAGGGTGGCCAAAATCTTCCTACCAACTCATTAGTCAATCCTCTAGAGGGGGAAATTCCAAACTTCATGGAAATTGAGCAATAAACAAGGAGTCTTTTTTTCTTTAACAAATATTATGTAAAGTTTCTATAAAGCTTAGTAGGTATGCTGAAGCTAAATTAAGCTTGATTTTGTAAAAGTAGGCTAGTTAAGGGTACAAGACATGCCTTTGATCAAGAAATTATATGTTTCATTATCTTTATGTGATCTTTAGCAAGCAAGTGGATAGGAACATAAAAAAAAAATGTATATATTTTATCTATTATTAAATATATATAGGCATTATGCCTTTTTCTTAAAATAAAATAAAATTATATAGAATAGTGTAACTTGTTCAACTTTTAGTACATTTTTTACTAAGAAAAGTTTCTTACATAGTAATAATCAAATATTTTGATGGTAAAAAAATATTTAACTAATACCAACCCATAATTATACATAAAAGGTAGTAATTAATTATTTTCTTAATTGTAATTATAACTAGTTTTGGTGTACTATCAAGAATTATAACAAACAATGCCTTATATTTTATATCACATTAAATTTCAAGATTGTATGATTGATTTGGAATTATATTTATCTTCTCATTCCCCTATCATCAATAAGAAAAAAAACAAGCATAGTCTATTCAGAGGAATCTTATCAAGATAAGAAAAATAATGTAAAGTTTGATCATCTATGGGATAGTCCATATAAATTTGTAGAGATATATTATTGAAATTTCTACCACATAAAAAAATAATAGGGTCTTCGATGGAGCTACATATTTGTGACCAATATTTGTAGAAATATTTTATTTGAAGAATGTTAAGTATATACATATTATTTTATCTCTTTTTTCTCTCTCTTGTTTTGTAAATAATATATGGTGAGTCATTCTTTATCCATGAAAATTCTCTATATTGGTGATGTGTAATCCAATTGTGATTTCTTTTATATTTTACCTTCCAAGTCTACAATATAGAGTTAACTAGATGCTTTTTGTGTCTATAGGAGATAAGTATCACAAATAAGAACTTATTGGGACTCAATATTATATTGTTAAAATATTTATTAGTTCCCTATCTATTTTCCCAATTAATCTAATTTTACCTCTATTTTATAACTGTGAACCCCTAAAACTACAAATGCACAAAGATGACAAACATTGTTAGTGTTAGATAAAAATGCATACAAAGAGTGAAGGATTCCCCATGAAATCCACCTATTCAAACTAAAATTAGGAAAAAGGATGAAGAACACAACACAAAAGATAAACTTAAATCCTAATAAAAGCTAATAGAATGATGATCCCATGGGGGAATTGGTGCCAATGGAATGTTGTAATTGGCCCTTTCCCAATTCCTATGTTGCAATGTAGATTGATGAAGAAATGGTCAAATCTCCAAAGAGATTTGAGCATAACCTTGGTGTAAATATGAAAATGTGAGGTATGCTTGGATGAAATGGGCAAAATTAGCTCTCAATTAAAGAGAGTAACTTTGCATGTGAATTGTGGATTTGAGTATAATAAGTTTACTCAAATTGTGGATGATAGAATGAGAGGAAGAGTCTCTCATTTATAGATTTTCAAAATGGAAGAGATAGTAGAAATAAGCAATGTGGGATCATTCAACATCCAATGGCCAAGTGCCACTTGTCAAGATGTGAATGGTTGAGGAATGAGCACATTTTGGTCAATGTGCATGATAAATGCCATTGGATTCAAATTTGAATTTTGAATGTGACATGTGAGAGGGAAAGAGAAATGGATTTAATGTCACTTGGCTCAAGGTCAAGGACATGTAAGAGGCATTGAATGCCTTGTTGGAAGGACCAAGTCCACTTGACCTTTTTGAATTCAAATGAGGGAATATTCCCTTTTGATGCTTTGTGAGGGAAAATAGAGAATTAAATAAATCAAAGTAATTGATTTATTGTGCAACTTGCATTCTGTAGAGGATTTTAGTGAGAAGGATTAACTTAATCAATGGTTTGATTAATTTAATGAAGAATTAGGTGATGTGACAATTTAGACTTAGATTTATGAATTGATTTAAGTCAAGAATTGAGAGGAAATGATTTATTAAATAAATGATTTGATTTATTTAACCAAAGAGGAATATGTTAGATTAAATCAAATAAGGTTTAATTTATTTAATTTAATAGGAGGACTTTAGAGATTTAATTTAAATAAAATTAATTATTTAAATGAACAGAGAAAGATGATAAATAAAATAAAATTGATTAATTTAATCATCAGAGGAGAAAGACCTAATTAAATAAATAATGATTTATTTAATTAAGGGATGAAAGGTTTTGATAAGCTGAGAGTATGATTCAAGACAAAATGATGTTAGTAGGATCAAAATAAAGTGCATGTATATTTTCCATGTCTACAATAAACAATTTGAAAATTTTGTGTGTGGGTTGTCATTCATTAATATTCCCTAGGTTTTCTCTTTTATATGCATTTTTGTGTAAAAATTTACATAATTCTATAAAAATGATATGAATTGTATTTTTTCCTTATCTTTTATCAAAGTAATAGACTTATGTATACCCTAATATCATACCATTTAAATTCCCAATATCCAATACCTAAAGTTTTCTAGTAAACTTTATCTAATTCTTTCCCCTTCACCAAGATGTTTGGATTCCCTTTCATAGAATACCCCTTTCATATTTTTTTTCCAAATTACAACCTTTATTATCCAAAATTAATGAAAACTTTCAGACCCAAAGTTAAAATTTTTCCTTGAGTCAAATAACCTATTAGAGTCAAACTCTTGGTCATCCCATCATCTTAGTACCACTTTTAAGGTCTAGTTGACCCTATGATAATGATATCCCAAGGCCTTTAAATTTCTAGTTTCCCATTTCAAATTCTCATTTCCACATCATTTTTGGTATAAGTTTTCCACTAGCCCTAATTAATTATACCTTGGAGTCACTAAAATAAAACTTGTATGAACTCTACTAAATCCCCAATGGTTTAAGAATATTGTCATTTTATTTGTCACTTGCACCTAGTCCCCTATACAATATAGAAGGTAATTTATGAGTATTTTAGTCTCCCTAATTATTAGAACAATAGTTTAACCACTTAGAATGCCTATTGACCAAACAATGATATACTTTTATATTGTTTAAAGAGGTAGTGATGAAGCTAACCTACATTTTCCAATAATTACACAAGAATGACTTTACAACTTTACAATTATATAATGTGATTGGATCAAAATCATGATGAATTTTTATTTTGACAGTGTGTATTTAAGTAGGATTAAATTAAAAAATTTAAAACTTGAGTTAATGATACTATAATGGCTTAGAAAAACTAGTACATTCATGTTATGTCCAAATTTCTTCTTAGAATATTTTTTGGATTATTTTTGCCTCTACATAGTTAAAATATCTTATCTTTACTACTCAAAATGATGGTGCATATATTGATTAATATATTCTTTTATTTTTGCATATATTTATGGATTTAGATGAAGTTATTTATATGTGTGGGTATCAAGGAAATGCTTATAGTGATTTGAACAATCCTGCAACATAATCTTACCATGTCTCCCTTATCAACTGATATTTCTCATGATGTAAATAAAGAAATAAAAAATTATATATTTAAAGGTTTGGTTCTCTAATATTTCATATTATAGGGTGTATAATATTTTTTGGTTTTAAGTATTGAGAATTATATTTTACTTAATATAGTCTAAGAACATTCAAAGAGGTAGATAATCAAGAATATTTTTGTAGCCATGCTTTTCCTTATTTAGTTATAATAATTTTTTAGGGTTTCATATAGTAGGCTATTGTAACATTAAAAATTGTCACCCTTGATAATTTCACTCTAGGTTTAGCTTGCCTTATGTGCTTGGACATAATTATGCATTAATTACCCATTCTTAAAGACATTTTTGGAAAATCAAACATGGGAAATCAACAATGCATTTAATATTATTCCCTCAACACTTTTAATCCCTCAAAAAAATGGAACTAGTAGAGGGAATACTGCACCCTAGAACACCTAATTTGTCTCCAAATTCAAATATGTCAGTGTCGGTAATTTATTATTTTAATTTCCAATTTTAATTTTCAACTATCAATACTATATTTTTGGGAAATTGTAAGAATTGCATATAAATACAAGGTATTTTCAACATTTGAAATCCTAAGAAAAGCTAGCATTTTTGAGAAAGCATCTATAAAATGTTATTATCAAGCATTCAAGTGTAGTCAGGAGTAGGAATGTCAAAATTATTACAAGATTTCATCATTCAAGCATCATGGCATGTGTTATGTAATATTTTTTCGTATTTTTTGTGCATTCTATTTATGAGCGCTAACACTTGTAGATTTTCAAATTAATTCAAGTGAAGTGAAAATTAATTATTTAAGGTGATGAGTATGAATTCAATCCATAAAGGAGATTAGATATAAGTGATGAGTTATACAAATCTATCAACATATTAGTTTTTTATCAATAGCCTCTATCCGACCAAGGGTAAGCTCACTTTTATATCTTAATTTTCTATTTTGGAGGTAAAAATACTAGCATGAAGTTTGACTTAGGTAAGCCCCTATATGGAATAACCTTCCATTTATTCTCATGTGTGTAGGTTATGAATTTAACATTATTTGAAGGAAGAGTGAAGAATATTTTTTTATTCATGCACTTAGACCCTACAAGTTGTCAACTCATAAAATTTTTGTTTTCTCATCAACAAATTAAGTTTTGATAGAAAATTCCTAAAAGAAAGAAGCTAAAAACCAAGGTCCTCAAGCTTGGGTTTATAGTTCCTAGAAAAAAATACATTATAGGGTGTGAAAAACCTTCTACTAGCTAGTTTTTCACCAAATTTAAATCCTAGGTTTCTTTATGTCCACTGTCTACATTTCTTGATCTAAATTTTGTATTTCTACAATTAGTTTACCAAAAATCATTAGAGACTTCTATATTTTCAAGGATTTCATAATTAGATCATTTCAATTTATAAATCAATTATCATAATCATCCACAAACCCATAGACACAACCTCTAACATTGGATTAATCTTATGATCCACCATTCTAGCTCCCCTGAATAGATTTTTAGCCAAGTGGAACTTGAGGGTGCTCATCCTTTCCCAAATATTATTTTTGGTGAACCTAACTGTTTTAAACACTTTAGTTCCTCTAAAATATGAAGCATATCATTTTCAAATCTGAAAGAGATCTTAGGGTGTTTTCAATTCATCATTAGAGCATATATAATTATTGGAGAAAGCATTTAAAAAGAAAAATTCAATTTAGTTTTGGATCTAGGGTTAAAACCAACCGTTGCAAAAAAAATTTAGTTCATGTTGGCATTGATAAAATTGCATTAGGACTGAAATAAAAATTGAAACTGTTTAAAAAATTCATTTAGGAATTTGAATATAGTGAAAATTTTGAAAAATTATATTTCTATTGTAGCAACAATATAAAATATTTCAAATTCTAGATTTTTCAAGTTAGGATTAGTCAAGTTCCACACTTTACAATTAGAAAATTTACATTTGAAATTGTATTCATTGGTTAGGAATTTTAAAAATTACTTGCAAAATTTTAAAAAAAAAATTCAAAAAATTATTTACTACTAGACCTACACATTCACAGAATAGGACACTTAAACATTGTAGAATAGACCTAAATTTTGAACACACAAAAACCAACTTATCGATCTAGGGCGTAGGAGGCCCTTGACCAAGATATTTTTACTTATTTTTGGTGTGTTAGAAACCTCTCAAGATATTTTGTTTAGATCTACGTTTAATTTCTCTATTCATAGTGTTATAATAGTCTATATCTTAGTGCATATATTTGTTAAATATACAACTATCACAATTTATAAATGCTAAGGTAAAATGTTGTCCTAATTGAAATCTTTAGTTCATGTTTCATGTTGTGTATTTGGTAATGATTCTCATTCAAGTGATGAGACTCATGTTCCTTCATCTCCAAATGCAAATTTTTCTAATGAAGATATCTTGAGGCAAGATGAAGAAATCATGGAAGAAAACAATACCTACCATACCTCTACCTATCAATACAATAGCTAACATTGAAGAAAACATTATCCTTTATCCTTCACTGATATTCCATGTTCATCCTTATCAATAATTCACAACACCTACCATACCTCTACTTGTCAGGTTCTCCTCCTCACACAAGGAAATTCCTTTATAATACATACCTCAACTATTATAAATTAGAGCCCTTAAAAATGCCACTCAAGATGAGCACATGAATTATCCTCCATAATATGAGAAAGAAGTGAGTAATACACACATCAAATTTGAAAAGTGTTATGGTCAGGGATTTAAGATTCAAGTACTAAACAAGGTTGTGGGAAAGACAACGAACTTGAAATTTATAGCCTCTTAGAAAAAATACCATCTAAAGATACAAAAGGAATTGGTTATCAAGGTCCTCCACCTTTACATAAAATATTTACACCATCCTCTAAACTGCATAAACCTTATATATCTATTTGAAAAGGTATCCTACTCATTCCACATCCATTATTTGAAACTAAACGTAACTTACAAACATTTTTACAATTGGAATTCATTAAACTACATCCCATTGTAGAAATAAGAGATGTTAAACACAAAAACACAAATTCATTCTTTTGTGCATATCATGTATTATTTGGTTAGGCTACTAATGAATGACATAATTTAAAGAAGATATTAGATGAAATGGATCCTTGTAAGGATGAATATAATAATATGATAAATTAAATAGAAATATTTTTTTTCCTTTCTACGTGGTAGTTATAATTTTATTAGATACGCATTACCATGCATGGGGGAAAAAAATGTTTTGTGGAATTATATCTTATCACTAAGGAGAAATACAAAAAAAATCCTTATAGACTCACCTTTTCCATTACACTTGAGGGTGAGGGATAGTTAGTCTCTAGTAAGGTGTATTCCTTTATATAAGGGATCCCTTATATATTCTATTATCTCCTTAAAATATTAGTGTAGAATGTACGCTAAAATTTTATTTAGGGGGCATATTATCTTGCATATTATAATTATTTGACTAGGAATGGTCTCTATTTAGTTCCTATATCATTTATCCTCTAAAGCATGTGGATTTATTTATTACATTGTGTCATATTTAATAGTAATAAGCTATGGATATTCACCAAATAATGATATCCTCAATCTATGTAAGTTTCATCTTTTGTGGTCGTATTAGGCTTGATCCTCCCCATTGAATGAAATTTCATGACATATCAATATTTATTTTTGGCTTCGATTGTGTTTCAAATTTTTAATCAACATTTTGGATCGCACTCCATAGTCCATCATCAAGATAGAGAGATCAAGTATATGATGGATCACAAAGTGTGATCCGAAACATTGATTAAAAAGGTAAAACATAATCGAATCCAAAAATAAATATTGATATTCTTATGGATTATGGAAACCTAATAACATTGATTTCGTGTGATGTTATGTTTCATTTTGTGGTTCTACTATTCTGGGTATTGCATAAGGTCAAATTATTACCATATTGTTGGCATTGATGTCTAAGGAGAGATATGGTACGTTGTGGATATAGTTCTAGAAGATGGAGTGTAAGTTGTAAAATTTACTCTAAATGTTGCATTGATGTCATGAAAATATGTAATAATGTTATAGATAATTCTTCTAATGTCTAAAAGTATATAAAAAGGCTAGATTTCACATGGGTTTTTTAAGAGCTTCATAGAAAGGTAAAGTGTAGATCTAGAGGGTGTATACTGTGTCTAAAAATGAAGTATGTTTTCTCTCAATAAAATCTAGGTTTTACTGGTTAAACCCTAGGTTTATAGTCATGGTGCCCAAATAGAAATTATATTTTTATTTTGAATACCTATAGCAATCTATCGTTTGCATAAGTTACAACTTATGTTAGTGTGATCTTTCTATGACCAACCCCATTACCTTGTCTTTTGGTTGGTGTTGATTATGTATCCATTTAAGGATTGGATGGTGCACGCTAATTAATTCTATATCTGATGGCTATCACTAAGGTCCCATACATCATGGAAATTTCTTTGAAGCTTCCTTATTGTTAAACAATGTGCAATGGAGTATTATTAATGATTGTGATTAAGATTTGATGGTGACCACTAGCCCACAAAACCTATGGTGGGAACCCATCTATACATAATTGGGGAGTAGGGAATGATGGAGATCAAACAATTTTTTTGATTGGAAAATGCATAAAGTTGCTAATGGGTCCTAATGATGCAAGAAAAACATGTGGTGACATATCACTTCATTGCTTCACATCAGTATTGTGAAGCATAGTGATTGGATGGTTTTAGCAATGATTAATGAATGATAGGAGCTAGTGGAGTATGATGTCAATAAAGATAGGTGGAAAAAAATTAATGCATATTGAAGGATGTCCTCATCATTGTAGTAAAGAAATATGAAGGAAATATTAGAGTGATGAGCGATGAGTAGTCAAGATCATCTGATGAATATCGAATGAGTATCACTACACTTCTTCACATTGTGGTAATGAAAACAAGTGTTCTTTACAAACAACTATATGCTATGGATGGTAGAGAATAAAGAGGCATATATCTAATGGCAATGGCTAAGGTGATTCTTAAAATGAAAATGACTGATGATTCCTAAATAAATGTAGCAATGTGTGATGGCTATAAGGTAGATGAGATATATAGCACAATTTTAAAGGAGATAAATATAATGGTTGTGTTTGAAAGTTGTTGAGATCAAAGCTGAGCCATAGGATCATGGCATGAAGACTGTAGAATTGATGACCCAAATTAAAATGTGAATATATCAAATGAATAAATCCATGTAAATAGTGTTTTGGTTGGTAACCAATTTAGTGAATAAATTCAATTCATTCAAATACACTTTTGAAAAATGTCAGTGAAGATTTGATCTAATAAATGGTGGCATAGATTGCTAAGAAACTGAAGATCTGATCAAAGTGAATAAACAAAGAATAAATTAAATGTATATCTAGTCCTAGGGTTTGAAAAAATGAGAATGAGGAAAAACAAATTGCACCAAAATTTAATGTTATGTAGCTCAATGCAGGTATATGGAAATGTAGAATATATCCTTGAACCCTAACTGAATATCAAAATATTAACTAAGTGTATTATTTGTGTTAATTGAGAGAAGAAGAATGAGTACACATAGTAGAAGGAATTTTAGGATCTTGGGGTAGATAAAGTATACACTTAATATAAAATTGATAAATATAAAAGGTGTGTGAGGATGCATTCATGAGGAAAGAGAATGCACTAATTAAAAATGACAACATAGTAGAATAGAGGGATGAAAAGAAGAGAAGAGAGTCGATGAGGCAGTAAGAGAAAATTGAGTAGTTCTAGAGTAAGCTATAACATTGAATTATGTTCTTTATTAAAAAAATACAATAATCCTATATGTTGTAAATCTGATTGCTTGGTGCCATCATATAACTGGGTTGGTGCGCAGAATAGGGGAACTAATTTGGTGCTCATATTAGGGTATTTTTGTCTCCCTAGGGTTGGTTCCCTTAAATGTTGTAATGAAAGGTTCTTTGTGATGCCAAATTAAGATAGTATCTCCTACCAACATTTTATCACTATGTTATTTCCCATCTTTGGTTTTCCATATATATCTTGTGTTATGAGTTATTAGAATGTGTTCTTGTTTAAATTTTTGCATTTCATGTTTCAATATACACACTAAGTATTTAAGAAGTCAGTCTACTCTAAAGGTTAAAGGGTTAAAATTTTATTATCTATTGATCCACCCCCCCATAGTAGATTGTTGTGTTCCTATGTTCCAAAAATTCGTATCAGAGCCCTAGGTTCCCTAGGAGAAGATTAATCGAATCGGGTAGATCCTTTAATTTGTGAGCACAATAGCCAATCAAGAAAGTTCTTCCACAAGAAAGCCACCTTGGTTTGATGGAATAGATTATACTTTTTGGAGC
Organism: Sequoiadendron giganteum; assembly: GCA_007115665.2. Lineage (NCBI taxonomy): Eukaryota > Viridiplantae > Streptophyta > Pinopsida > Cupressales > Cupressaceae > Sequoiadendron > Sequoiadendron giganteum. The sequence goes on from CM021105.1 coordinate 152,162,665, forward strand.
ACACTGATGAAGAGATATTTAGGATGTTTAGGGTTTGATGTGTTAATTCCTATTGTGAATTGATGCACACCACCGGCCACACCTACTACTGATGTTGCACAAAAAAGGGATTATGAGAACAATAAAAAAGAATGGTTTTCTATCATGAACAATCTATCTAGATTTATGCACAACAAGGTTATGTATTGTAAGAATCCACATGATGTCTAAGATACATTGAAAAATATCTATGAAGGATATGACAAGGTAAAATTGGCCAAGCTTCAACTATTGAGAGCCAAATTTGAATTCCTAAAGATGATAGAAGAAGAGAAGACTACATACTATCTTATGAGAGTTAATGATATAGTGAACTCCATGAGAGGATATGGAGAAGAAGTGAAATAAGATGTTTTTGTACTAAAAGTTCTAAGGTAAATGAAAAATAAATATGATCCTAATATCTCTATAATATAGGAAGGAATAGAAATAGACAAACTTACTCTTGATGAGCTACATGGTATATTCACTGCATATGAAATGATGATGTGATATGTAGAACCATCCAAGAAAGAAGCTTCTTTCAAATTTTCCAAAAACTGAAGGATGAAGCACATAAGAAATCTAAGGTTGAGATGATCATATCCAAGAATGATGAGACTAATGAAGAAGAGGAAAAATTTATCAGGAGACTAAGAAGAGGATTCAAAAAGTACAGAGGTAATTTTTCCTTTAAATACTTTGAATATGGTAAAGTAGATCATTTTTCCGCTAAATGTCCCTACAATAAGAAATGTAACTTTCAACAAGAGGTAGATGATGAAATGAAGAAACCATAATACCCTAGAGAAGGAGGTTTTCGAAACGTGAGAATAATCTATACATCCAAGAGGACAATGATGTATCAGATGATAGTAATATCTTAGATGATGAAGAATTTTGTTCTCTTGTTGTGAGAGAAAATGAATTTCTCTTCATGGAAAAAGAGTGAGAGACAAAATGATGGAAAATTTGAAGACCTTGGTGAATATGGTGAAGAAGAGGGAGAGGTTAACTTGGAAGGAGAACTTATCTATTCCCTAGATGAGATATATAATCTCATAGATGAGATTGAATAGTTGAAAAAGGAGAAACTAAAGTACAATAAACTTGCACAAAAGGAATTAAAAAAATAAAATCCTTAGGGATCTAATTAGATGGTAGTAGGTCTAAAAATTCAAGTGGAGGAAACCAAAAGAGTGGAAGAAGTAATGAAATAAAAATGAAAATATAAAATAGATAAATGCATGAATCTAGAGGTATAAATTGTTTCTTTGAGAAAGTATTTGGAGAAATCTAAGGAGAATGTTGAAAAATGACTAAATATGAAAGGTCATTCTAAAATTCTGGGTGAACTAATGATTACACAAAATCCAACTAACAAGGAGAAATTAGACCTAGGATTGAAAAAGCATAGATTTTCTTTGTTGATGCCTCTACAAAACTATATGAAATATTTAGAGTAGGATCGAAGTCAGATTATATTGATGAAAGAGACTACAAATGAATTATAACAAAAAATAATCATGTAGAGGAAGTGAAAACTAATGAAGAGAATAAGCCTAGTGCAGAAAAAAGGGATAGCCTATCAAAACCTAATTACCAAAAGAAAAGGAAAATATAAAGACTAATTCTGATTGATTCTCAAGGTTGAGAGACACAAGGAAGGAGATGCACAAGAGACCACCTCATCTAGAACAAAATACTATGACTAGGTATTCTTCACACTTTTATGGACATTGTTATACATGTAATCAGGCTGGTCATAGGGCTAAATAATTTACAATCATTCCTAAGATGAGAGCAAACTTTGTAAGAAAGAATTCATTTTCTCCTCTAGTGGATATGAATGTAGTTCATTATAAATGTAATAAATTTGGTCATATAGCTAAAAATTGTAGAAATTTTTTTACAAGACCAAATTTTTAGAATGAGAAAAAGAAAGATCCACATCCTAGAGTAAACAAAGAATATTAAATTATGGATGAAAATATAGAAAAAAAAGCTAAGAAGGTGTGGAGAGAAAAAGGATAAATCTCCACACAATCAATCATTTCAAAGATAACACTACATGCTAAGAGGGAAAAACTATAGGTGATAGACAGTGGCTGCTCCAAGCACATGATTGGAGATAAGAGTAAATTTATGAAACTCAAGAAATGTAATGGTGGATTTGTGAGTTTGGGTGATAACACTACAGTCAAGATATGTGGTAAAGGAATCTTGAGCCTATATGCTAAAAACCACACCAAAGATGTTTTATATGTTGAAGGATTGAATAATAACCTGTTAAGTGTGAGAAAAATGTGTGAAAATGGTTACAAATACATATTTGATTCATAAGCATGCAAAATAAGAAAGAATGGAAAAATAGTTGGAAAAGGATTGAGAGTTGATGATAATTTTTATAATCTTTCTAAAGTAAAAGGTAAAAGTTGTTTGAAGGACAAGCTAATGAAATTTGGTCGTGGCACAAAATAATTGGGCATGTAAACTTTGATAATCTGGTGAAGATAAATTCAAGAGGTCTAGTAAGACACATGCTAAAAATAACAAAACCTATAAAGGTCATATGCAAGGAATTTCAGTAGGGAAAGAAAACAAAGAACAGTTTTTCAACCAAGGAATACTCAACTACTAATCCATTGCAAATGATTCATACTGATATGTGTGGACCAACAAAGACAAGAGGCCTAAAAGCTGAAAGGTATTTCATACTGCTAGTTGATGACTACATGAGAATGACATGGGTGAAATTTTGGAGAGACAAGTCACATGAATTTAAAATATTTAATATATTCAAGAAAATGGTTGAAAAGGAGATAGGTAGAAGAATTAAATTCTTAAGGTCAGATGGAGGATGATAATTCACATCATGTGAATTTTTTGAATATTTTGAGGTACATGGAATCTAGAGATAATTCTCAGCACCAATAACTCCAAAATAGAATGAAGTTGTAGAATGAAAGAATAGAGTGGTGAAAGACATGGCCAAAAAAATTTTTAAATGAGGAAATATTAGATGATATGTTTTGGAGAGAAGAAGTTCATACTATAGTATATATATTCAACAAATTTCAAATCATAGCACATAGTTATAGTACCCCTATGAGTTGTGGTATGGAAGGCTTGTATCCGAGAAGTACTTCAGAGTTTTTAGAAACAAGTTCTAAATAAAAAGAGAAGATGAGAACCTAGGAAGCTTTGAATAAAGAGGTGATGAAGGAATATTTATTTGGTATTCCACCCAAAGATAATCTTATAAATGCTATAACAAAAGATTGGACAATATTGTGGAAAGAATCAATGTTAATATTGATGAAAGTATAAAACATATCAAATCCAATCAGAATGAATTTGAAGAGGATTTAGATTATGAAGGAAATGTGGAAAATAATGAAGAAGAATTTGAAGAAGAGTTTGAGAAGGCACCTATAAAGTAAGTCCAAAAGGATCACCCAATGAATCAGATAATAGGAGATAAAAATGGAGTCCAAACCAGGAGGAGACTTGCAAGAAATAAAGAACAAGTTAAATTTTCTCTTGTTGGTACTTTAGGAGATTGTTGGCATTGAGTTTTGGTGGTTGGAATTATATTTTCGTTGATTTCAACTCATGTTGTGTGATGTCAACACATTGTATAAAAACCTTTGTATGTAGCTAAATGAACATGCATAACTACATAAACATAAATGTTGTAGCTAAAGGGGTGTGTAGTTCATGTGATAGGAAGATGATTGTAGAGTGACAAGAGATTCACAATGAAATAAAATTAACAACATATGAAAAAGTCAGTAGTGTTCAATATTTAAATATGAAAAAAGATAACCTTACAACTTGTTCCAATGAGTGAAAAATTGACATGAAAAACATGTGGCAAATAATTTTTGGAAGAATGATGACTTTGGGATTATGTGGAAGCTTTGGCTGATTGTTTCTCTTTTTATTTGCTAGGGTTTCTATATGCATTAAATTTTGTTTTGTGTGGCTACAGAAGATTGGACTTTCTTTTGTCATTTCTCAGATGATTGAAAAAAAAAGGATGATGTGCAGGTTTAACCATACATCAAAGCTTCTTTTTTTTGTCATTTTCTACAAACTTGAGGTATGGCGGTTTTTCCCTAAATCGACACATCATTTTTTTTCTTCACTCCCATTCAACTAGGAAGTTATCTTAGCTTGATGCATATACGATTTTCATTTATGAAGCATGGAAAATAGATGCAATTTTATCATCTTTCTCTTTGGCGGTTAATGAAAGAAAATATTTTGGTTGATTCTTTGCTTGGTTGCAAAGTTTCTTTCTATAGCAACACTTGTTAAAATTCTTTTTCTTTGTGTTTAAGTTACCTTTTATTGAGTCTGATCAAAATATAGTGATTCCCTAGATAAGGGTTCATATTTATTACAGATTTTTTTGAGAAATCTGATTTTAAAGTTGCTGGTAAACTAGGAAAATCAAATCGATACTACATAAAGTTGATTGTTTTTACTAAAAAAGGATGAAGCATTTTAAATTAATGAAAACTAGTTTAAAAATGAGTAGAAGCATCAAATTTTTTAGTTCCTCAAGAAGAGAATTAAATACTTATAGATGGAATCACAAAAGGATAATAATATTTAGGTTGATGAATATTTTGAAAAAAATACTATAGGAATATCAGATTCTTACTGACAGAAAGTTTTAGAAATGTTTTGTTTAAAGTTTAGGGCTACAAAATATTTTTTTCGCAGAAGAAGAAACATATAACAAAGTTTTTTATTCATTTTTATGTGTGGAAGAATATAATGTTGTAATATTTGAAGTGTGAGAGGGTATCTGTGGAGAGAAAAGAGGCGTGAAAAGAGAGAAGATAAATCACAGAGGTTGTTGAGAATTTGAAAGAGAGCAAATAGGAGGCATTCAAGAAAACTTGTAGAGTTTCTTGATGATTGAAGACTAGAGGTTGTTAAAGGACAAAAAAGTAAAAAATTCTTCATAAGTTCAAAAAATTGTTTGAGTTACTAAACTATATTTGTAACATGATATTCAAATTGTAATAAAAAATCTCTCATTGTATTCTTATCTGAGTGGGTTCTCAGATTAGGGGTAGAGGCTCCTTTAAGTTGGTCCTCATAAACTAGGAATTGGTGTTCCTTTCGGTTGGTGCCCATATATTATAACTAAAAACAATTTCATTATGAGGTTAGATTGGATTAGTAGCCTCCAGAAGCTATTCTCATCGAGGTTATTTATCCCGTCTTGGGTTTTTACTCGTATATATTGTGTTTTGGAATGAATTTTGTGTGTTTGGTTTAAATACATTTCTTTTATTTTGGTTTATGCTTTTAGATTTCATTTTCATATTACGTAGTAGTTGAAAATTGCAGTCCATTGACTCACTCCCTCCTCTTAGTGGTGTTTATGTTCCTTCAATTGGTATCAGATCCATAGGTTCATTGTTAGAAATATTTCTCTAGCTTGGATAAATTTTGATTTTTCGATACAATTTCTAAGCATGAATCCTCTTATGTAAAAGTACCTATGTTTGATCAGACTAACTATGCCTTTTGAAGTAGAAAAATGGAAACCTACTTGTCATCCTTGGGTTGTGATGTGTGGTTGAGTGACAAAAATGGATATAATGTTCCCCAACCTCCTCCAAGTGACCCTGATCCTAAAAAGGAATATGAGTACAATGCCAAGGCCAATCATGCTATTCTTAGTGGATTGTTTGATACTAAGTTTGCCAAAGTTATGCACTACAAATCTACAAAACAAAATTGGGATAAGCTACACAAGATTTATGAGGGTAATGAGAGTGTGAAGGAAGCCAAGCTACAAAATATCAGAGCTCATTTTGAAGGATGGAAGATGAGGGAAGATGAGAATAATGTTGATTACTTTCTAAGAGTTGATGAGATTGCTATTTTTGTAAGAGGAATTGGAGAATAAATTGAGGATAATGTAATTGTTAATAAATTTATATTGTCATTGACAACAATATATGACAATAAAGTTTCTTCCATAGAAGAAGCTAGATACTTGAAGAATTTCTCCATGGATGAATTATTTGGTTCATTATTAGCCTATGAAATGAGGACTGTGAGTGTTGAACCTTCTAAGAGAGAATATTCCTTCATCTTAGTGAAGAAAGGAAAAGAAGAAACTTCTAATGTTGATCAAGAAGACCCTTACAATGCTAAAGAAAAATTTGTCAAGAAACTGAAGAAATGATCAAGAAAGTATAAAGAAAAGCTACCCTTTAAGTGTTTTAATTGTGGAAAGATTGGAATTTTTTATTCTAAGTGTCCTTATAAGAAGAAAGAAAAAAACACTGAAGAAGTTAATAAGTTAAGACCTAATAAGCTCTACAAATCCAAGAAGAAAAAATTTAAGAGGAAGATAAGTCTTCTCAATATTGAAAGTGAAACATCAGATGATGAAAGTGATTCAGCTAAAGACACTAGTGAAGATGAGAATGAGGTAAATATATTCATGGATCAAGAAGTTCTAAATGACAAGAAGATTGAAAATAATGCTCAATCTGAAAATTAAAAAATGGTTGATAGTGATGAGGAAGATGAAGATTATGTAGAGCTTAATATGAAGGAGATCTGATTTGTACTCTTAGTGAGTTAAACAAGTGGAAGAAAGATCACAACAAATTCAAGAATAATGGATTGAAAGAACAAGACTAGTTAGAAAATTGTATTCTCACTCTAAAGTCATACTTGGACGAAGAACATAGAATGGGTAAAGTTTTGAAGTTAGAAATTGAGGAAAAGAAAAAAAAATGTCAAAGGTTGGATCAAGAGGTAGTAACTCTAAGAAAAGAATTAGAAACTTGTCAAGAGGATCAAAAGTTGAGAATGAAAAATGAGTGTGGCACTAATGCACTAAATGATATACTTGGTAAGAAGAAAAAGAGCAAGGATTAGAGTGGTATAGGCTATAAAATGGTGAGAGATCCAATATGCATGAAATACCCAAGAAGAAGATTGTTTTCACCACTGCAAAAGATGAAAATGTTTTTTCCCCAAGAGAAATTGTTTTTGTCTCAAGAGATATTTTTTATGGCCCAAGGATGAGAAGATCTACTACTGCATTGGAAACAACCAGAATTTTTTCTCGATAAAATAAATGGTACACCCATAAAATTTATGGTTATTGTTTTAGATGCAATGCATATGATCATAAGTTCATTCATTGCAAAATAGTGAGAAGAGTAGCTCCAAATTTCATGAGTAACAATTCTTTTACACCATTGGGAGATTTGGATATAGAGTGTAACCATTACAATAATCTGGGCCATAGAAGTGTAGATTGTAAAAGTTTAAATAGTAAAATCCTCAAATTTCCTATGTTTAATGAGAATATAGAATACTACTATTTTCATAAGTATGGAAAAAATCTAAACTTTTGTAGAAAAAATCTACTAAACATGAAAATAATATAGTTGTTGCCCCAAAGAACAAATATGAACAAATAGTAGCAGCAAAAAAGAATGAAACCAAGAAATAATGGAAAGAGGTGAGAAAATACAAGGTTCAATAAAGCATGATAGCAAAAAAAAAATTACACATAGAGAAGAAAAATATATGGGTGATATATAGTTGTTTCTCCAACCACATGACTGGTAACATGAACAAATTCAAAAAATTAGAAGATTGGAATGGTGGTTCAATTAAGATTTGGGAATAACTCCTCAATCAAGATAAAAGGTAAACGAAATCTAAGTATTTATGGGAAAATACTTACAAAGGATGTATACAATGTTGAAGGGATGAAACAAAAATTACTTGGTGTAAGTCAAATGTGTGATATCGGTTATAAGTTCTCATTCAATTCCAAAGGATGTGAAATAAAAAAAGAGAACAATGAAAGATTAGTTGTTAATGGTAAAATAATAGATGGAAATGTCTACAACTTGAGATAATTTTATGAAGCTCAATGCATGGTTAGAAAAATGGATGAGAGTTGGTTATGGCATATGAGGCTAGGACACATCAATTTTGACAATCTTGTCAAATTAATCTCAAAAGGTTATCTGAGACATATGCCAAAGATAACTAAACCAACAAACATTATTTTTGATGAATTTCAAAAAGGGAAGAAAACCAAAGTGATTTTCAAGACAAAAGAGTATTCAACCAAAAGGCCACTTGAGTTAGTACATATAGATTTATGTGGTCCTACAAGGAAAAGATCTTTAAATGGTGACAAATATTTTATGTTGCTGATTGATGGCTACTCAAGGGTGACTTGGGTAACTTTCGTACAAGATAAGTAAAAATCATTTGAAAGGTTCAAGGTATTCAAAAAAATGGTTGAGAAACAAAGTGGTTTAAAGTTGAAATGTTTAAGATCAAACTGTGGTGGAGAATTTAAATAAAATCAATTTGAAGACTATTTTGAACAACATGGGATTAAAATGCAATACTATGTTTCCCAAAAACCTCAAAAAAATGGAGTTGTTGAGAGGAAGAATAGGAGTGTGACAAAAATTACAAGAACTATGTTGAATGAGTAAAACCTACCAAATGTTTATTGGAAAGAGGTTGTTCATATAACAGTATACACATTACATAGAGCTCATCTAAGAGTCAAAAACTAAATGATACCTTATGAGCTATGGCATGGTAAGAAACCCTCACTCAAATACTTAATTTTTTTTCGTAATAGGTGTTTCATTATGAAATATGATAATGGGCTTGGTAGTTTTGATGCCAGATGTGATGAAGGGATATTATTAGGATACTCAACTCATAGTAAAGCATATAAATGTTTCAAAAAATGCCTCAAGAGAGTATTTGAGTGTGTACATGTGAGAATAGATGAAGATTTGTAGCATTCAAGGCTAAAATCAGAAAATCAGATTGAATAACATCATGATGAAGGTGAAGGGATATCAAAAAGTGAAGAAGATGTAGTTGAAAGAACTCCAAACAAAAACCCAAGAAAGTATGTTTAGAAGTACCACCTTGAAAATCAGATTGTAGGAAGAAAATATCTTGGTGTACAAACTGGAAGAAGACATGTTGGAAATTATGATCAAGTCAACTTATTTATTTTAACTAAAATAGAAACAAAGAGTTACAATGAGGCCATGAAGAGTGAATATTGGATAAAGGCCATGAAAGAGGGGCTACAACAAATTGAAACAAATAAAACATGGCATTTAGTTCCAAGGCCAGTTGATAAGAACATTATTGGCACAAAATGGGTCTATAGGAACAAAGTGAATGAAGAAGGTAAAGTGATTAGAAATAAAGCTAGACTAGTATGTAGGGGATACTCACAAATTGAGGGCATAGATTTTGAGAAAAAAATTTCTCTTGTTGCAAGACCATAGAATATTAGAATTTTATTAGCATTCTCAGCATATAAGAACTAAAAAATTTACCAAATGGATGTTAAGTTCACATTCTAAAATGGTAACCTTGAGGAAGAAGTTTACATGGAAAAACCTGAAGGGTTTGAGTCGCTGAAACAAGGAGATTATGTTGTAGATTGTGAAAAGCATTATATGGGTTAAAATAAGCACCTAGAGCATGGTACTCTAGATTGTACAACTATTTTCATCAACAAGGCTTCAAGAAAGTATGTCTTGATAACATTTTATTCACCAAAGTGGAAGGTAGCCATATGATTATTGTTGTTGTTTATGTATATGATATCATCTTTTTTGGAAGTCATAATAATTTATGCAAGAACTTTTTTGATCAAATGAAACAAGAATTTGAAATGTCAATGATCGATGAGTTGGCCTACTTCCTTGGTTTGTAAATTTCACAATTTCACAAGAATTTTTATTTCACAAATCAAGTATGATAGAAACATGTTGAAAAAACATGTTGAAAAGGTTTCAAATGGATGATTGTAAGCCTATTAGTAAACCTATGGAAACTAGATGCAAGCTATCCAAGAGTGATGATTAACCTAATGTTGATCAAACCATATTTAGATCTATGATTGGGAGTCTATTGTACCTTACTTCCTCTCGACCAGATATTGTACACGATGTATGTATGGTAGCTAGATTTCAGTCTTCTCCAAAACAATCTCATTTGAATGTTGTTAGAAGAATTTTCATATATTTGTAGGGTACTTTGACCTATGGTTTATGGTATGCTAAACATGATGACTTCACATTGCAAGCTAACCCAAATGCAGATTGGGCAAGGTGCATAGATGATAGGAAGAGCTCGAGTGGAGGTTCTTTCTTCTTTGGTGGTAGATTGGTCTCTTCGCATAGTATAAAACAAGAATCTATGCCTCTATCTACAACTGAATTAGAATACATAGTTATTGCATCATGTTGCTCTCAAGTTGTTTGGATGAAACAAACACTAAAATAAATTCAAGTATAATTTTCCACACTATTTCCATTATGTGTGATAATTCTAGTGCAATAAATATCTCTAAAAATCTAGTCATCCACTCCTGAACCAAGCACATAGCTATTAAGCATCATTTCTTGAGAGAAAAAAAGAGTGAAGAAGAAGTTCAACTTGAATATGTGAATACTGGTGAGAAAATAGTTGATATTCTTACCAAACCATTTCCCAAAAAGACATTTGAGTATTTGAGAATGAGGTTGGGAGTTGTATTTCCCTCTTCTAACACTTAGTTAAGATCAAGAAATTTATGATTTAAGGGTAGCTTATTATATTTCATCTTACATCCCTGAATTTGTTCTCCTCCAATGGAGTATAAGTGCTATGTTTGAAGGCCTAGAAGAGATGGTTCTACATTAAGAGATGGTTTATGCTCCTAAATCTATACTCTATCTATTTATCACTATAGTTTTTTATGTCCATGCTTATTACTGAAGGTTTTTTTCCTTCATATTGGAAAATACCTTTCTATTTGATTAGTGAAAATTTGAATTTTCTTATGTTCATGCATGGGGGAGATAAACTACCAGTAGTAATGTTTAGTCAGTGTCTATTTAGTTTTTATGTTGCTACAGGTGCACCATTATGACAACTTGGTAGTATTCACTCTGAAAGATGTCTTTATGAAACCCTTTTCCATTGTTATCAAATGGGGGAGATTATTTGTTGAGGGGAGTGTTCCACAAAAAAATGTTGCCAAGTCTTTGCAGTTTTCATTTTTATCTTTGCAGTTGAACCTTACCTTTCAATTACTCACTGCCCTTAGTGTTCTCCATGTGGCTTCCTCATGAAGCTTTATACTTTTCATATCGCTTCATCTTTTGCTGGTCTCTGTCTACGTACCACATGGCTGTCTCTGGCCGCTTTCCAAACTGGGTTTGCATCGCACTTTCTTTCGCTCGACGTGATCCATGTGGCTCCCTCTCAGAGATTTTCACTAGGTGTCCCTTCATCTTTTTGTCGGGCCCCATCTGCATGACATGTGGCAATTGCTGCTGTGTCTACGTTTGAGTTGTCACTGCGCCTTTTGTACTCACCTGCTACCATTTTTTCTTTTGTGGCACCATGTGTTCATTCCTACTGCTGTGTGGTTTTTCATTCCCTATAGTGGCTTCGCTAGCATGCTCCTAGGAAATAGATGTTTGTTGTGGTAGCTTGAGGTGATCTGGGTCATTTGTCTTTTCTTGTGACTTTCCTTATCTTGGTGTGTTTCAAGCGGTGGACTGTCCTATAAATTCGGTCATGTTTCTCTTTATTTGGTTGTTGATTACATTGCAAAACACTCCCAAGCACTGGGAAGAAAGCCTTTGTAATAGTTTTATTTAATTTGAAGACTCCAAACTATGCCAAATCATTTCAACCTTTTTTTTTCTCATGCATTTAGTAAGACTATTGGTTTGTGTTGTTATCTTCTTTTATTGTATGAATGTTTGTTCTTCAGCTTTGTAATCCTTCATAGCTCAATGAATACAGATCATGTTTCCTTAAATCCTCTATATTAGCTAAGGTTATGCTAGATTATGCTATACAAATTAGAAGGTATTTGTTATGTTTTAAGTGCTTTTGAGAAAGATTTCTTTATGAACAAAATTTTGGTGGTTCGGCCCTTTGCTTTTCTGCACTGTGGTCTGGTGAATTTGTATATGATTTCGGCGGATCATCTATAGTGTAGATTTTATATTTTTGGTATCTTTCTAACCTTTTTCCTCCCCACTAAATGAAGAGCCATCTTCAATAAAACCTTAGAGGTCACTTAGCTAGCGCACAATTTCCTCCAATAGCTAAGTTTCCCATGATACTGATGCTACATGCAAAATTATGTGTCAATGGTTCTTTTTCTAGCACGCTTGGTGGGACTATGAACTAGCACATTCACCCAGTTTTATAAGTGTGTATGAGCCATTGACCTGTAACTAGGTCGCAAACTACAAGAGTCCCTTTCTAGCTCGTACCACCCTTAGTTTCTGTGCACATGAGAGGTCGTTGAAGTTTCCCTTCACCTCCTCCGTCTCCTCCTTCTTTGCCATCACCTACTTCGCCTGTACCTATGGCTGTTAGAAATTATGTTTCCTACGACTCTGACAGTCCTTTAGTTGCACTTGTGCCTCCTATAGTATGGGCTCCAATCCATTCTTCCACTCTAAAATCCATCCCTAAGTATTCTGAGGATGATTCAAAGACACCAACATAACATCTGCAAGATGTGGTAGACGTATGTCTGGTACATGGTGTATCAAATGAAAATGTAGCTCTTAGATTGCTAATCATCTCCTTTCGAGGAAAGTTGTTAAACTCATATAGGATTCTTGAAGCTAGTACTATTGCAACTTGGGACTAGCTCAGAACTTCATTCTATGAATGATTTTCAAATGCTGGTAATAGATCATCACTATACATACCATCAACTGACAAATATAAAGTGAGCTCCTCATGAAGCTCTGCCTGATTTCAATGCGAGATTTCATTCAACCTGGCAGAGAGTACCTATTGGAAGCCGACCACCTTTGGATCTGGCATTCATGTTCTACCTAAAGTCCATCAATGCCGATATCTCCATGATGCTTCAGGCTCTTCATAGGGCAACTCTACCCAACACTTATGCCTTGGCTATCACTGCAGAAAATAAATTGATTGCTACTAGAAAGTTGGCACCAAGACCTATCATGCCGTTATTTCCCAAGTGCGATGCTACAGAAGTTGAAGTTCCTTCCACTAGTGCACCTACAACTCTACCTTAGTCTATGTACCTATACCCCAGAGTGGCTCCAAGTGCAGCTCAGAGTGTAGCTCTAGTGCCTAACCCCCTGATGGTTGAGATGAATGAGATGAGAGAATAGATGCAAGCCATGACTAATGAATTAACTACCATGAAACGACAAAAATATAACTATCAAAAGCTAGCTTACCAGAGTTGCCAAGGTGGAAAATCTTTGTACCAATCAAATATGGGGTAGGATAAATCACGCGAAAATGCTCAAGCACAGCCAAATAACAAAGTGGTTCCGGTGACCCTGCCAATAGCGACTGTACACCCCAATTCAGGTAAAGATTTAATCACGGGGTAGAATAACTTAGCCAAAGATGCCAATTCATGGTGTTTTCCCTGTAATGATGCACACATGCCCAAAAATTGTCCATGGGGAAATTTTCAACAAAAGATTGCAAACCAACGTAGCCATGGAAACACACCTGATCTTGACAACCAATCATATGCCTCCCAGTAGATAGAAAATTCTATCCTTGCCGCTCAAATGCAAGGGATGTCCATCCATCAAGAGTCTGACATTGTTCCAAACCAAGCACTCTTTTCTTGGATGGAGGGAGAGGAGTCAACTTTCTGAAATGACATCCCTATGGATAAAGTGCCCCGAGTGCAATCTGACTACAACACGCATTCAAAGTGTAGGTTCATCGAAGAGTTCACAGCCTTGCCTACCAATGCTTCATCTCAACTGATGCCTAGCTCATCGGTAGGCCTATTGCCAATCCCACCATAGTCTAAAGTGGTTATTCCTAGCTCTCTGAATCCACCTCCTCCAAAGGCAAAGGCTCCTACAATCACCCTTGCTATTTCCAAATAGCCAGACACATTGGTAATGAAGCCAATGCAAAATGCAAAACCTAAGGAGAAAGCAACCATGGCTCAACAGTCGCGAGCGCAGTTCAACGTGGTGGAACAACTAAAGAAGTCATCTTCCAATGCTTCTTTGTGGGATGTTCTGGATATTCCAGAGCATAAGGTACTATTACAAAAGGCATTGTTGGGAGAGGGGGATGCAAAGGTCCCTACCCAATCCAATGAAGAGAAATTATCTAGGCCAGACCTAGATAAAATGCTAGCAATTCAATCAGAGGAGAATGTCGAGTCCGGAAAGGAAAGTAATCCTAAACCTAAGCCTTTCTTTCTAACACTTATTATTGGAAAAAAGATGTTACATAATTGTATGATCCACTCTGGTGCTAGAACCACAAGCATGCCTAAGCAAGTAGTTGATACTTTGGGTTTAAAATATGAGCCTCTCAATAAGGGAGTCATGCAACTAGATGGAAATAAGGTTGATACCATTGGGGTAATCAAGGGATTGCCTATGAATTTCTTTTCCTGCCTTAGTATCACTATAAATCAGGATACCGTACTCATTGATATTCCTCCTCTATTTGGGATTTGTTTGTCCCAAGATTTCACAACAAATGTTGGAGGATATCTAGCAGTGGACTGGTCACACCTAATTTTGAGGACCAAGCATGGAGCCAAGATGAAACTATTGTCAGAAACTTTGCATTCTGAACATGTTGCTAACAAGACCCTACTCAACTTTGAAGTAGCACACACTTCAATCACTTAGGAAGAGAGGTTCAATGTGGAATTTTTGGAAGATAAAGAAATTTTTTTGAAAGAGTTTATTGATACTGACCCTTTTGGAAATTATAATGCAATTGGACTCGACACTTATGTCATACATGAGGAAGGCCAATCTATGCCTAGAGTTACTAAGGAGTCTAAAAGCAAAGCACCCTTGGGGTTATGTAATTTTCATTTTGATGGAGCGAGATGCAGAGCTGGAGCTGGAGCTTGAATATGTTTGACTTCCCCATCTAAGGAAAAGACCTTGAGGTCGTATCGCTTCCAGTTCGCTTGCTCAAACAATGAAGTAGAATATAAAGGTCTTGTCCATGGTTTGAGCCATGCAGAACAAATGGGTGTGAAGCAGATAAGTGTTTTCGGAGATTTAGAGTTGGTGGTCAACCAAATCCATGGAATTTATACTATGAAGAATATCGGTATGTGATCATACCGACATAGAGTTTAGGATCTGATCGACAAATTTGAGGCATTCAATATTCAGGCTATCCTGAGTGAGAAGATCTTAGAAGCTGATAGAATGGCGACCATTGGAGCTTAGTTTGAGCTAGCCTCCAAGTTACTAAAAAATAAGCATATGGTGAGGGTAATTGTAAGGCCTATTATTCCAAACAATAATCAATATTGGCAAGTGTTCAACAACAATGCTCATATTGCATCATTCCTCCAGTCATCTGGAGAATTCACTGGTCAGTTGCAACCAAAGATTGTTGAAGCTTATGGGGATCAAATTATCCATCTCAAATCCAACAAGCTTTTGAGAGGCCTAGTCACTCTAGAGAGCTTGTTTGATTTCGATGATGTGACAAGAGACAAAAGGAAGCTCATGGCTGACAAGGGTGATTACACCGATTTGCATATCAGGGAAGACAAAAAGCTCAAGCTTAGGAAAGAAGTTTCTCAGAAGAATAAGGACAGACTAAGGCATTTTTGTGAAGAATATCTAAGTGTAGTAGCCTGGTCATATGATGATCTCAAAGGATACAATCCCAGGATCATCGAGCATATAATTGAGTTGTTGGAAGGGGCGAAGCCAGTTTGTCAAAAATAGAGACCTACGAATCTAAAGATAGAATCTCTCATGTCACAGTAGTTGAATAAATTGATCACATCTCGAATAGTGTTTTTGATCAAACAAAACACTTGGGTGTCAAATCTAGTACCAGTCCAGAAGAAAAATGGAGATATACGATTGTGTGTAGACTAATGAGACTTGAATATAGCATCCTTAAAATATCATTACCCTTTTCCTTCAATGGAGGTGATTCTACAAACTATGGCTGGCTCTGAAATGTTTTCAATGTTGGATGGTACTTCAATTGAGAACCAAATTCGGGTAAAAGAAGAAGAGCAACATAAAACAACATTCACAACAAAGTGGGGAACTTATGCATATACCAAGATTCCTTTTGGACTCTCAAATGCCTGAGCCACCTTTCAAAGAGCTATGGATATTGATTTTAAGGGATTTGATTGACAAAATTATGCTCATCTACTAGGATGATTTGACAGTATTTTCAAAATCTGCTGATGATCACTTTGATCATTTGGAGCTTGTCTTCCATAAGTGCTAGGAATTCGGGATGTCTTTAAACCCAAAGAAATGTGTGTTCAAAGTTCCCCAAAGGAAGTTATTGGGGTATTTTGTCTCTAAGGAGGGCATTGCCATTGATCCTAAAAGAGTTAATGCGATCTGGGAGCTCTTGTTACCTGTCAACAAGAAGGGCGTGTAGTCTTTTCTGGGTAAGGTCAACTTCATTAGCCGATTCATTGCATATTTTGCATAGACCGTTCGTCCTATTACCTTAATCCTTAAGAAAGACCAAACTTTCAAATGGACAGTGGAGGCTAGAAAAGATTTTGAGCTTATAAAGGAGGCTATTTCTTCTGCCCCTGTGTTGGTAAATCCTGAGCTATCAAAGGATTTTATTAGGTACGTTTTTGGTGGTGGCAACAACATCGCCACTATACTTATTCAAAAAGATGATAAAGATAAAAAGGAGTCCCCTGTTACCTTCTCTCCAAAAACCTTTAAATAGTATGAAGTAAAGTACAACTTTGTAGAAAAGTAGGCCTTTGCAATTGTGAAAGGACTTAAGAAATTTCGGCATTTGATATCATATAATAAGGTGATTGTCTGTGTACCGCATTCTAGTGTGCAAGAGTATATCATGGAGGGATAAATCATAGAGAAGAGAGCTAATTGGATCACCAAGATCCTAGAATATGATATTGAAGTCAAACCAGTCAAGACTATAAAAGCAAAGGGATTATGCGAGTATCTCACTAAAAAAAGGGAACCAGCGATAGAGCTTGAAGCTCTGTAACCTGTATTATTGAACGAATGAATTTATTAGGGCGACTGGCTTGAGGATAGAAGAAAATTCATGTAGACAGGAAGGTATCCAATCAATCTACCTTCTTTTAAGAGGTGTTTCTATCACTTACAAAATAGAAATTATGTTCTCTTGGAAGGTGTCATGTTCAAAATAAATTTTAATGGCGTCCTGCTAAGGTGTGTAGATGAGGAGCAAGCCAAGAAAATATTGGGTCAATACCACAATAGCCTAGCTGGAGGATATTTTTCTGCAAGGACCATGACAATTAAAATTATATGTGCTCATTATTTTTGGCCAACACTTTTCAATGATTCATTTTAACTCATTAGGTCCTTCAATGAATGTTTGTTTTATGTTGGAAAGAGAAATAATGTTACTATGCCATTAAGGCCTATAGTAGTAGAGGAAACTTTTTCTCAATGGGGTTTAAATTTCATTGGGATGATTAACCCTTTCTCCTTAGCCAGAAACAAATGGATATTGATAGCAACAGACTACTTCACTAGGTGGGCAAAAGTAGTGCCATTGAAAAATGCAACAAAAGTAGAGACTGTTAACTTCCTGGAGGAGTTGGTAGCCAGATTTGGCCCACCAAAAACAATCATCTCTGACAATGCCAAAGCTTTCCTTGGCTCTAAGATGAGCCAGTTTGCACTAAAGTATGAAGCTTTCCTGAAAACCTCTTCTAACTATTATCCCTAGGGGAATGGCCTCACAAAGTCTACAAATAAAAAGCTCATCAAGTTAATTAAGAGAATAGGCTCGGAACACCAGAGGAAATGGCATAAGAACCTTCAGATAGTGTTGTGGGTAGACCAAATCATGACCAAGAAGATACTAAAGACATCTCCTTATGAGATGGTGTACGAGAAGGAGGCATTGATGCCTATTGCCACATAAATATCTACCTTGCAATTGCTTAAATCTCTAGAGATTGAAAAAAATGAAGCACTGGAGGTAAGGTTTTTTGAGCTACTCTAGGTACAAGAAAAAAGAGAGCATGTCGTTGAGGCGATGAACAACTGCCAGCATGTGGTAAAGAAATGGTTTGATAAAAAGGCATCAGATCAAGAGTTACAATGTAGGGACTTGGCGCTCAAGTTCAATGAGCGCGGAGCAAAGCCCAACTAGCATGGAAAATTTGACAGCCTCTAGGAAGGGCCTTTCAAAATTACCTAGTGTAAATAGTTCAACTCTTTCGATTTGGTAGACAAAGAAGGTAATGCCCTAATTCTTCCAGTTAATGGAATACATCTTTAAAAAAATCATTAACTCTACCTATGTGATAGTTGTGTAAATTGTAAATATGTAATTAGTTTTCCTATTTTAAAGTTTTGGGTCTTCTCAGTGCTTTATGAAATAACAACAATAGTGCAAGAAATTGAAGGAACATTGTAAATGAGCCAAAATTTCTGAAAAAACATTTATTATATATCTTGGCCAAAGATTTACATTATATAAGGTATAGGCTAGTAGCCTTGTATCGATATATACATATGTCCGCTATGAAGTGGAGCTTGAAAAGGGAAAAACAAAATTGGGGACCATTTTCATTCTTAGATTATCAATGGGAGGGACCAACAATTGCAGTAACAGGTGGCGCGAGATCAGGGAACACCATTCTTTCAAAATCCTCATACCATTGGAGGTTTTGGAATGGTTCAATATAATGCACCCGCATGAGGAAGTAGTAGCTGACACAAACCTTGGCATGATGCTCCTCATAAGTCTCCATTCAAAGTCGACGAGGAACGGCTTGGTTGGAACAGGTCCTCCATGCAGTTGCAACAAACAAAGATTATGAACTGAAGGGATCCCATGATCAAATTGAGTAGCATGCATGATTTGCTCCATTCCTCTAAGGTAGCATCGAGGGAACACCCGCTTCATCAGCTTTAAGATCTTGCTCTTGGAAATGTTGATATCCAGTAGCGAGCTGACAAAATGGGAGCAGATGTTAGTGTTTACCTGGTATTGTTCCTCATACTCTACGCAATATTTGCCTAGAATCCACTGAATTTCCTTCACATACAATAGGTTTTTCATGCCTATCATACGCTTTAGGTGCTTGCACCTAATTTTTCCTAACAAGGCAACTTGAGTCTTCTTGCAAACTAATCTTATTGGCGTTTTCTTGTTGTTTACTATTTTGGCTACAAAAATGAAATTACTAATATAAGAAAAGCTTGCTAAGCTAGGAATGCTAGGAAACATTGTGATTTGCAATGCTGCTAAGGGTATTATTTATAGACTAGTCAGGGCTCACCGGATGAGGCAAGCCATAATTACGACTGATCCAAAGTGTGTCACCAAGCCTCAGTTTTCAGTGTTGTGGTGTGTGAGGTGATGGGAATATGCAAGTACAGTTGCAACTTTCTCTGTTTAGGTTGCCGAATTCATTAGAAGTTGGCCACGTTCCAGCACAAGGAGTCATTGTCCCATCCAAATCAAGGAAAATCTTAAAGACGGGCTCTTGGGTGGCGTGCCCAAGTACGTTCAATGAAATCAGTAAATGCATAAAGCTTGCGAAGGGGTTTTTGCAAGGTTTTCTTGGTTCATTGTTCAAGAAAATTAGGTGCCACCTCACATGAAAATCTATCTCTTAAATGTAGAGAGCAGTTTGGCAAGTTGGTGATCTTTTCACACGCATGAAAAGATGGTGACGCATATGGTAACTAGGTATGAATGGCTGACACCTACCGTTCTTGGTCATTTTTCACAAAGATAAAAAAGAAGATTAAGCATGCAAAGCACATTTATTGCAAAGAGTTATCTAAAGATAAAATAGCTAAGGCATTCGCAAGAGAGAAAGAATTTTTCAGAAAGCTAAGATGTTTGTGAAAGTTTGCGAAAAACTTGCGAATACAAAAATGGTTGAGATTGCATAGAACGCAACATAGGCCCTAGCCCCAACAAGTATAAACAAGAAAATGAAGAGGGAACCCTGCATACAACTCTACGACCAGGAGTCTTATGATACTCTAGGCATCCCCACAAAGCCTTGCTGGCCTTTCACCAGTCCAGTTGACCAGAGAATAATGAACACAATTCCTCATAGAGATCAAGCTTTGGTTGCAGAGGATTGGGATAATGTCTCTGATCCTGAGCTATCCCACAATCCTTAGAGCCTTAGGGAAGCCACATGTGAGAAAATGAAGAATGTACCAGACCCTTTTAACAAGCGTCTATGGTTCTATGGGCTTCCCCAATACATGCTTCCCTTGCCCATAAATCGTGGCAGCATGCGTGATAGGCTTTGACCCAAAAACTTGAGTGATAAGAGGCACTAATTTTAGGGTATTCATCAAACCTGAAGCTATTCAGAATATGTTGAGCATCTCTCTCCCCTTGACCCAGGATGTTGACATTTTTGAAGTAAATAGGATGCATGAGAAGTGGGGAGGGCTTCGAACGGTGCCGCAGTTTTACCATGCCAAAAATGCTCAGCCGAATAATACTTCAACATTGTCCAAATTTCCTTTCAGTCTGAAGGCTCTAAAAGGTGGGTCTTCTTCTATTGCTTCTATGCTGGTGCTAGTGTGTGGTCTGGATACAGACAAACACATTTTCGAGTTCCAAATGTGTCTCAGCTTTATGTTGAGGAAGAAAAACGTACCTCCACTTCTGGATTTTGCAAAACTTATTAGTGATGGGATTTGGCAGTAGCTGTAGGACTTCTAGGTCAGTTCTAGGTTTAGGTATTCCTCTTTCCTGGCCTACTTCATATTACATTAGAATCCATATTACTTTTTGACATTTATGTCTGGATATTTTTGATGAAGGTGGCTTGAGGAAGCCAGTTTCGACATGGACTCCTGTCATGTTGAAAGCCTTTGATTACTATGCATTTTCTGATTTGTTCTTAGCCCCAACTCTATGGGCTTTGGATAGAGCTGGGATCAATATGACCACGCGCATATCGCCTCGACATAAATATTGGCTGGGAAAACTTGTATTGCCTTGTGATTGGTTCTTTGGTGTGGATTTCACCATTCTTCACATGCAAGGATTCACCTGGGAGCGCTTCTGGCTCCCACATTTTCTTTCTAACAGAGTGCTAGCTCTAAAAGTAATAAGGCAGCTATGTACTATTGATAATGATTAATAGGGGGGGAAACATTTAACCTCCTATTTGTTGCTACCAATCATGTTTGGTTCCATGTCACTAATCAAGAAAAGGACTTCGAAGATTGATACTTCAGAGATTCTGCTTTCAAAGTTGGTTCATCTTGGGTTGGTGATGATAAATGACACCTAACAATACAACCCCAGAAATAATTTATCAGAGGTTGGCATCAGAATCCCACATTCGCCTCGGCCATTCTGGGACCCTTGGAGAAATGTTGAGGAGGGGAATTTAAGTTTATATGTAGGCCTTGAATATTTTCTGATTGAGGACAAGCAACCATCATGGATGAACTTTTACTACATAGCCGGGAGAGCCAACCCATAGTAGAAGATCAACCAGTGCATGTGTACCTAATTGAATAAGCTCAATTGGACGTCCGAAAAGATTCGAGACTTTTGGATATACTGGCAGGAGACTTTGGCAACCGCCAAGCTTCATAAAGAAGTGGCGCTTGATGAAATATTTGATGATATCTAGGAGAGGGAGCATCTAGACATAGAAAGGTCTCTAAACCCTTCAAAATTTGTGCAATGTTATAGAAGGGAAGATATTGCCACGGAGCCCAGGGAGGAAGTAACTCAGAATCCCCCTGCCATTGTTGAAAATCCAACGTATAAGGAAGATACCAGTAAACATCCTGCGCAATAGGAGGATTCACACACACAAAAATTAGAGCCATCCAGCTCCTCTAAATCAATGAGGAAGCGGGTAAGGACTACTAGAGGTAGGAGATGGTTTATTGTTGACCTTGATGATTCTCTACAAGAAAAGCGGTAATCAACTAGAGAATCTGGTGGAGAAGAAGAGCAGCCGACGGAGGAAGTGATTGAATCATCTATAGCTCCTCTTGAGCCTCAAGTAACATTTCCCCCTTCTTCTCTCTCTACCATGTCTATGGTCTCTTCTTCATTTTACCCTCCTTTTTCATCTGCACCAATTTTCTCTACCACTGGATATCCCGGGCAGTTGAGTCTTACCCCTCCTGGTTTCCCACTTTCATCCTCTACATTTCATCCCTTACCTGGTGCATAATTTGGTGTAAGTACTAGGCTCAGGAGCCAAAAATTCTTATCCCCGAGGCCTAGCCCTTCAGTTGGAGCATCTCTAGCCTTTCCTTACACCACATTATCATCCTCTCTGAGTGGCCATTTCATTCCACCATTCTCCCTGACCATTATAATGAGGCCTAGCAAAACTTCTGATGTGTTGAGTGTGTTGTCTTTCCCAGTGGCCGTCCCTTAGGAGTTCCCTTTTACTTGTGGCCTGGGTATCCCTGCCCAGGAATAATTTTCGCAGGTTGATGCAAACAAGAGCACCAAGGCTAACTATAACAATAAAATAAGACAAAAGGACGTGACCAGGTAGGCAAATCCTCTCTTGCAATTTATATTCAATGAAAGCCAAAATTCTTTGATGTTTGCAAAAATCACTCCCAATGTGATTAAACTAGTAGGAGAAATCCTACCGACTGATTACTTTGTAAATGCTATCGGGCTAGACTTGTAGCAGGCCCGCCCGTGAGATAAGGTTGAGTTAGTGGAGGAAATTCAGAAAATCATGACCACCGATTAACTCAAGCTTAATTGCCAAGCAAGGAAAAAGGATGATCAAATATCAAAGCTCAAGGGTAAGGTCAATATCTAGGTAAATAAGTTTAAAGCTCAGGTGAACGAAATAAGTCACCTGGAGAAGGAGAGGAGTGCCTTTGAAAGTCAAATCAAGGAGCTGCAGGTTATGAGCATAGAGATCATTCCAACTCTCTAGCACGAGGTTGAGCAGAGCCGAGCAAGTGAGGAAAAAATCTGTGCTACATCTATGCAGCGAGGTTAAGGAATGAAGGAGCTTCGAGAGAGCATGGATATTGAAATTAATGAAATCAATGCCACTTTGGAGTTGGAAACTCAAAAATAAAAGTGGGCTGAATTGGCCCTAGAAGAAAAATAAAAAGAGGTTTGCACTCTAAAGGAATAGGTGTCCACATTGGATAGAAACTTGTTAGAGCTAAAGGCGATTTTGAGTAGCAGAGAAGCAGAGTTGGCTACCTTAAAGACCCAACCTCTTGCACCCAAGATGAGCTCGTTGGAGATTTCCAAGGAGTTGTATGCATCATACTAGAACAAGGTGAAGTCATTGTTCCTTACTCTTTAGCCCACTTTAAAATTTATGGTGCAAGTAGCTAGCCTTTGTGGAATAGTAGGTGAAACAGTATAGCAGATTCAGGAGGTAACTACTGACAAGGTTCCAGAGGCTAGGATTTTATTGGGAAAATTGTATACAACTTATGATGAAGCTTTGAGCGGAATGGGCATCGAGGACCAAACAACAACAACCATGGGCATAAGTATCCTCATCTCTATGCATAAGGCTATTCAGCAGGTAGCAGAATGCAAGGCTCGGATGAATCAGGTTACCAATGACATGTGGGCAAACTTTTATTGATTATATCAGAGAGGCCTCCCTTCACCATTCATTGCAGATTAGGCGGTAGCAGGTGTGGAACACATTGTTGATATGATCAAAGAGAAGAAGCAGGACCTTTCTATTTTCCAATATTTTGATCAATTTCCAACCATCGAGGAAATTGAGGGGATCATGCATCAGCTGGTGCAACTCTTCTTCCAATTGGAATTGAAAACGAAAGTATCAGGTAGATTTCCTTTCAAGGAAATTATCAATCTCAGGTTGGCTCATGAGAATCTATGAGCTTTCTCTGCACCATCAAATGAAGTTAGGACCAGTCTGCAGGCTGCCCTCTTTATGTTGTGAGTAGTTCTAGGATGATGAACCAAATTTTCTGGGGTTCTTCATTCCACGAGCGAAATGCCCCTGTGAGTCACTGAACTGTTCCATAAAAAAAAACTTCCAAGCCTTTGTGGTTTTTATTTTTATCTTTGTGGTTGTGCCTTACCTTTTAATTGCTCACTACCCTCGGCGTGCTCCATGTGGCTTCCTCACGAAGATTTCTACTTTTAATATCGCTTCCCCTTTCACTGGTCTCCATCTACGTGCCACGTGGCTATCTCTGGCCACTTTCTGAACTAGGTGTGCCTCGTACTTTCTTTCGCTCAGTGCGCTCCATGTGGCTCCCTCTCAGAGCTTTTCACTATGTGTCCCTTTCCCTTTTTTTCGGGCCCTGTTTGTGCGACATGTGGCAGTTGGTGCTATGCCAGTTACCTTGGAGCTACCGCTGTGCCTTTTGTACTCGCCTATTGTTGCATCTTCTTTTGTGGCACCACGTGTTCATTCATGTTGCTACATGGTTTTGTATTCCCTATAGTGGCTTCATTGGCATACTCTTCGAAAATCAATGTTTGCTATGACGGCTGAAGGTGATCTGGGCCGCCAGTCTTTGCTCACGACTTTCCTTCTCTTGGTGTGTTTCAGGTGGTGGATTGACCTATAAATTCGGCCATGTTTCTCTTTATTAGGTTGTTGATTAAGTTGCAAAAAACTCCCGAGCACTGGGAAGAAATCCTTTGTAATATTTTTTATTTAATTTGAAGACTCGAGACTGTGCCAAATCAATTCGACCTTTATGTTTGTCATGTATTTAGTAACACTATTGGTCTATTTTGTTTTCTTCTTGTATTGTATAAATTCCTATTCTTGAACTTTTGTAATCCTTCATAGCTCAATGAATACAGATCATGTTTCCTTGAATCCTCTGTATTAGCTAAGGTTATTCTAGATTATGCTATGCAAATTAGAAGGTATTTTTTATGTTTTAAGTTCTTTTGAGAAAGATTACTTTATGAACAAAATTTTGGTGGTTCGGGCCTTTGCTTTTCTACACTATGCTCTGGTGAATTTGTATATAATTTTGGCGCATCGCCTATAATGTAGATTTTCTATTTTTGCTATCTTTCTAACCTTTTTCCTCCCACTAAATGAAGATCCGGATTTGATAAAACCTCAGAGGTCACTTAGCTAGCGCACAATGTCCCTGAATAGATAAGTTTCCCATGAGACTGCTCCTACATGCAAAATTCTACGTCAAAAGGGAGAAAATCAATGTTTGACATCAATGCCAAAGGGGGAGATTGTTGGCACTTTGAGAGATTTTTTGACATTGAGTTTTGTTGGTTTGTATTATATTTCTATTGATGTCAACTCATGTTATGTGATGTTAACCCATGGTATACAAACCTTTGTATGTAGCTACAAGAACATGCATAGCTATAGAAACATAAAGGTTTGCAGCTACAAGGTGTGCAATTCATGGGATAGGAAGATGACTATAGAGTGACATGAAATTCACAGTGACATAAACTTAAAAGCATATATGAAATTTAATAGTGTTCAATATTTAAATATGAAAAAGGAAAACCTTACAACTTCGACCAATGAGTGAAAAATTTACATGGAAAACACTTCCAAATAATTTTTGGAAGAATGATGACTTTGGGATTATGTGGAAGCTCTAGTCGATTGTTTATTTTTTCTTTCTAGGGTTTCTATATGTGCAAAATTCTATTTTACACAGCTACAGAAGAATAGATTTTTTTTTTGTCATTGATCAAATGATTGATATCAAAAGTATGATGTGCAGGTTTAACCCTACATGTAAGGTTTTTTGTTTGTCATTTTCAGCAGACTTGAGGTATGATGGTTTTTCCCTAAATAGACACATCATTTTGTGTCTTCACTCCCATTCAGCCAGGTGGTTATCTCAGCTTGATGCATATCCAATTTTCATTTATCAAGCATGGAAAAAAAATCATATTTTAGCATCTTTCTCTTTGGCAGTCAATGAAATCAGATTTTTTTGTTGATTCTTTGCTTGGCTATGAAGTTTCTTTCTGTAGCATCACCTGTTAAAAAGATTTATCTTTGTGTTTAAGTTACCTTTTTTTGAGTTTGATCAAAATCTAGTGATGCCCTAGATAAGGGTTCATATTTATTATAGATTTTTTTGAGAAATCCAATTTGAAATTCACTGGAAAACTAGGAAAATTAAATCGATACTATAGAAAGTTGGTTGTTTAATTAGAAAAGGATGAAGCATTTTAAATTCATGAAAACTAGTTTAAAAATTAGTAACAGTATGAAATTTTTTAGTTTCTCAAGAAGAGAATTAAATACTTACAGATGGAATCAAAAAAGGATAATAATATTTAGGTTGATTAATGTTTTACAAAAACAGCAACAAGAATATTAGATTGTTATTGCCAAACAGTTGCGAAAATATTTTGTTTAAATTTTAGGGATATGAAATCATTTTGTACCAGAAAAAGAAATATATATAATAGTTTTTTTATTTATTTTTGTGTGTCAAAGAATATAATTTTGTAATATTTGAAGTGTTCGAGGGTACGAGTGGAGAGCAGAGAGGTCTAAAAAGAGAGAAGATAACTCTATAAAAATAGAGTAATTATTTCTAAGTAAATATTTTTTTATTTTAGGGACAAGTATGTGAAGATAAAACACTGAGGTTTGTGTGAATATGATAGAGAGAAGAAAGGAGGAATTCAAGAAAACTTGCAAATTTAGTTGATGATTGAAGACTAGAGGTTGTTTGAGGACAAAAAATCAACAAAGTCTTCATAAGTTCAGAAATTTATTTGAGTTACAAAACTTCATTTAAAACATGATATTTGAATTGTAACTAGAAATCTCCCATTGTATGCTTCTTTGAGTGGGTGCTCAGATTAGGGGTAGTTTTTATCTTGGATTTGGAGCTCATAAACTAGTAATTAGTGCTCCTTTGGGTTGGTTCCCATACATTGTAACTGATTTTTTTTTTTTATGAGGATGGATTGGAGCAGTAGCCTCCAACAACTATTCTCACCAAGGCTAGATTTGTTGGATTAGAGTTCATTGTCATATTTACTAGTAGTTTAATATCGTATTCCACTAATTTACCACCCCCTCTTAGTAGTATTTGTGTTCTTTGATTTGATATCAGAGCCATAGGTTCCGTATTAGAAATATTTCTCTAGCTTGGGTAGATTCAGATTTGTCAACACAATGTCTAATCATGAATCCTCTTTTGTGAAAGTACCTATGTTTGATGGTACTAAATCATCCTTTTTAAGTAGAAGAGTAGAAACCTAATTTCCATCTTTAGGTTTTTATGTGTGGTTGAGTGTAAAAAATGATTATACTATTCCCCAAACACCTCCAACTGACCTGTTGATGGTTAAAATGACACAAACAACATTAAAACATAATATTTCTACTCTATTTCTCCTGAAAAAGAAAGACAACATGTAGTAGCCTAACTCCCATGGTCCTAGTAGTTGGTTCTCAACTGTCTGATGTCACTCAATTGGTTCATGCAACTGTAATATTCAAGGGACCTATGTTGGTAACAAAGGATTCAAGCAATGACTCTTTTATCGAAATAGTTCCTATAAATCAATGGGTTTTTAAATAAAAGAAAAAGATAGAAAAAAGGGGTAAACCAATAATTATGAATCAAATTTATCTAGTATCTAGAAATATACCTTCAACGATGAATGTTTCCTAACAGATCATAAAAACCATAAGATGATACAGTCTGTAGCATAATCTATACCACTGCATATATTTTAGGTGCTTAATTAACTTCACAATTACTCTTCACAAATAATTCAAGGGTTTTCAAAACAACACACATTCATTCATCATCAAAATTATAGATCAACAAAAATTTTAATAACTTCAACTCAATGAAAATCTAATAAGATGATCCTTAAATATGATTCCTTCAAATGACTTTCATCATTCAAGAAACTCTTATGTTCAGCACAATCACTGCATATAGATAGATCATAACTTATCAGCCTTATCAAACAAACAATTTAATTCCAAACACCATCTTTTGAGTAAGCCTATAATTCTATTAACTGTAAAAGATCAAATAAAATGTATTTCTACAAAAACTATACAAAATTCTATCTCCTATCATTAGGTGAGCCAATCTAGTTCTCAATTAGCTGACCTTTACAATATGATACCCATCTTGTATTTTTAGACATACAAAAAGTTTGAACCTCACTTCTATTTTAGGCTTTCCACCTTTTTAGTAATTTAGACTCTCTTGGAAACTCAGATCAATCTGATCTTGAGTTCTTACATTAGACTTTCAGTCTTAACTAAAGATAGAAGATAAAATAGAAGAGAAAATCATGTGCTCAACCAGCTATTAGTGTTGTATGCATGCAACATGCAAAGAAGGAGAACATTATGCATGTAAGGATTCATGCATGTGAAGCTAGATCTGCTAGGAACTCATTGTAACTGGTGAACACTTCCTGTAGATTCTCCATCTCTGGCCCATCGATCTAGTCATATTCAAATTTAATCCAATCCAATTCAGCTGCAGCAAACTCCTAAGTACTTTTCACTTTTATTAATTCTCTCCCTGCAGCTTTTATCTCCTCTTTGACCTCTACAAGTTGATCTAACATCAACTCTCTGCCATCATCTTCATTTTGTATAAGTCCTTGGAATATTTCATCCCACTTTTCCTTTATTTGATTAAAAGTCATGCCCTCTTTTGTAAATGCATTTATATCTACAATAATGGCAATAGCTACTTCTAATTCTTCCAATTGCTCAGTTAAATTATTTACAACTTCTTGAATCTAATCCTTATGCTTGCTCAAAAAGCCAGTCCTAAACTTGAGTATGCGGGAAGTCTTCTCTACAAATTCTTAGTTATCATCTTCAAGCATAGACTATTCCATAAGAGTCATTAGAGGCAATGTATTTATCTTTTCTAACTTTTCACCATACTCCTTATACTCTTCTTCTTGTTTTTCTGATGCCTCAATATATTGATACATCTCTTTAATCAACCCTTCAGTATCCTTGTAGGCTTCAAATCCTTTCACTAAAACCTCTCCTACCTCTTGGTTCAATTTGTCTATCCATTTGTCTACCATCTCCACCTTTCCTCTAACCTACACCAAATCATCAACCTCCTTTTTGCTTATCAAAACAAGAGTCTCAATAGCTGCAACTTGTTGTGACCTTGGAGAGGAGACACTCTTCAAGAATGAATGTAACTGATCCAATTGAACCTTAAGCTCATCTTTCTTTTGTTTGTCCTTCATCATTCTTGATTTAGTTGTTGAAGCCACCACATCAATCAGATTCATTTGTTGATTCCTAGTGGGTCTTCCCAAATTAACCGTACTCAATTGATAGTCCATTAGCTACATATCCCCTACCTCCTTTTCTATCATAGGCATGGCACATTCAAAAACTATCTCCCCTTTATCTGTGAGTCTTGTAGAATGTAAGATTTTAGCCTTCTTCTTAGGCCTTTCCTGTTCAATTCCCTTCATCATGTCCTCTCAATTAAGAGGTTGAGGAGGTGTTCTAGCTCTCTTCTACAGGTCTAACTTCAACCATATAGGAGCACTGGGAGCAGTCATCATCATGGAAGAAGAAGCGGCAATTGTAGAGGGTGTCTTAACATTTACCTCAGGTTGAGAATCAACCTTTGCTTTCTCTTGTTGCTCCTGTAGCACATGCATTTGCACCAACTTCTCAGCCTCTGCTCTATCTCTTTGTTCTTACATTTTCTTATCTTATTCTTCTTTTCTCAATATTTCTTCCTCCAACTGATCCTTCTCCATTTTTTCCTTCTCTAATTTCTCTTTTTCTAATTTCTCTTTTTCTATTCTTTCTACCTCCAAAGCCTTTTGTTTCTCAGCTTTTGCTTCTTCTTCTTTCTGTTGAGCTTCCTCTACAAGTTTCAGCTTAGAAACCAGGATTTCCTTTTCCCTTCGGTTTCTTGCTTTCTCGTCCTCAAGATCATGGATCTTCTGTATCAATTCTAACTTGTCATTTTCTACTTTGACCTTGAGCTCATGCTCTCGTTGCCTCATTTTCTCCTCTACTTCATCAGTTGCTGCCCTTGTTTCAATTTGTTTTGCTTTTAATTGTTGTTGTTGAGGTAGAGCATCAACTTGCACCTTAGCATTTATTTCCTTTTGCTTCTCTGTTGTAGCCCTTGCATCAGACTCTCTTGTGGCATCTTCAAATAGTTTCCATTACTCTTTTTGTGTCAGAATCTGCTCAATAGTATGCCCTAGAGGCATGTTTTCTTGCAAATCCATTTTTGACAGAGTCTCATCTAAATCTGTCTCAACTTCTACAAATTCTTCCTCCACTTCTTTTCCTTTAGCAGCTTCAGCCATGGCATGAAGTACTCCTTCTTGAACCTCTTTACTTTTCTTTCTTGTGAGTGGGGCTTGTGTGGATGACTCCCCGATGTGGGCATAAAAACAATAGATCCTATTGGAACATCTCCCTCTGGTGCCTTTTCTTCTTCATCGACTACCTCAAGTTCTATTTCTTCAACATCGGGAGGAAAGAATTCTAATGGCTCCTTGGAAGGTGTCTTTCTTTTAATTCACTTGTATCCTTTACCCTTCTTAAGGATTGGTCCTTGAGGAGCTCGAGCTTTCATCATCAACCATTGTACACTTCTATCCAAAACTGCTCTTCCAATTTTCTTAATAAGAATTGTTTCTTCCTCGTTCTAGTCTATTGGATCTAAGCTTTTGGTGCCAATGTTCAAGGCTTCATATGAGGGATCCAATACAATTTCATCATCCAATAATGTGTTAGGAATATTTTATTTAACACCCAACTCTACCATAAGTGCAACCGATAATCTTTCATAGTTCTTCTTCCTTAAGTCATATTCATCCTGCCGATCACACCAAAAGTCTTCTAGCAAATTAAAGTGTCTAGTGAACACTGAAGGTAATAAAGCATACATTTTCTTCCTTGGATCAAAATACTTACGAGCTGTATACAATCCCAATTTCAATTGTATCAACTCATTACAAACTACCTTTGCTCCCTTCAAGTGTTGACATCCATATTCACCAAATTTCATGGGAAATTTATGACATCCAGTTTTGTGCTTGATCCCAAACCTAGCATTAACTCCAATGGCTTGATACCAAAATTCCATTAGCACCGTTCTGTTACTGCAACATCTTGGAAGTAAATGTGGATGGCCTTCAAAACCAAATAACCTGAAGTATGTAAATTTGGGGTATTGGATATACCAACTTCCCCATTTAGCAATAAAAGCCGTAGATTCTTTACTTAACCTGTATCTTGCATCTCCACTCAACCGATTGATGACTACATACAAAAATGCATCATTGACTCTTCTAAAATGAGTCTCAACAACTTGAAGGGATAATTGATCATAATGTTCCCATACCTTCTTTTTTCCATCCAAGGCTCCTATTATACCTACCCTGTTTAATCCTGGGAAAATCCCTAATCTTGATGGAGCATAATCTACATAAGAAGTCATGAAGAAATATTTAGTCTATTTAACCCTTGTGAGCTGATCATGTATGGCATCAGAAACAATCATTGACCAATCAAATTGGTAATCACCCTGAAAGATTACTTGAATGAAATGAAACATCCATTCCTTGAAGTGGAAGGTATCCCTCTTCCTGAACACTCTAGACAACATTAATATAAAGTCAGATATCTCCTTCTTGAAATCTACCCTCTTTTGCTGGTCTGCAAGCTTGCTTAAAGATTTCTTCTTTGTGCTTAACCATTTTTTTTTAAGTGAGTCTTATTGGAGTCTTTATGCTTGCTATATTTCTCCTATGCCTCTGCTTCAGTTAGCTGCACCAAGTTCTTGGGATCACGAACATTAAATATACTTTGGAACATTTGTGGAGTAAAATCTATAATCACATTATTTTGTGAATCCATGCATAATATTGTAGTAGGATGGTAAGTACTGGCTACTATCAATATCAACTCTCGACACTAGACTGATAAAGGAAACACAGTGATATGTGCAAGACCGGAGTCAACAATCCTTTGTGTTCTCCCTGTCAAGTTTTCTCTTTCTACAAAGGTCTCTTCATGTAATTCTTCAAAGCTATACTAGCCCAGATTAGTATCCGTGATATCTGATGAGTCTGATTCCACCTTGCTCACTTTCACCACCGGATTTGTATGATCATACCTCAATGTATAAGGCAGCTATTCTAGTTTCACCTTCTTTATTTTTGGTGTTGTCTTTGATGTTCTAGCTAGTTGATTCATTCAAGTAGCCTCTCTTGACATTCCTGACATCTTTCAATTCTCTTGCAAGCAAACCTCTAGTTAGATCTTTATATCATCATAAAACATTCTTTTAAAACATACCTGTTACACATACATTTGAGTCAGAACTAGACAGAAGCTCAAAACAATCTCTTTTATAAAACTGGCAGACTCAGAGCAAAAACCGATATAGAAAATTCACCTAATAACAAATGGGCTCGGAGTCAGAGTTGTAGAGGTTTATCAGAACCGTGATCAGAATGAAAAATTGATTTGGTTTTCTTTGAATTTTTCATTTTTTCCATATTCTATTTCCACTCCGCCTTTGCCTCCGATTTGGTCATCATTACTTTGAAGAAAGACTTTCCCACTATAAGCAGAGCTGGAAATGGGATGAGACATGGAATCGATAACTTTCTGAAAACAAAATTCTTAAGTTCAAGATCGGTTCTGATCTTGCCTCCACCTATGTTAATCATGACATCATCAAATACTTTATTCATTTTCAACACAACTTGATTAAAACCTAGGTCGCTATAAAATGTAAAAGGAGCTTAAAAACTTTACACTCATATGACCGTGGGGAACAATTGCATTTTAGGGCCATTATTTAAATCTTATTTAAAGTGATTAGAGAGACCAACGAAACCCTAATCTAATAAACCCGATAGAAACTAGGGCATGGGTTTTAAACCTTGCCATTTTACCAGACGATGAAACCCTAATTAAAAAATAAATCTAATCTACCCTAACTCACTGTTAAATCTCTAATCTTCCTCACTGTAGATTTCTAATTTTAACAAACGCCATTAAAAACCCTTAATCTAATCTAATCTACTGCAAACTGAAAACAAACACGATCACAATCACGATTAAGACGTGAAAATGACGGTGCCCTAAAAATAGCAAGAAATGACAATAAAAACAAACAAAAACAAAGAAACAACCTGAACAACAATATAAAAGACCCATTCAAACTAGCAAACCAAGGAATCACGAACTTATTTAAACGAAATGATAAAAATAACCTGATTCAAAGCATGGGCAAACATATATACAAAACACACAATAGTAAATGAAATGAAGAACAACAATAAGAAAACCTACGTCGAACACAACAATGTAGTTAACCTTCTGAACTGATCTGTTCACAACAATCCTCTGCTCTTTCAATCTTTTTGCCCAAATAAAATTTGTCGCTCCTCTTTCATGCTCTTAGATCTTTAATAATAACAATAATGATTGGTTTAACCCTTAATAGAGGTAAATATGTAAATTTCTACCTACACCGACAACTTGTCATTAATGTATTAAAGCACAATAAAGGCAGAGCCAGAACTGAAAGTGAACCAACACTTCACAATAGTGTGACTTCAGTCCAAAGGGTCAATGACAAAAAGTGGTGGGGGTGGAACTAAAATGGAAACAGAATCTCAAATTTACAAAATTTCCAAATCCCCTTCCCATTCCGGCTCCGCATCCGACAGCTAAAAACAGAACAAAAGTAAATACAAAAATTTAAGTAAAAGATCAACCTAATAAACCAAAACACAAAGACCGAGACTAAGCAAAAATAAAAATAGTGGAGACAGGATTGGAATAAATTGTGATTTTGCAAATTTTGATAACAACCAATTTAATTCCCACTCCGGCTCCGCTTTCGCTAAAGACCAAAACAAAGGAAAAGAAAAAAACTATCGAGATAGAACCAAAAACAAGCCTCAAAAGAACCATCAGAACCCAATTCTATTCCGGTTCTGATTCTGACAGAGAAACGAAAGAAAAACAAAGTATTGGCAAAACTAGACTCCAAATTTTGTTTCAAAAACAACCAAGTACAAAAAAAACAAAGGGGGACCCATTTTGACCAAGGCAAAAGATGGGGTGGTTATGCAAAGCATAACAAATGGCGACTCGACTGGGAAAATGGTTTACCCATTTTCAAAATACCCAAAGAAAATTTTAGTCACCCAAAAACTACTTGGCTTATAAACACCTTACCTTGAAGAAAATCAGATATTTGTAGGATAGTTTCAAGTTTGAATCTCAGATGTTATTTGCTCATGAGTTATTTATGAATCTGAGTGTGTGCTTATATTGTGCATCATTCTTTGTAGATACTTTATCTGCTTGTGAACAACTATACCTAAGGTTCAAGCTACATAAGTTGAATCCTTTAACTATCATGCAGTAAAATCTCGAGTATTGCTCCGCTACTAGACAGGCATCCCTAGCCCCGACGGAGATACCTCTAGTTCTCTCAAAGCATTGCTCTACTACCAGACAAGCGTCCATAGCCCCGATAGAGATACTTGGCTACCCACTTGATATTGAGCTTGCTTTTCTTTCTTCCCTTCTCTCTTTTTTTTATGGAAACTCTTTTATGCATCTCTCAATACTCAGATTCAATGAATCTAAAATGTGGGTTGAGTACTACAATGGATTTCATGATAGTTTTGGAATCTGATTTTTCATTTGAAACAAAGGTAGTCATTCTAAAACAAACAGCTAATTACTCATGCAAATGTTTTTTTTTTTCTAATTTAGTGATAGATCTTTGATCACAATTCATGAGATATTCACATTTACATCTTCTATCCTTAATAAATTTTCCAACCCAAACTAGAATGATTATAAAACATAAGTTTTTAAAATGAAATCCTTTTCAATGATTATAAGGAGAATACCTAAACCAATTTCTCTCCTAGTACCAATAGTATACTTTGAATAACAACCACCTAACTTGAGATGAGCAAAATAAGAATCCCCAATGAAACAAGACAACATAAAACAAACAAACAAAACAGAGAAAGAAAAACAAAATAAACAAAACAAAAGCTAAAAACTAAAAAAACCTAAAAACTAAAAAGAAAAAAAACCAAAAACTTAATTACACATGATACAATATAGTACATTCCTTTTCAAAACATTAGACTTTCTATGCACCAAAATAATGCTTGAGAAACTGACCATTAATTGGTAATGGAACAGACTCTCCTGTTAAGGTACTCAAACGAAAATCCTTCTTGCCTAAGATTTCAACTATTTGATAGGGACCTAACCAAAGTCTATCAAACTTTTGGTGATCTCCCTTCCTTTCTCTAGCCTTATCCCATAATAACACAAGGTCTAATATTCTAAAGGATTTTACTTTGGCTCTCTTGTCAAACCAACGCTTGATAATAGCCTGATGTTTAGAGAATTGCTGCAAAGCAGCATCTCTTTATTCTTCCACGTTAAATAAGTTAAGTAGTCTAACCTCAATCCTACCATCCTTATTATAAAACTCCTGCATAAACTTCAGAACAGGTATTTTTAAATGAATGGGGAAGATTGGATCTTGGCCATAAACTAACTTAAAAGGTGAATTACCTAGGGCTGCTTTAATTCTGGTTCGATCTGCCCATAAGGAAAATCTTAGCTAGGTATGCTAGTACCTAGGGTTACTTTCTAACAACTTTTTTATTACTTCCAATAAATTCTTATTTGTGAACTCAGTCACTCCATTCCCCTAAGGGTAATAATTGGAAGAATATTTTAAGACAATCTTATGCTCATAGACCCATGAAATAAATTCAGGTGAAGAAAAAGTAGGGCCGTTATCACATACCAGAGCAAATGGAACTCCAAACCTGGTTGTGATGTTTTCTGTCAGAAACTTGATGACCACTTTCGTGGTACTATTCTTGCAAGGCAGGGCCTCCATCCAATGTGTGCAATAATCTGTCACCATCAAGATGAATTTATGCCCTGTAGAAGAATTTGTATTAATCACACCTACAAAATCAAGTGCCCATTGGGAAAATGGCCTTACCTCATATACCGGTTGTAGGGGAATCACATGATCTCTTTCTCTTGATGTAGAAGTTTGGCATACATGACAAGTCCTACAATGTTGATGTGCATCTCTAAACACATAAGGCCAATAGTAACTTGACCTTAAAATCTAAGGAGCCAAAGCATTAGCAGATCCATGTCCTATTCCATGCCTGCCATGAAATTCATTTATAGCATGTTTAGCTTCTTGCTGATCCAAGCAACGTAGATAGATTCCTTGGAAATTCTTCCTGTAGATTGAT
This sequence comes from Sequoiadendron giganteum, assembly GCA_007115665.2. NCBI lineage: Eukaryota > Viridiplantae > Streptophyta > Pinopsida > Cupressales > Cupressaceae > Sequoiadendron > Sequoiadendron giganteum. Next base: position 152,199,001 of record CM021105.1, read on the forward strand.
CCTCCTTTAAGCATATAATGAGCGCTTTTCATCCTTAGTGCTCTTCTTTGAGTAGCATTCATCCCTTCTGGACACTTATTATTGAGGAGGAAAATGACTAAATCTGTATACCAAGGATCTTTTGTGAATGATTGAATGGTGTACTATTGGAAAGTTATACTTCTGTCCACTTCAGCCATTGCCTTTGACAAACCTTGACCTCTTACAAGCTTCATTGGGTGAATCTCCAAGTCAAATTCTTGTAAAATGGCCATCCATTTCCCTCTTCTTTCCCTTAATTCACTTTGCATTAGGAGGGACTTTACAACTGGATCTGGGACTGTAGCCATCACTTGACTTCGGATTATATAGTGTCTGAACTTCTTTACTACTCGCACCAATGCAAAAAACTATTTTTCTATTGATGAATATCTTACTTCTGCATTCTTAAATAGAGAGCTCATAAAAGCAATATGCCTCTCCTCTTTCTCTTCTCTTCTCTATATCAAAACTGCTACACATGAATGTTTAGAAGCAAAAGAATAAATGTAAAAGGGTTTTAGATAATTCGGGCTTGTTAAAATAGGTGCCTTAGATATAGATTATTTAATCTGTCTGAAAGCAGATTTGGCCTCTTCACTCCATTCAATTTTCACATCCTTCTTCATCATTTCGTTAAGTGGTTTGACAATGGCTGCAAACCCTGTTATAAATTTTTTGACAAAATTAATCCTTCCAAAGAAAAATTTCATCTCCTTCTTACTTCCTGGCCTTGTCAACTTCAAAATGGCTTCTACTCGATTAGGATCTATGGAAATTCCCTCCTTTGATCTAATGTGACCTAAAAGCTTCCCTTCAAAAACTCCAAATACACAGTTCTTTGGGTTGAGAAAGACACCATAACAGATACATTTCTTTAGTACTTTCTCTAAATCAACAGCATGATCTTCTCTACTCTTAGAGAAGATGGTTAGATCACCAACATAGATGATTATACATTTTCCTATCAGGTCTTTAAAAGCTACATCCATCACTCTTTGAAAAGTAGCACCAGCATTGATTAGACCAAATGGCACCCTCCTGTAGGAAAATGTGCCCCACTTTGTAGTGAAAGCAGACTTCATCCTATCCTCATGACTTACTAGTACTTGATTGTATCCTGAATATCCATCCAAGAAAGACATCATTTGAGATCCATTAACTTTTTGCAATACTTCATCAAGGGAAGGTAATGGATAGTTGTCCTCAAAATCTTTGTTTAAATTTTTGAAATCCACACATAACCTGATTTCCCCATTCTTCTTCCTCACAGGAACTAGATTAGCCACCCAGGTAGAGTGTCTAACTGGAAAAATTATTCTTGCAGCCAAAAGCTTCTATACTTCTCTCTGGATCAGAGGCTCGATTAATGCATTGACTGGGCATTGCTTTTGGTGATTGCTTTTGGTGAAACAGCTTAGCTTCTGGCTTAAGAGGAATTGTATGTGTGATGACAGATGTATCAAAGGTCTTCAAGTCATCATAGCTCCAACCAATTGCTTCAATATTCTGCTTCAAGACTTTGATTATCTCATCCTTTATTTCTTGAGGACAAGTCTTCCCTATAAGAACATCCCTTTCTGCCCTTGAGTGAGTCAAATTAACAGATTCATACTTGCCTCCCTCACTCTTTGTAGGAATTCTCTGATAAGCTTGTGGATCCGAATCAAATATCCTTTCCAATGCTATCATCCCTTTTAAGATGTTATTGCTTTTTAAATCCATTATCCCTTCTATATTGTCACTTTCTAGATTCCAGTCTCCTTGATCCCTATCAGAGTCATCAATTATCTATCCTTGAAATACATCAGAACTCTCCAAAGAGGCCAAAATATGTTGATCATCATTAAACACCTGGAAGTGTTTAACATTGTCAGGAATTGCAGGGACTGAAATCAACTCCACATAAAACCTCTTTAGATTTGAATCTTGCATCGGCTCTAATGTACTTGCTACAATAGCAAGAGCATCTACTATTTGATTTGCTTCCCTTGGAATAAGAGTAATCCCAAAGGCATCAAAATCTTTTATTAAATTCTAGACCCTATTCCTATAAGAAGCCAATCTTTTATTATGGCAAGTGTATTAGCTACGTACCTGTTTCACAATTACCTCAGAATCTCCCATCACTGTAAGAGCAGTTACCTTCTTCTTATGAGAAAACATAAGTCCTCTTGCAAGTGCCTCATATTCAACCACATTGTTAGTGCAACCAAACTACAATCTATAAGAAGCAAAATAAGTTTTCCTTTTCGGGTTAGTTAGTTCAATTCCTGCTCCACTTCCTACTTTAGACTTAGAACCATCAAATTTAAGCGTCCATAACTGGTCTTTAGCTGGGAGCTCTTTCTTTTTAGAAACTACAGGTATTTTGTCATTTGTGACATGTGGTGGCTTAGAATTTTGCTGCTTGTCAAAATTTGTGTTGAGAAGAAGCTCAGTTAATGATTTTCCTAGGTCCTTAATTTGCTCAACAACTAACTCCTGAGTGATTTCTTGGGCTGATTCAGCATCTAACTCATCTTCCATTAACTCTTTTGGCATTGGAAAAGCATCTGGAATAAGGGTATGAAATTGAGATACTTCCACTTGTTCTTGATCTAAAAACCCAAAGACCTGAGTTTTTTCTACTGGTAAAGAAACTTCCTTTAGAGAAAGATTGACCCGTGTAAGAATAGTTGCATCCTTAGCTTGGAAGGAGAACTCATTGATGGGAGTCTCGGTTACCTCTTGAGATTCTTGCTTGGGTAAATCTACATGCCTTAAAATATCTATGCATGACTGACATGTCAACTCTGAATGGTTATGATAGTGTATTCTACACCAATTAGGAAGCAATAAATTACTCAAATCGGTTTATGTTCCTAAGACCAGCCTATCTTGTTGTGATTTCCTTATTAGAACTTGTTGGTTGATGTGAATCATCGAGTCACTATGGTCTAAGGATAGTGTATTCTCAGGACTGACTACAGAGAAAGTAAGGACTTCCTCTTGCTTGTAAACACCTATCTCAGTCTCAAAGAATGCTACTTCATTTGGAGTATCATACTCTATAATCATTCATTTGAGCCTAGGTTCACTTTCTATTCTTATCTGGGTTGCAACTCCTTTCCATGGTAACCACATGTGCGAGTAATCCAAAGATAGATATCCACCTATACTTTTCATCAGCTCTCAACTTAAAATCATCCCATATGTTTCTGGGATGTCAGGAACATGAATATCTATATAGGTTTGGATCCTTGGGTCTGATCCAATCTGCACATGCATGTTCTTCAACTCACCTACAACATTAACTTCGATTTTATCCAATTGAATCACCTTTTTATTGGTTGGAATAGGACTCAATCCTAACATTTTACAAATCGAAAAAGGAATAACATTCCGTAATGCTCCAGAATCTAATAAGTAATTGTGTAGATTCTTTCCAAAGATCCTCAAACTTAACAAGAAAGGTGGGGTACTAGTCTTACCTTTACACATAGCTGCATTCATCTCCTTTGCAGGAGTCACTTTACCTTTCCCTTTCAAGCAATCTATTTCTTCCAAAGCTTTTAATACCACCTCCCTTTGAGCTAGGCACCACTTCATGATATCAATGAAAGACGGTGATGTCTTCTACCTTTGCAATTCTACAACAAAATCAAACTCCGAATCATTCCTAAATTGGTACTTAGGAAAAGAAGGTTGATTACCTCTATTCTGAGAATCAGAAGGTCCCTTTGGTGGGGGTGGATTGTTATTTGCATTCTGATTTGGTGGAACCATGTTGTTAGGGGGTGCAGATGTAGTGAATGGCCCTTTACTCTGGTTCCTCAAAAAGTGACCACCCTTAGATTGGAAAGCTTTTGCATCATAGACATCTTCCTCCAGCTCATTATCCCCTTGCATAGGGAATTGATACTTTTCTTCAATGGTTTCATAAGTCATGGCAGTGCTAACTGGCCCATTACCTTGATTGGAATTTCCTACTTGAGGATGGGCATTAGCCTATGCAATTTTCACCATCTTCTCCATTCCTGGCCAATGACCTCAGAATGAACTGTTGTATCGTGCGACCTAGACCAAGTTGTCATAAAATTCAAATTAGAAACATTAATAGTATTTGATCTCTCTTCACTTGCTTGATAATTATGGGGAACTCCTCCATTGTTAGGTCTAGTGTTCCACTGCCTATTATTGTTGTTGTTGTTGAACCTTTGATTGTATACTCTGTTTTGATTTTGATAATTTTGGTTTGAGGAGTTCTGACTCTAGAAGTTCCTATTGGTGTTCTGATTTTGGTTCTAATTAGAGTAATTGCCCTTATAGTTATAACCTCCCTGATTGTTGTAATTCTGGTTTTGATTATTGGGAGGATTTTTCCTAAACTGTGCCATGTCATTTGACATCTGAGAGAGAGTCTTTTTGAGAGTCTCTACTTCACTTGTAAGTTGAACAGTTTGATCATTCTGTACATTTTGAACTATGGCTGGGGAATGGACATGAGTTGATCCTCCCCCTTGTGGTGGTTGACTTTGAGGTTGATGTGTGGTATTATGCATGCTATTGCCAAAGAAAGGCATAGTTGGTGGATCTTGCAACTTAGATACAGGTCCATAATGGGAATAAGACGTCCCTAGGATAGTGTTGTATAACGGTGGATTAGGCATTTGATAATTCATTCAAGGAAAAGGTACTCCCAACCCTCTAGGTTGCAGATTTATCTACTGTTGTAGTTTGATAGCCAAATGATAAATCTTAGATAGTGAATCAATCTCGGGAGGTAGATAAGTTCTTTGCAAGAACAGGCCAATTAAAGGATCAACAGCTCTCAGATATGCCTATATGGCCATGGCTTCTGGCACTAGGTAAGGCTCTTGTAGCCTATGATACATTCTATGGAACCTATTGTTGAACAAGGGCAACGGATCATGATGCTCCTTTCTAATAGTAGAAAATTGGTGATATAATATGGCAGGGTCTACATATACCCTAAATTGATTAATAAAAGCATTCTCTAAATCTATCCAACCCAGAATGGATCCCTGGGGCAGATTTAGATACCAATTATATGCCATATCTCTTAGATAGTAGGGAAGCAGTCTACATACAACATCTTGATGAGCAACCTGACCTCATGTGCAAGCATCTTTGAATACTTGTATATGTTCCTCTACACTTCTTGATTCTCCATGCATGTATTTTAGGCATAACTTCTCTGGGTTCTTCGCTAAGTCATGGATTCCTCTAGGAATCGTCCCTAATGAGGAGGGATTATTCACAAAGTAAGCCATTGGTGGGATTGGTTGAAAAGGTGGTGGTGATACAGGCTGAATTGGTGGTGACAAAGACCTATTTGGTGGTGATGTGGGTGGGTTTGGTGGAAATCCAGGTGGAGTAAGCGGTGGTGGTAATGTAGGTATTTCTAACCTACAAGCATGAGGTCTTGGTCTAACTGGGGTTTGAAGTTCTTCAAATAGTTCACGATTAGTAGAGGATTTGAGCACCCTCTCGTATCCCTCCGGTGAAAAAGATCTTCCACGAGACAGCTTGTCCTTTCAAGCCCTCCTTCTAGTGCCAATTTCTGTTGATGGTTAAAATGACACAAACAACATTAAAACATAATATTTCTACTCTATTTCTCCTGAAAAAGAAAGACAACATGTAGTAGCCTAACTCCCAAGGTCCTGGTAGTTGGTTCTCAATTGTTTGATGTCACTCAATTCGTTCATGCAACTGTAATATTCAAGGGGCCTATGCTGGTAACAAAGGATTCAAGCTATGACTCTTTTATTGAAATAGTTCCTGTAAATCAATGGGTTTTTAAATAAAAGAAAAAGATAGAACAAAGGGGTAAACTAGTAATTATGAATCGAATTTATCTAGTATCTGGACATATAACTTCAATGATGAATGTTTCCTAACAGATCATAAAAACCCTAAGATGATACAGTCTATAGCATAATCTATACCATTGCATATATTTTAGGTGCTTAATTAACTTCACAATTACTCTTCACAAATAATTCAAGGGTTTTCAAAAGAACACACATTCATTCATCATCAAAATTATAGATCAACAAAATTCTTAATAACTTCAACTCAATGACAATCTAATAAGATGATCCTTAAATATGATTCCTTCAAATGACTTTCATCATTCAAGAAACTCTTATGTTCAACACAATCACTGCATACAGATAGATCATAACTTATCAGCCTTATCAAACAAACAATTTAATTCCAAACACCATCTTCCAAGTAAACCTCTAATTCTATTAACTGTAAAAGATCAAATACAATATATTTCTGCAAAAACTCTACAAAATTCTATCTCCTAGCATTAGGTGAGCCAATCTAGTTCTCAATTAGCCGACCTTTACAATATGATACCCATCTAGTATTTACAGACATACAAAAAGTTCGAACCTCACTTCTATTTTAGGCTTTCCACCTTTTTAGGAATTAAGACTCTCTTGGAAACTCAGATCAATTTGATCTTGAGTTCTTACATTGGACTTTCAATCTTAACTAAAAATAGAAGATAAAATAGAAGAGAAAATCATGCACTCAACCAGTTATTAGTGTTGTATGCATGCAACATGCAAAGAAGGAGAACATTATGCATGTAAGGATTCATGCATGCGAAGCTGGATCTGCTAGGAACTGATTGTAACTAGTGAACACTTGCTATAGAGTCTCCATCTCTAGCCCATCAATCTAGTCATCTTCAAATTTAATCTGATCCAGCTCAGCTGCAACAAACTCCTTCATACTTTCACTTTTATTAATTCTCTCCCTGCAACTTTTATCTCATCTTTGACCTCTACAAGTCGATCTAACATCAACTCTCCGCCATCACCTCCCTTTTGCATAAGTCCTTGGAATCTTTAATCCCACTTTTCCTTTATTTAATTAAAAGGCATGCCCTCTTTTGTAAGTGCATTTATATCTACAATAATGGCAATATCTGTTTCTAATTTTTCCAATTGCTCAGTTAAATTATTTACAACTTCCTGAATCTCATCCTTATGCTTTCTCAAAAAGCCAGTCCTAAACTTGAGTATGCGAGAAGTCTTCACTACAAATTCTTTCTTATCATCTTCAAGTATAAACTATTCTAGAAGAGTTGTTAGAGGCAATGTATTTATCTTTTCTAACTTTTCACTGTACTCCTTATACTCTTCTTCTTATTTTTCTGATGCCTCAATATATTGGTACATCTCTTTAATCAACCCTTCAGTATCCTTGTAGGCTTCAAATCCTTTCACTAAAACCTCTCCTACCTCTTGGTTCAATTTGTCTATCCATTTTTCTACCATCTCCGCCTTTCCTCTAACCTACACCAAATCATCAACCTCCATTTTGCTTAACAAAACAGGAGTCTCAATAGCTGCAACTTGTTGTGACCTTGGAGATGAGATACTCTTCAAGAATGAATGTAACTGATCCAATTGAACATTAAGCTCATCTTTCTTTTGTTTGTCCTTCATCATTCTTGATTCAGCTGTTGAAGCCACCACGTCAATCAAATTCATTTGTTGATTCCTAGTGGGTCTTCCCAAATTAACCGTACTCAATTGATAGTCCATTAGCTGCATATCCCCTACCTCCTTTTCTGTCATAGGCATGGCACATTCAGAAGCTATCTCCCCTTTATCTATGAGTCTTGTAGAATGTAAGATTTTAGCCTTCTTCTTAAGCCTTTCCTGTTCAATTCCCTTCATCATGTCCTCCCAATTAAGAGGTTGATGAGGTGTTCTAGCTCTCTTCTGCAGGTCTAACTTCAACCATATAGGACCACTGGGAGCAGTCATCATCATGGAAGAAGAAGCGGCAATTATAGCGGGTGGCTGAACATTTACCTTAGGTTGAGAATCAACCTTTGCTTTCTCTTGTTGCTCCTGCAACACATGCATCTGCACCAACTTCTCAGCCTCTTCTCTATCTCTTTGTTCTTGCATTTTATTATCTTCTTCTTCTTTTCTCAATCTTTCTTCCTCCAACTGATCCTTCTCCATTTTTTCCTTCTCTAATTTCTCTTTTTCTAATTTCTCTTTTTCTATTCTTTCTGCCTCCAAAGCCTTTTGTTTCTCATCTTTTGCTTCTTCTTCTTTCTGTCGAGCTTCCTCTGCAAGTTTCAGCTTAGCAACCGGGATTTCCTTTTCCTTTCGGTTTCTTGCTTTCTCGTCCTCAAGATCATGGATCTTCTGTATCAATTCTAACTTTTCATTTTCTGCTTTGACCTTGAGCTCATCCTCTCATTGTCTCATTTTCTCCTCTACTTCATTAGTTGCTGCCCTTGTTTCAATTTGTTTTGCTTTTAATTGCTGCTGTTGAGGTAGAGCATCAACTTGCACCTTAGCATTTATTTCCTTTTGCTTCTCCACTATAGCCCTTGCATCAGACTCTCTTGTAGCATCTTCAAATAGTTTCCATTTCTCTTCTTGTGTCAAAATCTACTCAATAGTATGCCCTAGAGGCATGTTTTCTTGCAAATCTATTTCTAACAGAGTCTCATCTAAATCTGTCTCAACTTCTACAAATTCTTCCTCCACTTCTTTTCCTTTAGCAGTTTCAGCCATGGCATGAAGTACTCCTTCTTAAACCTCTTTACTTTTGTTTCTTGTGAGTGGGGCTTATGTGGATGACTCACCTAATGTGGGCATAGAAATAACATATCCTATTGGAACATCTCCCTCTGGTGCCTCTTCTTCTTCATCGACTACCTCAAGTTCTATTTCTTCAACATCGGGAGGAAAGAATTCTAATGGCTCCTTGGAAGGTGTCTTTCTTTTAATTCTCTTGTATCCTTTACCCTTCTTAAGGAATGGTCCTTGAGGAGCTTCAGCTTTCATCATCAACCATTGTACACTTCTATCCAAAACTGCTCTTCCAATTTTCTTAATATCAGTTGTTTCTTCCTCGTTCCAGTCTATTGGATCTAAGATTTTGGTGCCAATGTTCAAGGCTTCATATGAGGGATCCAATAAAATTCCATCATCCACTAACGTGTTAGGAATATTTTCTTTAACACCCAACTCTACCATAAGTGCAACCGATAATCTTTCATTGTTCTTCTTCCTTAAGTCATATTCACCCTGCCGATCACACCAAAAGTCTTCTAACCAATTAAAGTGTCTAGTGAACACTGAAGGTAATAAAGCATACATTTTCTTCCTTGGATCAAAATACTTACGAGCTATATACAATCCCAATTTCAATTGTATCAACTCATTACAAACTACCTTTGCTCCCTTCAAGTGTTGACATCAATATTCACCCAATTTCATGGGAAATTTATGACATCCAGTTTTGTGCTTGATCCCAAACCTAGCATTAATTCCAATGGCTTGATACACAAATTCTATTAGCACTGTTCTGTTACTGCAGCATCTTGGAAGTAAATGTGGATGGCCTTCAAAACCAAATAACCCGAAGTATGTAAATTTGGGGTATTGGATATACCAACTTCCCCATTCAGCAATAAAAGCCATAGGTTCTTGACTTAAGCTATATCCTGCATCTCCACTCAACTGATTGATGACTACATACAAAAATGCATCATTGACTCTTCTGAAATGCGTCTCAGCAACTTGAAGGGATAACTGATCATAATGTTCCCATACCTTCTTCTATCCATCCAAGGCTCCTATTATACCTACCTTGTTTAATCCTAGGAAAATCCCCAATCTTGTTGCAGCATAAACCACATAAGAAGTCATGAAGAAAGATTTAGTCTGTCTAACCCTTGTGAGCTGATCATGTATGGCATCAGAAACAATCATTGACCAATCAAACTAGTAATCACCCTGAAAGATTACTTGAAGTGGAAGGTATCCCTCTTCCCAAACACTCTAGATAGCATTAATATCAAGTCAGATATCTCCTACTTGAAATCTTCCCTTTTTGGCTGGTCTTCAAGCTTGCTTAAAGATTTCTTCTCTCTGCTTAACCATATTTTGTTTAAGCGAGACTTAATTGAGTCTTTATGCTTGCTATATTTCTCAAATGCCTCTACTTCAGTTAGCTGCACCAAGTTCTTGGGATCTGGAAAATTTGCGGAGTAAGATCTATAATCACATTATTTTGTGAATCCATTCATAATCTTGTAGGAGGATGGTAAGTACTGGCTACTATCAATATCAACTCTGGACATTGGACTGATAAAGGAAACACAGTGATATGTGCAAGACTGAAGTCAACAATCCTTTGTGTTCTCCTTGTCAAGTTTTCTCTTTCTGTAAAGGTCTCTTCATGTAATTCTTCAAAGCTATACTGGCCCAGATTAGTATCCGTGATATTTGACCAGTCTAATTCCACCTTGCTCATTTTCACCACCGGATTCCTATGATCATACCTCAATGTATAAGGCAGCTATTCTGGTTTCACCTTCTTTATTTTTGGTGTTGTCTTTGATGTTCCAGCCAGTTGATTCCTTCGAGCAGCCTCTCCTGACGTTCCTTACATCTTTCAATTCTCCTGCAAGCAAACCTCTAATTAGATCTTTATATCATCATAAAACATGCTTTTAAAGCATACCTATTACACATACATCTGAGTCGGAACCAGACAGAAGCTCGAAACAATCTCTTTTATAAAACTGGCAGACTCGAAGCAAAAACCAATATAGAAACTTCACCTAATAACAAAGGGGCTTAGATTCAGAGTCGTAGAGGTTTATTAGAACTGGGATCGGAATGAAAAACAGATTTGGTTTTCTTCGAATTTTTCATTTTTCCCATATTCTATTTCCACTCCGCCTCCCCCTCCAATTTGGTCATCGTTACTTTGAAGAAAGACTTTCCCATTATACGTGGAGCCAGAAATGGGATGAGACATGGAATCAATAACTTTCGCAACACAAAATTGTTAAGTTCAAGATTGGTTTCGATCCCGCCTCCGCATATGTTAATCATGACGTCATCAAATACTTTATTCATTTTCAACACAACTTGATTAAAACCTAGGTCGCTATAAAATGGAAAAGGAGCTTAAAAAATTTACACTCATATGACCGTGGGGAACAATTGCATTTTAGGGCCATTATTTAAATCTTATTTAAAGTGATTACAGAAACCAATGAAACCCTAATCTAATAAACCCGATAAAAACTAGGGCATGGGTTTTAAACCTTCCCATTTTACTAGACAATGAAACCCTAATTAAACAATAAATCTAATCTACCCTAACTCACTATAAAATCTCTAATCTTCCTCACTGTAGATTTCTAATTTTAACAAATGCCATTAAAAACCCTTAATCTAATCTAATCTATTGCAAACCAAAAACAAACACGATCATAATCACGATTAAGACGTGAAAATGATAGTTCCCTAAAAATAGCAAGAAACAATAATAAAAACAAACAGAAACAAAGAAACAACCCGACCAATAATATAAAAGACCCATTCAAACCAGCATGCCAAGGAATCACGAACGTATTTAAATGAAACAATAAAAATGACCTGATTCAAAGCATGGGCATACATATATACAAAACACACAATAGTAAACGAAATGAAGAACAACAATAAGAAAACCTACCTCAAACACAACAATGTAGTTAACCTTCTGAACTGATCTGTTCACAACAATCCTTTGCTCTTTCAATGTTTTCACCTGAATAAACTCTGCTGCTCCTCTTTCGTGCTCTTAGATTTTTAATAATAACAATAATGATCGGTTTAACCCTTAATAGAGGTAAATATGTAAATTTCTACCTACACCGGCAACTTTTCATGAATGCATTAAAGCGCAATAAAGGTGGAGTCAAAACTAAAAGTGAACCAACACTTCACAACAGTGCGACTTCAGTCAAAAAGGTCAATGACAAAAAGTGGCAGGGGCGAAACTAAAACGGAAATGGAATCTCAAATTTATAAAATTTCCAAATCCCCTTCCCATTCCGGCTCCGCATCTGACAACTAAAAACAAAACAAAAGTAAAGACAAAAAGTTAAGTAAAAGACCAACCTAATAAAACAAAACACAAAGATTGAGACTAAGCAAAAATAAAAATAGCGGAGATGGGACCGGAATAAATTGTGATTTTGCAAATTTTAATAACAACCATTTTAATTCCCACTTCGGCTCCGCTTCTGCTAAAGACCAAAACAAAGGCAAAGAAAAAGACTATCGGGATAGAGCCAAAAACAAGCCTCAAAAGAACTTTCAGAACCCGATTCTATTCCGATTCCGATTCCGACAGAGAAACCAAAGAAAAACAAAGTATTGGCAAAACTAGACTCCAAACTTTGTTTCAAAAACAACTAAGTACAAAAAAAACAAAGGGGGACCCATTTTGACCAAGGCAAAAGATGGGGTGGTTATGCAAGGCATAACATGACCTTGATGGTAAAAAGGAATATGAGTAAAATGCCAAGGCCAAGCATGGTATTCTTAGTGGATTGTCTAATACTGAGTTTCTCAAATATATGCATTGAAAATTTGCAAATTAAACTTGGGAAAAGCTACAAAAGGTTTATGAAGGTGATAAGACTGTGACAAAATCCAAGCTACAAAATCTTAGAGCTCATTTTGAAGGATTGAAGATGAGGGAAGATGAGAAGATTGTTGATTAATTTCTAAGATTTGATGAGATTTTTAATGTTCTAAGAGGACTTGGAGAAGAAGTTGAATATAATTTAATTGTTAAGAAAGTTCTAAGGTCATTGACGACAAGATATGATAATAAAGTTTTTGCAATAGAAGAAGCTAGAGACTTGAAGACTTCCTTCATGGATAAATTATTTGGTTCATTATCATCCTATGAAATGAGGACTATGAATGTTGAACCTTATAAGAGATAATTTTCCTTCAAATTAGTGAAGAAAGGAAAAGAAGCAATTGCAAACATTGATCAAGAAGAACCTAACATTGTTGAAGAAAACTTTGTCAAGAAATTGAAGAAAGGATGGAGAAAGTATAAAGACAATCTTCCCTTTAAGCGTTTTAATTGTGGAAATATTGGAAATTTTTTTGCTAAGTGTCCTTATGAGAAGAAAGAAGAAAACATTGAAGAAACTAATAAGTTCTACAAATCATAGAAGAAAAACTTTAAGAAGAAGAGAAGTCTTCTTACTATTGAAAGTGAAACATCAGACCTTGAAATTGATTCATCTAAAGACAATAGTGAAGATGAGATAGAGCTAAATCTCTACATGGATCAAGAAGTTCTAAATGAGAAGAAGATTGACAATAATTATCAATCTAAAAATTCAAAAATAGTTGATAGTGATGAGGAAGATGAAGATGATGTTGAGGTTAATCTAGAAGGAGAGTTGATTTGTGCTCGTAGTGAGTTAAACAAGTTGAACAAAGAGAATACCAAATTAAAGAACAACACATTAAAATAACAAGACTAGTTAGAAAAGAGTATTGTAACTCTAAAGACATGGTTGGAAGAAGCACATAGAATGGGTGAAGTTTTGAATATAGAAGTTGAGGCAAAGAAAAAATAATGTCAAAGGTTGGAAAAAGAGGTAGTAACTCTAAGAAAATAATTAGAAACTTATTAAGAAGATCCAAAGTTGAGAATAAAAAATGAGTGCAACACTAATGCACTAAAAGATATACTTGGTAAGAAAAAGAAGAGAGGATTATAGTGGTATAGGCTATGAACAAGGTGAGAGCTCTAGTATGGTTGAAAAACCCAAGAACAAGATTGTTTTCATTGCTACAAGAAATGAAAATGCTGCTGCCCCAAGTGAAAATTTTGTTGTCCCAAGAGATAGTGTTGCTTCCCCAAGGATGAGAAGATCTACTGCTACACTAGAAACAACTAGACATTTTTCTTAGTATAATAAATGGTACACCCCTAAATTTTATGGTTATTGTTTTAAAGGAAATGAATATGGTCATAAGTTCATTCATTGCAAAATGGTGAGAAGAGCAACTCCAAATTTCATGAGCAACAATTCTTTTGTGCCCTTGAGAGATTTGGATATAGAGTGTCACCATTGTAATAATCTAGGACATAGAAGTGAATATTTTAAAAGTTTAAATTGTAAAAGCTTAAAATTTCCTATATTTAATGAGAATATAGCATGCTACTATTTTCATAACTATGGACACACTGCAATATTTTGTGGAGGAAAATATACTAAAAATTAAAATAATGTAGTTGTTGCCCCCAAGAACAAAGATGAACAAATAGTAGCACAAAAAAAGAATGAAACCAAGAAAGAATGGAAAGAGGTGAGTAAAGAAAAATTTCAATCAACCATGATAGCACAGATAACATTACACATAGAAAAGAAAAATATATGGATGATAGATAGTGGTTTCTCTAGTTCCACATGATTGGTGAGAGGAACAAATTCAAACAATTAGAAGATTGGAATGGTGGTTTAGTTAAGCTTGGGAATAACTCCTCAATCAAGATAAAAGATAAACGAACTCTAAGTATTGATGGGAAACAACATAAAAGGGATGTATAATATGTCAAAGGGTTGAAAAAAACTTACTCAGTGTAAGTCAAATGTGTGACAATCGTTATAAGTTCTCAGTTGATTCCAAAGGATGTGGCATCAAAAAAAAGAAAAAAGAAGGATCAGTTGCTAAATGTAAATGAAAATATGGAAATGTCTACAACTTGAGAGAATGGCATGAAGCTCAATGCATGATTGGAAAAATAGATGAGATTTGGTTATGGCACAAGAGGCTAGGGCACATCAATTTTGACAATCTTGTCAAACTAAGCTCAAAAGGTTATGTGATACATATGCTGAAGATAGCTAAACCAACAAACATTATTTGTGATCAGTGTCAAAAAGGGAAGCAAACCAGAGTGGTTTTCATGACAAAAGAGTACTCAACCACAAGGCCACTTGAGTGAGTACATACAAATTTATGCGCTCCTTGAAGGACAAGATCTTTAAATGGTGAAAAATATTTTATGTTGTTTATTGATGACTACTCAAGGATGACTTGGGTAACTTTCCTACAAGATAAGTCACAAGAATTTGAAATATTCAAGGTATTCAAAAAAATGGTTGAGAAAAAAAATAGTTTCAAGTTGAAAGGTTTAAGATCATACTGTGGTGGAGAATTTACATCAAATCACTTTGAAGACTATTATGAACAACATGGGATTTGAAGACAGTACTCTATTGCCCGAACACCTCAAAAAAATGGAGTTGTTGAGAGGAATAATATGAGTGTGTAAGAAATGGTAGGAACTATGCTTAATGAGTCAAACCTACCAAATATTTATTTGAAATAGGTTGTTCATATAGAATTATACATGTTAAATAGAGTCCAACTAAGAGTACACAAAAAAAGGGCACCTTATGAGATATGGAATGGTAAGAAACCCTCTTTCAAATACTTCAATTTTTTTGGTAGTAGGTGTTTCATTAAGAAAGGTGATAATGGCCTTGTACTTTTGATGCAAGATGTGACGATGGGATATTCTTAGGATACTCAACTCATTGTAAATCATATAAGTGTTTCAAACAACACCTCAAGAGAGTAGTTGAGTTTGTACATATGAGAATAGATGAATGTTTACAACAATCAAGGATAAAATCAGAAAATTAGATTGAAGAACATCATGATGAAGGTGAAGGGAAATAAAAAAATGAAGAATATGTTGGAAGAACTCCAAATAAAACCTCAAGAAAGTATGTTCAGAAGTACCACCCTGAAAAATTACATTATAAGAAGGAAAGATTTTGGTGTACAAACTAGAAGAAGACATGCTAAAAATGATGATCAAGTAAACTTGTGTCTTCTAACTTAAATAGAACCAAAGAGTTACAATGAGGCCAACAAGAGCGAAGATTGAACAAAAGCTATCAAGGAGGAGCTAAAGAATATTGAAAGAAACAAAACACGTGATTAGGTTCTAAGGCAAACCGATAAGAACATTATTGGAAAAAAATGGGTCTATAGGAACAAAGTGAATGAAGAGGGTAAATTGATCAAAAATAAAGCTAGACTAGTATGCAAGGGACACTAACAAATTGTGTGCATATATTTTGAGGAAATATTTTCTCATGTTGTAGGACTAGAGGCTATTATAACATTCTTAGAATTCTCAAAATATAAGAACTAAAAAACTTATCAAATGGATGTTAAGTCTATATTCTTAAATGATAACCTTGAGGAAGAATTTACACGAAACAACTTGAAGGGTTTGAGTCACTCGAACAAGGAGATTATGTATTCATATTGAGAAAAACATTATATGGGTTAAGAAAAGCACCTAGAGCATGGTACTCTAGATTGGACAACGATTTGCATCATTAAGGATTCAAGAATGGATGTGTTGACATCAATCTATACACCAAAGTGGAATGTGACCATATGATTACTTTTGTTGTTTGTGTAGATGATATCATATTTTTTGGAAGTCATGATAATTTATGCAAGAAGTTTGTTGATCAAATGCAATAAGAATTTTAAATGTCAATTATAGGTGAGTTGTCCTACTTCCTTATTTTGTAAATTTCATTGTTAGACAAAGGAATTATTATTTCACAAACCAAGGATGCTAAAAAAATGTTAAAAAGGTTTGAAATGGATGATTGTAAGCCGATTAGTACACCTATGATGATTGGATGCAAGTTGTCCAAGAATGATGATTCACTTGATTTTGATCAAACCATGTTTAGATGTATGATTGGAAGTATATTGTGCCTTATTGCCTCTCAACCATATATTGTACAAGTTGTATGTATGGTAGCTAGATTTCAATCTTCTCCAAAATAATCTCATTTGAATGTTGTAAGAATAATTTTAACATATTTTGCAAGGTAGTTTGACCTTTGGTTTATGGTATGCTAAACATGATAACTTCACATTGCGATCTTACATAGATGTAGATTGGGTAGGGTGCATAGATGACAGGAATAGAACAATTGGAGGTTCTTTCCTCCTTGGTGGTAGATTGGACTCTTGGAACAATAAAAATAAATAACTTAGTTTACTATCTATAGCTGAAGCAGAATACATAGTTATTGCCTCATGTTTATCTCATGTTCTCTGGATGAAACAAACACTAAAATAAATTTCTATAGAATATTTAGTACCAATTTCCATTATTAGTGATAATTCCAGTACAATCAATATCTCTAAGAATCCAGTCATGCACTAACAAACCAAACATATAGCTATTAAGCATCGTTTATTGAGAGAAAAGTAAGTGAAAAAGACATTCAACTTGAATATGTGAATGCTGGTGAGAAATGTTTTGATATTCTTACCATAACATTGCCCAAAGAGAAATTTGAGTATCTAAGAATGAGGTTGGGAGTTGTATCTCCCTCTTCTAACACTTAGTTAGGATTAAGAATTTAATGATTGAGGGGGAGCTTATTATATTTCATCTTACATCCATGAATTTGTTCTCCTCTAAGGGAGTAGAAGTGTTATGTTTGAAGTTCTAGAAGAGATGGTTCTTCACAGAGAGATGGTTGTTGCTCCTACATCTATACTCTTATTATTTCTCTATAGTTTCTAATATCCATTCTTATTGTTGAGGTTTATTTCTATCCTTAATACTTGAAAATTCCTTTCTATTTGATTAGTGAAAATTTGAATCTTCTTATGTTCATGCAAGGGGGGATAAACTGCTAGTAGTAATGTATAGTCAATATCTATTAATTTTTTATGTTGCTAAAGGTGTACCATTATGACAATCTAGTGGTATTCGATTTGAAAGTGGCCTTTATGACACCCTTTTCCATTGTTGTCAAAGGGGGAGAGATTATTTGTTGAGGGGGAGCATATCAATTGGTTGACATCAATGTAAAAAGGGGGAGATTGTTGGCATTAAGTTTTGTTGGTTGGCATTAGATTTCCATTGTTGTCAACTAATGGTATACAAACCTTTTTATGCATCTAGGGGAATAGTCATAGCTATAGAAACATAAAGATTTGCAGCTATAGAGGTGTGTAGTTCATGCGACAAGAAGATGACTGCAGAGCAACAGGAGCATCACAACAACAAAAACTTAACATCATATGTGAAATTCAATAGTGGTCAATATTTAAATATGAAAAAAAAAACTTACAACTTGGACCTATGAGTGAAAAAATGATATTGAAAACATGTGGCAAAGAATTTTTGGAAGAATGACGACTTTGGGATTATGTGGAAGCTTTGGTTGATTTTTTTTTTTTGTTTGCTACAGTTTCCATATGTGTAGAATTTTGTGTTGATTACTTGAGGTATGACAGTTTTTCCCTAAATCAACAAATCATGTTTTTTCTTCTCTCCCATTCATCTAGGCAGTTAGCTCAACTTGATGCATATCCAATTTTCATTTATTAAGCATGGAAAAATAATCAAATTTTATCTTTTTTCTCTTTGGTGGTCAATGAAAGCATTTTTTTATTATTTTCTTGTCCTTGAAGTTTCTTTATGTACAAACACTTGTTAAAAAGTTTTTCTCTATGTTTAAGTTACCTTTTCTTAAGTCTTATTAGAGTCTAGTGATGCTCTAGATAAGGGTTCATATTTATTACAATTTTTTTTTGAGAAATCTGATTTGAAAGCTACTGGTAAACTAGGAAAATCAAATCAATACTACAGGAAGTTGATTGTTTTGATTAAAAAAGGGTGAAGCATTTTAAATTCATGACAACTAGTTTAAAAATGAGTAGCAACATCAAAAAATTCAGTTTCTCAAGAAGAGAATTAAATATTACAAATGGAATCACAAAAGGATAATAATATTTAGGTTGATTAATATTCTACAGAAACTACTACAAGAATATCAGATTGTTACTGACAAAAATTGATAGAAATTTCTTGTTTAAATTCTAGCACTATGAAATATTTTTGTCCCAAAAGAATTAATATATAACAAAGTTTGTTATTTATTGTTGTGGGTGGAAGAATATAATGTTGGAATCTTTTAAGTTTGAGAGGGTATGAGTGGAGAGCAGAAAGGTGTGAAAAGAGAGAAGATAACTCTCTAAAAACAAAGTATGTATTTTTGAGTAAGAGAATGTTTTCATTTCCTCTAGAAGTATGTAAAGATAAATCATAGAGGTTGGTGTGAATTTGAAAGAGAGCAGAAAGGGGTAATTCAATAACACTTGTAGAGTTATTTGATGATTGAAGACTAGAGGTTGTTTGAGGACAAAAAATCAATAAAGTCTTCATAAGTTCAAAAATTTATTTGAGTTACAAAACTTCATTTGTAACATGATATTCGAATTGTAATTAAAAAAAATCATTGTATGATTATCTAAGTGGGTGCTCATAAACTAGGAATTGGTGTTCCTTTGGGTTGGTGCCTGTACATTATAACTGAAAACATTTTCATTGTGAGGTTGGACTGGAGCAGTAGCCTCTAGTAGGCATTCTCATTGAATTTTTCTTTCCCATCCTGGATTTTTCCTCTTATATCTTGTGTTGTGGGATGGATTTTGTGTGTTTGGTTCAAATACCTTTCCTTGCTTCTGGTTTATGATTTTAGAGTTCATTGTCATATTGCTTAGTAGTTGAAAATTGTAGTCCACTGATTCACCCGCCCCCCCTCTTAGTGGTCTTTTTATTCCTTCAATTGGTATTAGAGAAATAGGTTCTATCTTAGAAAGATTTCTCGAGCATGGGTAGATTCTGATTTGTCAACATAATTTCTAAGCTTGAATCCTCTTCTGTGAAAGTACCTATGTTTTATGGCACTAATTGTGCCTTCTGAAGTAGAATAATGGAAACCTACTTGTTCTCCTTAGGCTGTGATGTGTGTTTTAGTGTCAAAAATGGATATATTGTTCCTCAAACTCCTCCAACTGACCCTGATGTTAAAAATGAATATGTGTACAATGTCATGGCCAAGCATGCAATTCTTAGTGGATTGTTTGATATTGATTTTGTCAGAGTTATGCATTGCAAATATACAAAACAAACTTAGGCTAAGCTACAAAATATTTATGAAGGTGATGAGTGTGTGAAGGAATCCAAGCTACAAAATATTTATGAAGGTGATGAGTGTTTGAAGGAAGCCAAGCTACAAAATATCAGAGCTCATTTTGAAGGATTTAAGATGAGGGAAGATGAGAAGATTGTTTATTACTTGCTAAGATTTGATGAGGTTGTTAATGTTGTAAGAGGACTTGGAGAAGAAATTGAGGATAATGTTATTGTTAAAAAAATTCTAAGGTAATTGACAATAAGATATGACAATAAAGTTTCTACCATAGAAGAAGCTACAAACTTGAAGAATTTATGCATAGATGAATTAGTTGGTTCATTATCAACCTATGAAATAAGGACTATGAGTTTTGAACCTTCAAAGAGAGATGTTTCCTTCAACTTAGTGAAGAAATTAAAAGAAGTAGCTACAAAAGTTTATCAAGAAGAACTTGCCAATGTTGAAGAATTTTTTTTCAAGAATCTGAAGAAAGGATCGGGAAAGTATAAAGACAAGCAAACCTTTAAATGTTTTAATTGTGGCAATATTGGACATTTTCTGCTAAGTTTTCTTATGAGAAGAAATAATAAAATACTAAAGAAAATAATAAGTTCATACCTAAGAAGTTCTACAAATCCAAGAAGAAAAACTTTAAGAAGAAGAGAAGTCTTCTCACTTTTGAAAGTGTAACATTAGATGATGAAATTGATTTAGCTAAAGACACTAGTGAAGATGAGAAAGAGGTAAATCTCTTCATGGATTAAGAAGTTCTAAATGACAAGAATATTGAAAATAACACTCAATCTAAAAATCAAAAAAGAGTTGATAGTAATGAGGAAGATGAAGATGATGATGAGGTTAATCTCTAAGGAGAGCTAATTTGTGCTCTTAGTGACTTAAACAAGCTAAAGAAAGATCATACCAAATTAAAGAACAATACATTAAAAGAACAAGACCGGTTCAAAAAGAGTATTGTCACTCTAAAGACAAAGATGGAATAATCACATAGAATGGGTAAAGTTTTGAAGTTATAAGTTGAGGAAAAGAAAAAATAATTTCAAAGGTTGGAATAAGAGGTAGTAACTCTAAGAAAATAATTAGAAGCTTGTCAAGAAGATCTAAAGTTAAGAATAAAAAATTAGTGCATCACCAATGCATGAAATAATATAATTGATAAGTAGAAGAAGAGCAAGGATTATAGTGGTATAGACTATGAACATGGTGAGAGATCCAATATAGGTGAAAAAACCAACAAGAAAATTGTTTTCACTACTACAAAAAATGGAAATGCTACTGCCCCAAGTGAAAATGTTGTCCTAAGAGATAGTGTTGCTGCTCCAAGGATGAGAAGATCTACTATTGTGCTGGAAACAACTAGAACTGTTTCTCGGTATAATAAATGGTATGACCATAAATTTTATGGCTATTTTTTTAGATGCAATACATATGGTCATAAGTTCATTAATTACAAAATTATGAGAAGAGCAATTTCATGCACAACAATTCTTTTGCACCCTTAAGAGATTTTGATATAGATTGTCACCATTGCAATAATATGGGACATAGAAGTGCATATTGTAAAATTTCAGACAACAAAAGCATCAAATTTCCTATGTTAAATGAGAATATAGAATGCTACTATTTTCATAACTATGGACACAATGCAATTTTTTGTATAGAAAAATCTACTAAACATGAAAATAATGTAGTTGTTGCCCTCAAGAACAAAGATGAACAAATAGTAGCAACAAAAAAGAGTGAAACCAAGAAAGAATGGAAAGAGGTGAGTAAAGAAAAAGTTCAATCAAGCATGGTAGCACAAAAAAAATTACACACAAAGAATAAAAATATATGGGTGATAGATAGTGGCTGCTCGAACCACATGACTAGTGACAAGGACAAATTCAAACAATTAGAAGATTGGAATGGTGGTTCAATTAAGCTTGTGAATAAATCCTTAATCAAGATAAAAGGTAAAGGAACTCTAACTATTGATGGTAAAATACTTACAAAGGATGCATACTATGTTGAAGGGCTAAAAAAAAACTTACTCAATGTACACCAAACATGTGATAGCATTTATAAGTTCTCATTTGATTCCAAAGGGTGTGAAATCGGAAAAGAGAACAATGAAAGATTAGTTCCTGAAGCTAAAAGAATAGATGGAAATGTCTACAACTTGAGAGAATATCATGAAGCTTAGTGGATGATTGGAAAAATGGATGAGAGTTTCTTATAGCACAAGAGGCTAGGACACATCAATTTTGACAATCTTATCAAAGTAAGCTCAAAAGGTTATGTGAGACATATGCCAAAGATAACTAAACCAACAAACATTATTTGTGATGATTTTCAAAAAGGGAAGAAAACCAAAATGATTTTCAAGACAAAAGATTACTCAACCACAAGGCCACTTCAGTTAGTACATACAAATTTATGTGGTCCTACAAGGACAAGATCTTTAAATGGTGACAAATATTTTATGTTGTTGATTGATAACTACTCAAGGGTGACTTGGGTAAATTTCCTACAAGATAAATCACAAGAATTTGAAAGTTTCAAGGTATTCAAAACAATTGTTGAGAAATAAAGTGGTTTCAAATTGAAATGTTTAAGATTAGAATGTGGTGGAAAATTCAAATAAAATTAGTTTGAGGACTATTCTAAACAACATGGGATTACAAGACAATACTCTGCTGCCCAAACACTTCAACAAAATAGAGTTGTTGAGAGGAAGAATAGGTGTGTGAAATAAATGGAAAGAACTATGCTTGATGAATCAAACCTACCAAATTTTTATTGGAAAGAGGTTTTTCATATAGTAGTATACACATTAAATAGAGCCTAGCTAAGAGTGCACAACAAAAGGACACCTTATGAGCTATGGAATAGTAAGAAACCCTCTTTGAAATACTTAATGTTTTTGGTAGTAGGTGTTTCATTAAAAAATATGATGATGGGTTTGGTATTTTTGATGCAAGATGTGATGACGAGATATTCTTAGGATACTCAACTCATAGTAAAGAATATAAGTATTTCAAAAAACACCTCAAGAGAGTAGTTGAGTGTGTACATAAGCATATAGATGAAGATTTGCAGTAGTCAATGCTAAAATCAGAAAATAATATTGAAGAACATCATGATGAAGGTGAAGGGAAATCAGTAAATCTAGAAGATGTAGTTGGAGTAACTCCAAATAAAACGCCAAGCAAGTATGTTTAGAAGTACCACCGTGAAAGTTAGATTATTCGAAGAAAAGACCTTGGTGAACAAACTAGAAGAAGATATGTTGGAAATGATGATCAAATCAACTTGTGTCTTCTAACTGAAATAGAAACAAAGAGTTACAATGAGGCCGGAAAGAGTGAAGATTGGATAAAGACTATCAAGGAGGAGCTTGAGAAGATTGAAAGAACAAAAACATGGAATTTAGTTCCAAGGCCAACTGATAAGAACATTATAGGTAGAAAATGGGTCTCTAGGAATAAAGTGAATGAAGAAGGTAAAGTGATCATAAATAAAGGTAGATGGGTATGCAAGGGATACTCAAAAATTAAGGGCATAGATTTTTCAGGAAATATCTACTCCTATTGTAAGACTAGAGCCTATTACAAGTTTCTTAGCATTTTCAGCATATAAGAACTACAAAGTTTATCAAATGGTAACCTTGACAAAGAAGTTTACATGGAACAACTTGAAGGGTTTTAGTCACTTAAACAAGGATATTATGTATGTAGATTGAGAAAAGAATTATATGGGTTAAAGCAAGCACCTAGAGCATGGTACTCTAGATTGGATAACTATTTGCATTAGAAAGACTTCAAGAAAGGATGTGTTGATAGTAATCTATACACCAAAGTGGAAGGTAACCATATGATTATTATAATAATTATGTAGATGATATCATATTTATCTCCCTCTTCTAACACTTAGTTAAGATTGGAAATTTTATGATTTGGGGGGAGCTTAATATATTTCATCTTACATCCCTGAATTTGTTCTCCTCCAAGGGAGTAGAAGTGTTATATTTGAAGTTCTAGAAGATATGGTTCTTCATGGAGAGATGGTTGTTGATCCTACATCTATACTCTTGTTATTTATCTCTATAGCTTTTGATGTTCGTACTTATTATTGAGGTTTATTGTTGTTCTTCATACTAGAAAATTCATTTTATTTGATTAGTGCAAATTTGAATTTTCTTATGTTCATGCAAGGGGGAGATAAAATACCAATAGAAATGTTTAGTCAATGTCTATTCAGTTTTTACTTTGATATAGGTTCACCATTATGACAACCTAGTGGTATTCACTCTAAAAGTGGTCTTTATGACACCCTTTTCCATTTTTGTCAAAGGGGTGTAGATTATCTATTTAAGGGGAGAAAATCTATTGGTTGACATCAATGTCAAATGGGGAGATTGTTGGAATTAGATTTACATTGATGTCAACTCATGTTGTGTGATGTCAACTCATAGTATAAAAACCTTTGTATGCAACTATAGGAACATGCATAGCTACAAAAACATAAATTTTTTGAGCTATAGGGGTGTGTAGTTCATGCGATAGGAAGATACTATTGAGTGATGGGAGCCTTATAGTGACAAAAAATTAAAAGAATATGTGAAATTAAATAGTGGTCAATATTTAAATATTAAAAAATATAACCTTACAACTTCGACCAATGAGTGAAAAATTGACATGGAAAACATGTGGCAAAGCATTTTTTGAAGAATGATGACTTTGGGATTATATGGAAGCTTTGGATGATTGTTTCCTTTTTTGTTTTCTAGGGTTTATATATGTGTAAAATTCTATTTAATGCAACTATAGAAGATTGGATTTTATTTTGTCATTGATTAGATGATTGACAACAAAATGATGATGTGCAGGTTTAACCCTACAACGAAGGTTTTTTTTTTTGTCATTTTCTATAGACTTGAGGTTTGGTGGTTTTCCCCTAAATAGACACATCATTTTTTGTCTTCACTCCCATTTAGCTAGGAGGTTATCTCATCTTGATGCATATCCGATTTTTCATTTATTAAGTATGGAAAAAAATCAGATTTTATCATCTTTCCCTTTGGCGGTCAATGAAAGCATATTTTTTTGTCGTTTTTTTTCTTAGTTGTGAAGTTTCTTTCTATAGCAGTGCTTGTTAAAAAGATTTTTCTTTGTGTTTAAGTTACCTTTTTTTGAGTTTGATCAAAATCTGGTCATGCCATAGATAAGGGTTCATATTTATTGCATATTTGTTCGAGAATTCCAATTTGAAAGTTGTCGGTAAATTGACAAAATCAAATCGATACTACAAGATCTTGATTGTTTTGATTAAAAAAGGATGATGCATTTTAAATTCGTGACATAGTTTAAAAATGAGTAGAAGCATCAAAGCTTTTAGTTTCTCAAAAAGAGTATTGAATACTTAAAGATAGAATCATAGAAGGATAATAATATTTAGTTTTATTAATGTTCTGTAGAAACCGCTACAAGAATATCAGACAGTTACTGACAAAAAGTTGCATAAATGTTTTGTTTAAAGTTTAGGGCTACAAAATATTTTTATCCTAGCAGAAGCAATATATAAAAAAGTTTATTATTCATTATTGTGTGTGGAAGAATATAGTGTAATATTTGAAGTGTGAGAGGGTACGAGTGGAGAGTAGAGAGGTGTGAAAAGAGAGAAGGTAAATCTATAAAAATCGAATATGTATTTATGGGTAAAGAATGTTTTAATTTCCTATAGAAGTGTGTGAAGATAAATTACAGAGGTTTGTGTGAATTTGAAAGAGAGTAGAAAGGAGGCATTCAAGAAAACTTGTAGAGTTAGTTAATGACTGAATACCAGAGGTTGTTTAAGGCCAACAAATCAACAAAGTCTTTGTAAGTTAAGAAATTTATTTGAGTTACAAAATTTCATTTGTAACATGATATTTGAATTGTAATAAAAAATCCCTCATTGTATGCTTATCTAAGTGGGTGCTCAGATTAGGGGTAGAGGCTCCTTTTATTTGGTGCTCATGGATCCTACCCTATCTCGATTTTTCTATCCATTGATCTTGCAAATTAATGCCCACCATTGATCAAATATCAAGTGAAGCATATAAATAAGAAACTTCCATTTCATTTGAAGCCCTTAGCACTTTCATGATCAAACTCTAGCACTTGTATTATTTGCAGACACCTAAAAATGGGAGTTGCTTCCTAGACCCCCAAGAAAAATGTAACTAGTACTAAGTGGGTGTTTAGAAACTAGTTGAATGAAGATAGAACTATAGTATAGAATAAGGAAATATTAGTGTGTAAGGGGTGTGCACAAGTTGAAGGCATTGATTTTGAAGAAACATTTGAACTTGTGTCAAGATTAGAAGAAATTATAATGTTTTTTCATTTTTAGTGTATAAAGGATTTATAGTGTATCAGATGGATGTTAAATCTATGTTACTTAATGGAAACCTAGATGAGGGAGTCTACATAGAACAAAGAGAAGTTTTTTAGCTGTAAAAAAATGACAACTATGTTTGTAGATTGGGGAAGGCATTGTATGGTCTTATGAAAACACCTAGAGAATGGTATTAAAGATTAGACCAGTACCTACAGTTCAACAAGGATTCAAAAAGGGATGCGCATACTGTAATTTATACTTCAAATCAAAAGGTGATCACATGATTATTGTTGTTGTATATGTAGATGACATCATATTTTTAGGTAGAAATGATAAGATGTGTAAATATATGCTACACATATGCAAGATAAATTTGTGATGTCAATATTAGCAGAGTTTTCATTTTTCCTTGGTTTACAAATTGCACAAACTAAGAATGGTATGTTTATATCTCAAACCAAACATATTAAGGAAATTATTAATAATTTTTGTATGGAGGATAGTAGACCATGATAGACCTCCTAAATTTTAGCTAAAATTTTGGCAAATTTGTGATGTTTCTTGCCTTGTCATTGTTCTGCGCATCTGTGTTCAAGGGTAGATCTCAAGGTTTTAGGTTGAAAACCCTCTTTTCAAAATTCATATGGTCATGAACATTAAATGTTATAATCCTTTGCTGACCTATGCACTCGGTTGTTGGTCACCTAATTTATATCTTGAGCGATTGAAATCATTACTTGTATCGACCCCTTTGGTCTAAGTTTGTCAGTCACCATATGAAAGTTTATCCTTTTAATTTTTCAATAGTCAGGCAAAGTAATTCATGCTTAAAGACTAATGTATTAAGCCTTTCTTCCTGAGGTTTAAGTATCGACCTAGTCATGGCCCTATCTTTAAAACTAACTCTGTTGCATGTGCAAATATTTGATGATCATATGATCTCAAGGATTGATCTTGGGCGTTCCCCGCACATCCTGCAAGGAATGTTGGTGATATCACGAAGAGGCTACGGGGTTAGCAAAATATTGACAGATATACTACCATAGGTTTGGGCCCCGATATTCACTGTGAACTTGGAATCTTAAGCTTTAAAGATCAATGACCACTATGCGATGGGGATATTAAATCTCATTCATTCCCCGTGCACCTTGCAAGGTTAAAATATTGCTTAAATAAAAGTCATGGGGTCAGTGGGTTGTTGGCATATGGATTCTAAGGTCGCATGGACAAAGATGAGGTGGGGCCTAGGAGTAGAATATTTGATGTCTAGTTGGTAAAATCTCATTGGTTGATGAGGTGGTACATTACAGGGATGGAAATTCAAATATCATTGACTGAATCTGAGCCATCAGAAAGGACATCTCACTAGGTGATCAATAAAAAAGATTCAAAATAATGGGTATGAACATGATAGCCTTTCTTGCTTCGTGCGAGTGAGCAGTAATGGAAGAAATGACTTCCAAAGCTACCCAATTTTTCTCAAATTGGATGTAAGCAATTGGTTTTCGCATAATTGAGAATTGTGAACAAACCTAGATCATATAGGAGATTGAAAAAGATCATTTTATAAGGTCATTGCGACCAATTTAGGGTTTCCTATGAATTAAAGAAGTAACATAAACATAGTTTTTGGTGCTCTATTTGAACTATCTAGAACTAGTGATAAAATCCATGGTGCTTTAAGTGAATTTTCCTTTTGTGCTTTGTTTTAATTGATTTAACAAGGTGGGAATTATTAAAAGGTCACAATTCTATCAAACCTTTTTGATTTTGAACTCTCAAGCCAAGCCCTAGGTTTGAATTGAATAGGTAGGTTTTAATTATTTTTTTCGAAACCCCAAATTGATCTGAAAATACTTAACCACCAATGGCACCCCAAACACAAGCCACCAACTCTGTAACCCTATCCATATTACTTTCCCAAGGTATAGTTGACCAATTGAAACCCTCCATAAATAAAAATCTTGAGGGAAAAGTTTTGTTCTATAGCCTTATAGTTAGAGAAGGATTAATGGATTGGAAATTCTCTATTAAGGATACCAAATTTCCTTTCATTGGATGGAAATTGTTCCATCACTGGTTCAGAAATAGAAACCTTGGGGTTCCTCTTTGAAATCCCTAGAGATTAGACATGTGAAAGATGGTATTTCCTAGTTTATACATGGATGTCGACCTGCTAAAAAGATATTTCTTCAAGATATGACACATTTTCTAGAGTTGTTAGAGCATTTGATGACAGGGACAAGTTTAAAATAACTAGAGAGAAAATTGTAGAGGTTTTTCAAATGCATGAGTGGAGCAAGGACATTATCCCTATGGATATAATTATTTTAAAAAAGGACTATGAAAATACTAGGGTGTTGATCAGAATAATAATTCTACCCATACACACGGCTAGTATTGGGATTGGGAAGAATAAGAAGCAAGTAAGGATTGGTAGGGATGATACTGAACCCTTTCCCATGAGATATTTTGATAGTTACTTCAGGAATAATGTATACTCCTTATGTCAGATCATTAGTTTTTCTCCACATAATACCTTTCCAAAAGAGCAAAGCTATATGGCAACATATTTGCAACACCCAACATTCAATGTATTTTATGACTATTCATCCTATTTGTTAGAACACATGGATAAGGTTTTGGTTGATTTTAAAGTTGCAAAGGATTGGATACAATTTTGTTGGTACTCTCTCTTAATTCATATGTTCTTGTATAAGGTTGAGAAGAATTTTGAGAAGGATATGATATTGAAGAAAAGAGAAGATGATATTAGTTTTACTCTCCAATGTTGGACCCAAATTCTTGATAGAGATGACCAAATTTTTTATTATGTGATTTTTCATAATGCCTTGGCATCAAAACTAAGAAGGTTCCTAGTATATACTCCACCTAGGATCTCCAAGGAAATCTATGACTTCTTGAGGCCCATGGAAAGGAGAATAAATCTAAATTTGAGCCACAATTGGTGTCATATAATCCCATACCCAAGCTCAACAATCTTTAGAGTTTATGGGACATGCATGAATCCTTATGTGCTACCAAGAAATATGCCACTAGGGATAAGTTTTTAGGAGATTATGCTATAATTAGCAGGGGATCAAATGGCTCACCTACTTGATACATTCAGAAAGGGCTCATTCTTCCCAGAATGTACAACAAACTCTGATTTT
Source organism: Sequoiadendron giganteum (assembly GCA_007115665.2). Classification (NCBI taxonomy): domain Eukaryota; kingdom Viridiplantae; phylum Streptophyta; class Pinopsida; order Cupressales; family Cupressaceae; genus Sequoiadendron; species Sequoiadendron giganteum. The sequence goes on from CM021105.1 coordinate 152,228,425, forward strand.
TTAATGATAAAAGGAGTATGGAAGGAATTGGTGCATCTTATTGCACCATATAGATTGAAAACTGTGCACCCAATAAATCATGACCCTGAGGGTTTCACTACTACAATGAAGGAAAAACATAGAAGTGGTTATTTTGTACATAAATTCTACTATCTTCAGGATGCAATCATAAATGTTTTTAACGTTCAAGAGTAAGAAGAAAGGAAAGAAAAGAATCTGGATTTAAATAAATGGAGGATAATGTTAAGAAATCCAATCCCAATTATGACCCTCTACCCAATATTGATGATGAATTCAATATAATTATGCATGCAATTAATAATTTTAAGGACATAGTTGGTTTCTTGAGGGAGGATCATGTGGTTTTAAATAAAGGGAAATCAATAGGAGTTGAGGAAGATCCAAATATAGTGTTGGAAGAGAGACCCTCTTACCAAACACCACAAAAAATAAGGATATAATCTAGGAAGAAGAAGATAGTAGGAAAGGGTGAACATTGCCAACCCCTACTATGTTAGAGGGGTAAGGGGAAACTTCTCCTAAGAGGTCACTGCTCCCACCTACAAGACAAGCTCTATCAATTGAGATTGATGTAGATTCACCTCTTGGTAGTATTGCTCCACCACATTAGCCACATGCCAAGAAATAAAATATTGAAGTTAAAGGGGTAGTTGACTACCCAGATATAGAGGAAGATGATATTCTTATCACTCCTAAGGAAATGTAGTAGGAAATGGCTTCTCCCATAGGTGAGGTTGCCTTAAGTTCAAGGTCATGATTTTAGGGGTTTAAATAATTTAGATGATTTGAGGTAGGAGGCTTGTAAAGAATTCATGGAAGATGATTCTTTCATTGAAACTGAGAAACTCAAAGATTTCATATGGAGAGAAAAAACCTCAGAGTATGTACAAAATATGGCCAGGGAAAAGAGCTTACACATAGAATTCCCTGAAGTTACTATTCAGGAAAAAGTAAGAAAAGTTATGAAGGAGGATTTCAAAAACATTATAACTAGGGAGTCTAGAGAATTTGAGAAAAATATTGATGTGTTGTTGTTACCTTAATGGGATATTATTGACACAATGGTATTGGAAACCATAAGGAGGTCTGAAAGGCCCCTATTTCAAAGTGAAGAAGAAGAAAAATTAGCACTTTAGGGATTAACATTCAATGAGGATTGGGATGCATTAGAAATTTGGTCACTTTCTTTGGGATCCAAAAAGTGGGTAGTGGTTGAGTGAGCTGATTTCAGTGGAAAATTTGTTATAAAGAGAGGTTTTGAAATTCCAGCCTTGGAAGTTCTTGATATGGTGGTAAATGTTGCAAAGTTTGCTAAAGAAATAGTTGAGATAGTCACTCTTGAAAGGGATATAATTATGGGTAAGTACAATAAACTGGTGGATGAATAGAATGTGAGTCAGCAAAAGGTTGTAGTACTAGAAACTGAAGTGGTAGTGTATAAGCAATAGATAAAAGTATTGAGGGCACAAGACCCAACTAGCTCTACTCATGTACCACCTACATCTCCTATTCCATAGGCTCAATCTCCTATTCCACCAAAAAAAATCCTTAGAAATAATGCCATATAACATGGGTCACAAACCACTTATAGTAGAGGAACCAACCACATTAGGTTTAATTCCATCAAATGATCCTACAAAAGAGAAATTACTCTTGCAGATTGAAGTATTGAAGAAATTGTTTTCATAGGTTCAAGATACTAGGTATGAAAACAATTCAAGGATTTTTCATACAGTACTTAAACTTATGGATAAGAAAATTTAGAACAAATTAAATTGTTTTCATGCAAATTATTCTTTGATGTTGTAGGCAATAAGGTTGTCCCAAAGAGATGAGGATATTAGTGTCCTGATCCTAGATAAGTGGATTCCTAGAGTTGGTAATTTAAAACTCATGGAAATTGGGGCTAAGGAATAGGAGGATAGATATCTAGGGTGGTCCCAATTTATAAATTTTTTGGTGAGATTAAAGAGAAACAATTTTAGGGGTATGTTTCTCCTTTGGTGTAGAAGATTAGATAATTGAAGGCCAACTATGATGAATCATATTTGACACCATTACTTGATATTTAGTATATATTTGATGGGGTGAAGACCCTACAAACTTGGCAGCATTGGGTGGAAATTACTATTGTTTCTCAATTCGCTCTCATTTGTGAGAATGTTGACATTGATATATTGAAGTATACTCTTGAGATACTATCTTTCATTATTCGTTTCCTAGAATATATCGACAAAGAATCCAATTTGGTAATGACAAAGTACTCCATACCAAAAGAAGACTGATGAAATCATTGATTTCAATTGGCCATCTGATGCAGAATATGAACAATGGAAGAGGATATTTATTAATGAATTGGATTTACAAACATAAATTTGGAGACACATAAATTTGGTCAAGTATAGTATAGGTCTGGCCTTAGAGATTTCAATGCATAAAATATATGTGTTTCCAAATTACAAATACTATAGGTAAATGTTGATTACAGATGAATAGGATGTTGACTTAGAGGTCCATTCATTTTTTCCACCTTTTGCATACTTTTGTCTTTTTCTCAAGGGAATGAATATGTTGCAATGGTTTGAAGAATATTTTTTTCAACATGTTTCTTTTAGAAGGCATGAAATTCTTCATCGACTGAAAGAAGGATTTTCTTTCAATGATGAATATTCATTTAGTTTGTTGTAACTTTCTACAAGGGAATATTGTTATAACAGTCAAATAATTTTTTTACCTATGTACTTCTTGGCCTCAAGCTTGTTCTTCTCCATTGTTATTATAAAATGGAATTTTGGGCCATTAGTACAGGTCTCTTGTTGAATTCTCAATCTGAGTTATGCAAATTGAGAATACAAAGAAAATATATATGAAGTCTATAACTTAAGTTTAGATTTTAGCACATAAATTTTGTTAATTGTATGATTTCTAAGCATGTTTTAACAATAACGAAAATCTCATGAGTATATTTTCTCTCTAGTTTTATATTGTATCTAAATTATTAATGAAAAAAATTGATCAAGGATCATTTCATTAATCTTCATTATCGTTGTACATTTATGTATGTTCTAATTTAGGCTCTAGTTCAATGAATTAGTTAAAATTCTTTGATTAAAATCTTGAATTTGTATACATGTTTAGTGGGTCTGATAAGTAGTTATAGAATCTGAATATTGATATGTGAGTTACAAGATAGTCTCACAAAGATCATTGATGTTTATAATTAAAATCATCTTATAGTTTTATTTATTGTGTTTTGAATCCTTTCCCAAAGATATGACATTAGATGTAGGTATTATTTGTATTTCCCATGGTTCTTGTTACCTAATTTGAGAAAAATATTCGTAAATAATATTTTAGATCATTTTACCTTTGTTAAGGTTGGTATTGTATGGATTCTCAGCTTTATAGGTGTTATCTTTCAAAGGAGTTGCAAGTTTCTTTATAGATTTCACTAATTTTTCATTTGATTGATAATGTATCTATTAATTGTGCATTGTGTGGTATAGCTTTGTAGCAAGATTATAATAGTGCACATTATCATTTTACCCTCCCTGGTCTTACAGAGCCTAAAGTGTGAGAGGGAATAATTTTAGCATTCTCTCATTCGTTGGCCAATCATCTCCTGATTATTCAACAATTGAAGTCGACAAATTCATAGAGACTTAGTGGGATCTCCTTGGTTCTTCGAAAATAACCAAAAATTTGGTGACTCTACTGGGGATATGGTTTGAGAAAATATTTTTTCTCCAGAGTGCCTTGTTAAATATTACTATGCTCCATAGTAATGTGTATCCATAGAGTTAGTTTATTTGAAGTTTTAGTTAGCCACTATTCAGATTTACTCCAATTTTCCCACCATTTTGTGTTTAAAAGCCTTTGATCAAATTTTAACCAAAATTGTCTTAAATTTATCTAAAGTTGTTTCATTCTATAGCGATCTTATGAAATTTGTATAAATTGTAACACAATTTCTACAAAATTATCCCAAGAAATTTGGGTGGTGACTCTAAAGTCTCTACACCAGTGTGCGCCAATATTTGAAGATATCAAAGAAGTGAAGAAGAATAATAGAATAAAGTTGTAGAGGTTGATAAGAGAAAAAAATATTCAAGCACACATATGAGGAATTTGTGATCATATGAAGAAAAATCCAAAGAAAAAAGTTGGAGGGAGAATTGCCCAAGAATACTCATGGAAAATGGGTGAAAGAAAAAGATGTAGAAACAAGTAAGTCCACCCCTCATCCAGCTCTTGAACGTGAATCTCATTGTAGTTATGGTTTTGAACATGATAGAAATTTGTTAGAGTTTAGTGATAATACATCTCATGAAAGAAGAGAAGTTATAATGAAAAATATTGTGAATGAGAAATGCTCAAATCAAGGATTAATGGCCATGTAGAGGATGAAGAACGATAGAATACAATGATATAATATACATGCCAAAAATTCTAGGGATGAAGGGAATTTGGCCGTAGCTTCTATCACAAATACCCCTCTTCCTCAAGATCTATTGACTAGTTTTGATGAGTATATCAGAAAAATACTCTTATCTGTTAGAGTAATTGGGTATTTACTTTATTAATTAAACAATATTTGTTTAAGTACGTAAAGTTCCCTTTTACCTCTTTTCACTTAAGCTAACATTAGGTGCATAATAATTAATTACTTTATTAATTATTATTGTGCAAGCCTAGGGTTTTCCTTTTTAGGGTTTTCATCTATATATGGTTGAAAACTATCTTTTGTATCAATAATTCATTTTACATTTTGTGTGAATTCAGGACTCCACATTCTTGAGCATTTCCTTTGTTGCTTCTCTTTGTTTCTCCTTGTAACAAGTTATTTGCTTGCAAAGATCTTTTGGACTTCTGTGGTGTTGTATCTTCTCAACTCCAACATGGTATTAGAGCTTCAGATTTGCAGCTGCTTGTTCTTGTTTTGAGATTTTGCATTGGAAGCAAATCTAGGGCTCTAACTTTTTTTTGGGTGGATTCAGCATACTCCTAATTTTGGGTTCACTTTGGGCTCAAATGGATAGTGCCATTGGATTCGTAGCACCCAAAAACCCCTAAAACGACTGTCAAATCGTCAATTTTGGCCACAGTCAACTAGGGTTGCAAAATTTTTTTAGGGTTTGCCCGTACGACCCCCTCAAAAAAATATTCACAAAAAAAAAATTAAAAAATAAATAAAACCTTAGGTTTTATTTCATTTTTTGCAAGCCCATTGCATTTTTCTACCGCCGCCCATCCGCCGTAAAGTGGCCACTACTCCTCCGCCCGACCGCCGCTCTGCCCCTGTCGGCCACCACTTCACTGGTCGTTCCGTTGTCGACCTCCGTTGCACCCCAAGCTCCGCCAACATCGCCATGCCTAGCTCCGCCGACTCCGCTGAGCTCCCTGTGTGCTCCTATGTTGACTCCATTTGAGCTTGTCAGGCTCTCCGCACTCCCCAACATGGTCTGCCAACTCCGCAGAACTCGCCTAGCTCGGCCACCTCCGAGCCCGCCAACATGAGCTTGCCGACCCGAGTTAGCTCCTCCAACCCCCGTAGGCTTCTAACACCCACCACCTAGTCACATGGGTGACCATGGGCTCCACCCAGCTACCAGCCCCCTGGTCATCCATATGGCTAGGGGCCGATTTTTTTTCCCCTTTGGAGCAGCTTCCACTAAATCGAGCGTAGAATGGGCATTTTTTCTCGGTTTTTTGCAAATGAGATATCATCAGAAAGCTGGTTCTAGCACTGTTCTAGTGGTATTGGTAATTTTTCCTGATTTTGAAGTTTTGCTATTTTTTTGCCAGTCAAAGTCAAAACTTTGTTTTTTCACTCTAAGGGGCGTATCTTTTGTATCCGAACTCCGTTTTGTGCAAATGAATAGGTGTTGGAAAGATGTTATAGTGCTCTTTCTAGATTTATAGTGTATTTTACTAGTTCATTTACTAGGTATTTTTTATTCAGCTTTGTGTGTTTTTACACTTTGCTCAATTACTTGGTCATTCTGGCTCCTACATGAGTTTTGTTTGCATGGGATGGGTTATATTAATTTGATCTAAATGCTGTAAGGTCAGATTTCTTAGTTTTTTTTCATTTGAAGAGTTATCATGGGTTTCTCTACTCACCCTTCAGTTGTTCTTCTGGAACGGGGTAATTATGAATCATGGGCAAAGGGTATACTTACACATTATAGGTGGCTTAATATTTTGCCTTATTTGTATGATCTCATACCTGAACCAACAACTTTAGAGGGTAGATTAGCATGGGATATTATTAGAAATCACATTGTAGGAGTTATATTGTCTAGTGTTGATCATGACACTGTGTTGGTTATATCGGACATTGATTGTCCTCACCCACTTTGGAAAGGTCTTTGGGAGATCTATGGAGACCCTATTCTATCTCCATTCCCAGAGGATCCTGCTTCAGATTGTCTCATACCCATTGCTTGGAGAGAGAATACACCATTTGATCATGATACTTTAGAGGAGCTTGAGTATTTAGACACCCTTACATATTCTGATGGATCAGAGGTTTTTCTCACAGTTCCTACTCTTTAGACTGAGACTTCATCAACATCTCTTATGTTCTTAATTCAGTGCAACAGGGAATCATATATCTTCCAGACATAGCTACTTTGGACTCTTATGTTGCAGACATATCTTTCTTGTTTGTTGATTCCTATATTGCAGATTTGGTGGATTACTTTGAGGACATTCATCTCCTCTACCTTGACAGTCAGATTATCACTATTCGCCCACCATTATCTGTGTATTCAAAGGTTGCAATTCAATATTCTCCACATCAGATTGGATTTGACATTATTTGTTTCCATTCAGGCAGTGAGACTCTTCAGTATCCTATCATGGCACACATCTTGAGACAGATTGGTTCTTCCTTCTTCACAGGGTTTCTTTGATACAGGTCCATGGATCCATTTCTTCCCAAGGGGAGGAATATCATTTGCCGCTTCAGGATCTCTTTTTGGATTCTACATTAGGCATCTACCATTGTGATAGGATTTTCTTCATTGTGGGGGGGCCTTCTTCTCTCTTTCTATATCTCCTATGGAGATCATTGTACATGTATTTATATGATAGAAGTGGTCTATGGGGCGTATCATGTTATCCACCTCCTATCCTTCTTTCATTAGTGCAATGCATTCCTTCCTTGCATTCTATTTTGGGGAGGAGTTTTGTTCCCACTGGGTTTTCTCCTTTACCCCATTTCATTTAGTTTGCATTGATTTTGTACATGGGTACCTGATCTGGCCTTGTTGTCGGGACCCATTGCTTTTGCTTTCAGTAGCTTCTTCTAGGTTTTAGCTTCTCCCTATGTCTATCTTAAGGGGGGGTGTTAGAGTAATTGGGTATTTACTTTATTAATTAAACAATATTTGTTTAATTACGTAAAGTTCCCTTTTACCTCTTTCCACTTAAGCTAACATTAGGTGCATAATAATTAGTTACTTTATTAATTATTATTGTGCAAGCCTAGGGTTTTCCATTTGAGGGTTTTCATCTATATATGGTTGAAAACTATCTTTTGTATCAATAATTCATTTTACATTTTGTGTGAATTTAGGACTTCACATTCTTGAGCATTTCCTTTATTGCTTCTCTTTGTTTCTCTTTGTAACAGGTTATTTGCTTGCAAAGATCTTTTGGGCTTCTGTGGTGTTGTATCTTCTCAGCTCCAACATTATCCATGCTAAAATTTTAATAACTTTTGATGCTAATACTACTTTACCAGAGGAGGAATTTTTTAATGATATGCAATAGCTTAGAGATAGATCATTGAAGTGTGATGAAAATAGGAGAAACAGGGAGGAGGAGAGAGAAAAGAGGTTAAGGGAAGCTATAATTTATAGATACATTTTCCAAAGAAAATTTGAGCATGTGGAGGAATTAGAAATATTAGTAGCTAAATCTACCCAAAAAAATGGTCCCACAGTTGAAGAAAATTGTTCTAGTGATCATATAACTACTTCAATTAAAAATTATTCTACTGATCATATAATTGCTTTAGTTGAAAATTGTTGTGTAAATTCTTGGACTAATCCTTTTGTGAAAGAATATCTTATAGCTGATCCTCCCCATAGTAATAAGACTGTTGATCCGGTCCCTAGCAAGGAAAATGAGGTTCCCCAGAACAATGTTAAAGGAATGAAACTAGTCGGTGGTGTCAAGATAAATGAGGGAAGTTCCTCTCAAAAGTGCACATCACATGATGATTCTATCCCACTGGCTAATAAGTCAATTAAATATAATGTGTTGTAGAGGAAAGTTCAAGAGACGGAACTACTAGTTGTGAAAAATAAAATGAAACAAAAATTACGTTTCATTGAATCTACTATGAAGAATTTTATCCCTGAAACCCAACCCCTTCAAGCTTGTATACCATATTTAAATCCCCCATCTAGTGAAAATACTTCCAATTCATCCCAAGAACCCAAGAGTAAAGCTAAGATAACTCAATAATATGATTCCCAACCCAAGATACTTGATACTATGAGGTATCAAAACAATTATGATAAAAGAAGGAATCATAACAATCAGAATGAACATGAGGGACCTTTTAGAAGAAGACTATTACACACTAATAGATACAGATAGTTATGATTTGATGAAATCTCAAGGTATCCTAATCTTGTTCCTGATAATGCAAGAAATGATTTTCTTAAGTTCACTAGTAATAATTATTTTAGGGGTGAAGATCATCTGAAAGCTTTCCAAAGTTTTGTTGATTACTTTGAGCTTCGGGATGATGATGTTGTAGTGAAATAATTTATGCAGTCATTGAACAAAGATGCTAGAGATTGGTATAGAAGGTTTTTTGTTGCAAGCATTGATTCAAAAGATGTGTTCTATATAATTTTCAGAGAACAATATGGAGACCAAAACAATCCTATGTTTAGGTTGAATGATTTTAACAATATCACAAAGGGAAAAAATGAAATGGAAATTGATTTTAATGCAAGGTTCCAAAAGGCCATGAATAGAGTCCCTAGCTATTTAAGGCCTAGTGAAAATTCATGCCTAGTAGTATACTATAATACATATGATTCAAATATGTGCTACTTTCTTAGAGATAAGAATCCACAACATCTATAAGAAGCTTATAAGATGGTATTATACCTTAAAAATAAGAGGGCCTCTGGTAAGGTAGCGAGAAGAGATTGTCCCAAAACTTTAAATAATCCTAGAGTTAAAAATGAGAAAGCTAGTAAAGTTGTTGTTCCTGAGGAGAAATTGGATCAAGTGCTTAGTTTGTTGCAAAAGGTGACAAAGAATGATAAGCCAAAGTTCCAAAGAAATGAAAGGCCATCAAGGTTATAAGATTACCCTTACCACACTAACTAGAACAATGGAAATCCAGTTCATAACAATAAGAGAAATGTTCAAGAACAAGGTACACCTGACCGATTACAAAAAAATTCTACAAATATCATTGGGTATGTGCAGGACCATGATGGGCCAAAAAGTGGTGATATGTAAGTGATATGATAGCTGATGTGGCTGATGACTTTTTTTAACTCAAAATTGATGAAACAAAAAGGGTTTTTAAAGGAGATTCTAAAATTTCAACCAATGTAAATTATGCTTTAATTTGAATTTAATAAATAATTATTATTCATTTTATATTTGAATTACGACTAAAGTCCTGATTGATAGGTCGATTGAAAAACATCTATAGCTTTCAAATGGTATCAATTTTTTTGAATTTGAAACATGTGTCACTTCTATGCTCCATATACTATAGGATTAAAAAAAATGAATTTCATGAAGTTTTGACCAAGTTAAGGTGGTCAAACATAAGATTTTTTTATATTTTTTAAAATTTGTAATAAAAAATTCATAATTAATTATTTACTTCGAAAAAATTACAAACAAATATGCATCACATCAGGACATGAGTCCTCTACTTATATCTAAAATATTATAAAAGATAATTATCATTTTATTATGGTTCAGGTGGTTAGACAGACACCTACTTCTTAGTTTTTCCCTAAATTTTGAGTACTATTGCATTGAAACTTCAAATTTTCACCAAATAGATTTTTTAAAATAAAGCTAGTAGTTCATAAACTACATTCAATTTTCTATAGATTCAATTCTTACATATTTTTAAAATAATATAGATAAATTATTCAAATTTTTATGTCAAGTTGCCTAACTCTGATTTTTTGAATTTTAATCGCCACTTAAGGGCCTATTTTTTCCATGGTGATCCTACACATACCCCACTAAAAATTTATGTTGGTGTATGGCTTGCCAATTAACTCATTCACCACAACAATGTGTTATGGCAAGATCTGTGAAAGAAGCTCAATATGACCAAGGATATTTTAAACCCCCTCAAGATCATGATGAATTAACAAATGTATTTATGAATCCATAAAATTTTGCCTATGATGATGAGCCTTGCAGGGGTGATGTTGATATGCAAATAAAAGAAGTAGACTTACATCATCAATAGGTGTTTTCAAATGAAGAAGGGGAAGATGATTTCCATGTTTATATTCTTGAATTGGATATAGTTAGCTTGAGAAAACCCTCAAATAAATAAATTAAAGATCTCGTTAATTGAGCAATAAACAATTACCATTTGAGAAATAGGGTTGTGAATGGTGATCAGGGTAAGCCAGGAAACATGTTCATCAAGGAAAATAAGGTAGGTGACAAAGAGTATAAGGAAAAAGATAAGAAAGATGTAGTAAAACCCAAAGAGAACAAAGGAGCCAAAAATAAGGTTAAAAAGGATGATAAATCCAAGATAGATGGTGAAATTGCTTCCTCATCTTGAAAGAGTAAATAGAAAGAGTGTAGTCCTGAAAAGACTGAAAGACAAGATGATAAGATGATGGGTAATGAAGTAGTTTTTCATGAATTACCAATGTACAATCATGTGGACATGTTCCAAGTATTATATCGGGTTAACTTTAAAGCTCCACTCTTGGAAATGATAAGGATTAATAAACACAAGGATAAAATAGTTTCCCTCATTAATAGTATAGCTACTACTTCTAGTAAGAAAATGGTGATTGATCCTCCTAAGATAATCAAAAATCAAGAAATAATCAATAAAGTGGAACAAGTAGTTAGTAAAAATATTGAGTTATCCTTGGGGGCTACCACCAATGAATGTACAATTCATGTTAATCCATTTTTTTTAGTCTTATTATTGAGAAGAAGTTGTTAAATAACTACATGATTGATTCAGGGGCCTCAAACAATGTGATACTACTGAAAATTATGGAGGAAATGAGTCTAAAGATTGAAATTTCTTATGGAAAATTTTATGCAATGGACTCAAGAGAAGTACCTCTCATAGGGGTGACTAAAAGAGTCCAATATAAACTTGCAGCCTTCCCTAAGCAGGAATTGTACGTGAATATCACAGTGGTGGATATCCCACCAAATTATGGGATTTTTTCTGTCAAGACAATGGATTGCATCCATGGGTGGAATAATTTAGTGTTATTTATCTTTTTCTACCTTCTCCATTGACCAAAAGGATGTCAAAATTTCTAGATAGCCAAGATCCTGTCAAATGATTGAATATCTATGAGAGCTAGAAGAACCAGTGATAATCAACTTTGTGCATACTAGTTTGGATACTTTCTGAGTTGAAGAATTAAACAAGAAGATGAGTTTAAGCCTTCACCAACTGATAAAGAGGTCCTAGATGCATCACAAGAAGATACCCTCTACACTATTTATTTTTATGGAGCTTGTTCCAAAGAAGACTCACTCGTAGGATTTATCCTCATCCCCCCATAAGTTAAAAAATTCAAGTACTCTTTCTTGTTAATTTTTTCTTGCACAAGAATAATGTAGTTTAATATGAGGCTTCGTTACTTGGTCTGAAACTAGATTCAAAGCATGGTATTAAGATGTTAAAAGTGTTGGGAGATTTTGAATTGGTTGTTTAGCAAGTAAGATCTAGAATTTTTCAAAAAAAGATGGCTTAAGCAATATAGGAATATAGTTTAGGACACCATAGAGGTCTTTTATGCTTTTAACATAGATTGCATAGAAAGAGGACTGAATGTCAAGGTAAATATGTTAGCCAATATTTATGTAAGATTAGATGATGTTACTTTTGATGGTATCTCAAAGATAGAGGTGAAAACTCGGCCTATAGTGCCTGACAATATTTTTAACTAGAAAGTATTTGATAATGAACATGATATTTTGAAATTATTGCACTATATAGATTAATATGAGAGCCAAGAAATTAACTTCAATTCATGTGTAGTGGAATTATATTTTAAAGAGACATTGTTTTGTAATGAAGTAATTAAACTAAAAACTAATAATATTCCCAAAGGATCAGTTGCACTAGAAAGGGTCTTTCATTGCCTTGAAAAATAAATATTAAATATACATCTTTTCATAAGGAATATCTAGAAGAAATCAACTTGGGAATTGAGAATTCTCCCAAAAAGATATACATAGGAAAGAAAATGAAGCCTCATGTTAGAACCATGTCGATTTCCTTGTTAAGAAATTATAGACATGTGTTTTTCTTGTCATATGATGACCTAAAGGCTTATAGGGAGGATCTATTTCAGCATGAGATACCTTTGAAGCCTAATGTAAAACCTTTTAGGCAGAACCAAAGACCAATAAATCTCACAATTCAGCCCAAAATGCAAGAGGAACTAACGAAGTAAAGGGATACTAGGATTATTAAGCCAATCAAGAATTCTACATGGGTTTCAAACTTGGTTCCAATTAGTAAAAAGAATGGTGACCTGAGGCTTTGTGTTGATTTTAGAAATCTAAATGTTGCATCCTTGAAAGATAACTATCATTTGCCTAATATGGATGCTATGTTACACAAGGTGATAGGATTTGAATTACTATCGATGGTGGATTAGTTTTCAGGCTACAATCAGGTCATGGAAAAATAATCTAAACAATACAAGACTACATTCACTTCACCATGGGGAACCTATGTGTATATAAGAATTCCATTCAGTCTGATCAATGTAGGTGTTACATTTCAAAGAGCCATGGATGTGGCCTTTGCAGATTTTATTGATCTATTCCTCACTATCTATCAGGATGAACTAACTACTCACAACAAGAAGGAAGAAGATCATTGTTCCCACTTGGAGAAGATATTTTTCAGAGCTCTTGGATATGGGATTTCTTTGAATCCTAAGAAATTTTCTTTTGGAGTTAAGGAAGGTAAATTGTTGGGACACATTATTTCTAAATAAGGGGTCAATATTGATCCTAAACATGTATCAACTATAGATTAATTCCCACAACCTAGAAATACAAAGGGGATTCAATCATTCTTCAAGAAAATTAATTTTGTGAGAAGGTTTTTCACTAACTTTGTTGAAATTTCTAGGCCTATATCTAAAATTATGGAGAAAGGAGAAAAGGTAGCATGGAATCAAGATCCTACCAAATCCTTTCAATCTATAAAGGATTCCATCAAGGAAGAACCTATGCTCAAATCCCCTAACTATTCAAATCCATTTCAACTATTTAATTTTGATTCTTTCCATACCATTGTAGGAGTGCTATTATAGAAAAATGATAAAGGATTTGAGCAACCTATTGCTTTCCTCAAAAAAAATTTGTAAGCTACTAAGCTCAAGTATGATGTTATACAGAAGAGGGCTTATGCATTGGTCAAAGCCACAAAAAAATTTAGGGAGCATCTATAGTGGCATATGTTCCAAGTGGTGCAGTTAAGGATATCCTCACTCAATAAGAAACAATATGTAGAAGATGTAGGTGGATCAATAGGATTCAAGAGTTCAACATTGATATCTAGATTATAAAGTTGGTGAGAGGTCAAGGTTTGGAAAAATTGATGGTTAAGATCAACTTGGAAACCAATCAGATCAACCAAGTTGAACATGACAATGTTGTACCCATATGTGACATGAAAACCTATGGATGGGACAAGAGAATTGGTGAATACCTTCAAAAAATGAAATACCTTGAGGGTATTCCCAACAATGAAAGAAGAACTCTCAAATTATAGGCTATCAAATATGTTATTATTGATGGAGAAATCTGGTGAAGTCTGAAGGGTGTGTTACTTAGGTGTGTAGATGGAGATCAGGAATAGGATCATATTTTCGAAATGCATAAGGGAGCATGTGGAGGCCACTAGATGGTAGTAACAACTATCACAAAATACTAAGAGTAGGCTTCTAGTGGCCAAACGTTTTTAAATATACTCATAGGCTTGTTAAAATGTGGATGCTCTCCAAATATTCACTAGTAGTTTAAAATTTTCTAGCAACCTTCCTCTTAGAATAGTTTCAATCTAAGCCCCCTTTCAACAATGGGGCAATTATTTCATTGGAGAGATGTTAGATAAGTCAAATGGGGGCCACTCTTGGATCCTTTTTGTAACGGATTACTTTAAAAAGTGGTTGGAAGATATCCCCACAAGAAAAGCAACAAGAAAAGTAGTAATATAATTTTTAATGAACAACATACTAAGTAGATTTAGAGTCCCAAAAATAATTATTTCTAATAATGCCATGTGCTTTAGATCTCAAGAGTTTATTGAATTTTGGAATAAACATGGCATATTCATTTCTTACTCATCTACTTATCACCCTCAAGGGCATGGACAAGAAAAATATAACAATAAGAATTTTATGAAAAACATCAAATGGGTGATTGAGAAGAAAAAGAAGGCATGAGATTCAAAATTGCAGCTTGCATTGTGGGTAGATAGGAGCACAATCAATAAGGTTATTGGGAAATCACCATTTAACCTGGTCTATGGGGTGGACATAAGGATACCTTATAACAACTTGATAAATATGTTCAAATTTGTAAAATTTATGATGATAACATCTGTGATGAGATGCAACACATGATGAAAGAGCTAATTAAGCTTGACAAAATTGGAAGAGAAGCTATAAAAAAAAATGAGAAGTTGCAACTTCAAGTCAAGAACCTGTATGATAAAAAGGCTATTGAAAGGATATTTGAAGTTGGATGCATGGTCTTAATGTGGAATGCAAGGATGGAATATAAAGGAAAATATGGGAAATTTCATCCCCTATGGCTTGGCCTATATCTAATTACAGGAACACATGGGGAAGATTCATACTTATTGCAGTCCCTAACATGTGAACTTCTAGAGCTGCTAGTGCATGGATAGTTCTTGAATCCATATTTCTCTTGAAATAGGTTGCATTCCATGTACATTGTATAGTATTATAATTAACTTTCCATAGGTTTGGTGTTTCTACTTTTAGTTGTGTCTACGTGCCTTTTTCAGGCTAGATCCTATGTTTTTTGTCTCTCTGTGTTGGTTTGCTTCACTTTGAGATATGGTTTCTCACCATACCCACTAGGGGTATGCGTTCACAAGCATGAGCCACTAGTAGAGCTCCTAAACTTTGGCTAAAATTTTGGAAAATTTATGGTGTGTCTTGTCTTGTCATAGTTTTGTGCTTATGTGTTCAAGGGTAGTGTATCAATGGGTTATCTTTTAGGTGTTGGATTTAGCATGATTAGATTAAAAAAATACCCAAAGAAGTTATGGAATACAAAGAAAGCATAAAACAAGAATGATTATACCAGATATCCATCGAAGCTTCCATGATTCACTTCCATAGCACCTCCTAGCCTACAAAATATGATTGTTGCCCTCAGATTTGTGTCTGTGAGCAAATGATTATGGCCATGTCCTATGCAATTTTTGAAGGATTTGAATGATAGAATACAATGACAAATGACTATGCCTATGAGAATATAATTAAATAAGCTAAATTAAAAGTGATTTCTATATTAATCAAGTGGTATTTTAATAATAAGGTGATCTATAATAATGAAGTGGTGGTCCAAATTATGAGAAAAACTAACATTTTATAAAAAATATAATTTTGGACGAACAAACGAGATTAAAAGCTGACAAAGCCTAAAATTAGTGGACAAGATCTCATGTTACAATCCCTAATTAGGGTTAGGGAAAGATTGTTAAATGAGTGGCCAAGATATCATTTGATAAAATCAAATTGGCAGCCGAGAATAAATGTGATAATTAGTAAAAAAGAGAAATATTTTAAAAAATCAAGAAGATAAGAGTTGAACTGAAAAGAAGTTTTCTGGAAAATCAAGAATTTTCACAATTACTTGATTTTTGGAAGAAGATTACCATTTTGAATTAAATTAATTCAAAATAATGATGTTATGTGACAATAGATAATTTTTTTCAGATTATTTACTAAATTGAAGAGACAGTTAATAAAACAAAATAAAACAAAATAATTTTAAATGATTTAATTTATTTAAAATGAGAGGAATGTTAAATTAGGTAATTAAATAATTAAAGATAATTATTTAATTTAGAGGATTATGATCAATAATTAAATAAATTAATAAATTCATTTAATTATGAGAATTATTGGCATATTAAATTAACAAATGAAATTCATTTATTTAATAATGAGGAAGAATAAATGAATAAATTTATTTAATTGTAAGAAGACAATAGACAATTAATAATGTATTGAATAAATAAATATAATTTATTTATTTAATAATCATGAAGAATACAATAGACATGAATTAATTAAATAATAATGAATTAATTAATTAATAGTTGAATGTGGACCAAGGACATAATTAAATGTCATAATTATGCTAGGAAGAAAGTGGTAAAATAGAGCTTATAGGCCTAGGTCATTTTTACATGTCTACATTTGCCCCTCTTTGTCATAATGTAGCCTGTCACATTGTGGCAAAGAAAATAAGTCAAAAGTATGCCCTAGTGCAAAATAAGATGAGGAAGAATGATGAGGAGGGTAGCGGTATGCCCCTCGAGAGGATAGATGGGTTCCAAGATAATGGGTGTGCTCTTGAAATTAATGAGAAGACTAGAATATGAAGAGACAAAGAAATGGTAGTGTAAATGATATGGATGATGATGTGGATGGAATGCCTATATGAGATGAGTGAGAGAAGATGACAAGATAGAAAGGAGATGCATGTTAGTTCCTTGACTAAATCCTTCAACACATTACCATATGAATTTAATCCTTATTGCTCTTAATCATCATATGGCAGATTATTCTAATGGCCAACAAGCACCATGATATGACATAAATCAAGATGTGCAAGGTCAGACCATCACATAAGATAAGCAGTCAGAGACAAGGATGATCATGATGCATACTAAGAGCATAATTGCCCCAGTCTTTTTTTCATAAGTAGCTGCAAGTAGAAAAAGAAAAGAAGGACGAGCAATGAAACATTGTTGCTTCTCTAAATCTTGTTTCCAGGACATCCTCGAGAAACTAGAAACATGATTGCCAAAATAAAAAAATTAATCCATTATCATGATATGTCACTATTTTTCTAAATCTTGTAGTCAGGATATCACTGAGAAACTAGTAACATGAGTGTCAAAAGACAAGAAAAACATCATGAGAATTCATTATTTCTCTAAATCTTGTTGTCGGGATCTCGCTGAAAAAATAGTAACATGAGTGTCAAAAGAGAAGACAAACATGATGAGACGTTGTTCTTTCTCTAAATCCGGTTGTCAGGATCTCACTGAAAAACTAATAACATGAGTGTCAAAAGACAAGACAAACATCATGAGACATCATTGTTTCTCTAAATCCATTTGTCGGGATCTTGCTGAAAAACTAGTAACATGATGAAAAAGCCAAAGACAAGTGCCAAGTGTTTGCCAAGTGTGTCTGAATGCCAAGTGTTTTAATGTCAAGATGATGAGTTCTGAAGATTTCCAAATTCAGGAAGGACACATCTTGAACAATGTGGATTCCAAGAGGATTGATCCCTAAATGCCAAGGGTCCCTTGCAATGCCAGATGATAGTGGCAATGCCTAGAAAGGACACATCCTAGGGAATAAATGACATATGCAATTCTTTAGAAGGACACATTTGAAAGAACATTGATGTCGCGAGGATCCCTCAAAATGTTAGATGACACTGATGATGCCTAGGAAGGACAAATCCTAAAGCATAAATGACAAAGGCTATTCTTTAGAAGGAAACATCTGAAAGATAGCAAAGAATTGATAGTTTGATCGGGTGTGATAATTTGACTTGTTTTGATTAAGTTTGACTTAATTTGATTTGTGGTGACTACACGTTGATGTGAACGTGCTAGTGTGATTTTCATGTTGAATGAGTGACTATCATAATTCATTTTAGAAGTTTTCCATGTTAGGAAATGACTTTTCCTTACTTGAAGACTTTTAATGTGTGTTCTAGTAGAAAGTGATAAACCCTAATGGACTGACCTAGTGTGGCCTCGAGGGCTCATCGACAGTGGGCTTGCCTATGTCATGCACTTAGAGACCTTGTAGTTCCACACGACCAAAGACCTTGTCCAAATGAGAAAATTTTGAATCATGATTTTATTCGGACAAACCTAGAAAGACTGACCTAATGTCTTGGGGATTCAAAGATGAATCTTGCCTACGTAGCAAATGCATAGAGACAATGTAGTTTAAACATGGACAAAATATTGATTGACGACATTGATTGGATTGATAAGATAGAAATTGAACTTGACTCTTTATTTGGGATTTTGACATTGATTTGGATGTTTTTGTGTTTTCTCAGGACATTTTCAATTGTTTAGGTCTTTTTTCCAGGACTTTTTTTCAAGATTGTTTCAAGTTTTTACAACTTTTTTTAGGAATTTTTTCAAATTTTTAGGACTTTTTACGAATGAAAGATCATGATAAAAGGTCTTTTTCCCAAATAGGTTGAGTAATATGGAAATAGGTAGAAGTGAGACAAAAGGTAAGGATATGTAAGGGGTGATGTCAACTAGATGCTAACCATCGTTGGAATCAACAAGACTTAGGATGAATTTGTGAATGTGTCAGGCCATTATGATTATAGAAAGTGGATAAGGGTTTATTAGAGTAATAGTAGATGGTGAAGAAATGATCGACTACACATGGAACCTATTTTCTAGGTTTTTACCATGGTACTTATCCAAAGTTCATGTTTACTAGGTTTTCACTATTGGACAAATTTATTTCTTTTTAATATTTTTTGTCATTTTTTGATTTTTTTTATGCCACCACGATGCTTGTTTGCCAGGTTTCCATCAAGGGACGATTTTTCTTTATTTTTTAAATTTTGTTGTATTTGTAGGTTTTAGCCAAGCTCTCTGATGTTATGTGTAAAAATTCTGCAAATGTAGGTTGTTGATGGGTTTTTTCAACTATTATCCATCAAGTGTACCCAATTGATAAGCTCGAGAACTGAATGTTACAATAATAATATAAGGACCGAGCCAATTAGCTTCAAAATTTCTAGGTTTTTCATGGTCAGCCTAATTTCTGGGGTTTTTCATGAGGACCAAGTCACCAATTTCAGATTTTCTCACCATCACTCTTTTGTTATAGGTCTAGTAGAGATGATTTTGGTATTCCTCCAAGTGATTCAAGGAGTTTTGTTGTCTTTCTTGTAACATTTCTATCTCATGTAGGCGAGACTGTCTATACTCTTCATCATTGATCATTCCTTTCAAAGAGACTCGGAGAGAAGGAATTTTGACCTCGATGGGCAATATGGCCTCAAATCCATAGTCAAGGGAAAATGGAGTGGCTTCGGTGGGTGTACAGATTCTAGTACAATAGGTCCATAAGGAAAGATTGAGTTGTAAATGCCAATATCATCTAGCGTCATTGATGATCTTCTTAAGAATGCGAATAATTGTTTTATTTGATGCCTCAGCTTGACCGTTACCTTATGGATAATATGGGGTGGAGAAGTGATGTTGGATGTGGAATTTCTCACAGAAATCATGAACGTCTTGATTTTTGAATGGAATCTTGTTATCTGTGATGATGGGCTGTGGAAGACCATACCGACAGATGATGTAATAAAGAATAAACTTTGATATTTTATTTCTAGTGATTTAAGTGAGGGGGATGGCTTCAATCCACTTAGTAAAGTACTCAGTGGTGGTGATTATAAATTTATAGCCGTTAGAGGATAATAGATGGATCTTTCCCATGAGGTCGAGTCCCCATTGTGTGAAGGGCCATGGATAAGTGATCGGTCTCAGCTCTTGTGCAGGTGTGTGGATTAGGTCACTGTGCACTTGGCATTTTTTGACATGTTCTAAAAAAATTGTAGAGCATATTTTTCTAATGGCGGCCAGTAGTATCCAAGTCTAGTGACTTTCCTAGCTAAAGTTGGACCACTTGAATGAGATCTGCATATACCCTCATGTACTTCACATAAAGTTGTTTAGGATTCATCAGTGTCAAGATAGTGAAGAAGGGTGTTTTCAAATCTGTGTGGTATAAGGTGTCACTGACGATGCTGTGTTGAGTGACTTTTTTGATAAAGGACTTTCTTTGGTTATTGGAAAGGTTGGGTGGTAAGGTTTGGGACTTAAGATAATCATAGATGTCCTGGTATCAAGGCAAACTGGGACCAACAATTTCACAAACCATTTCTGACAATGGGATGTCATATGATGGAATCAACAACTTTTCTACTAAGAACTCAAATTGTGACACATTTTTTGGGATGTCCAAGAGAGATCTAATAGTAGCCATTGCATTGAATGCCCTATTTTGTGTCCTTGGGATTTGTTCAGAAGCAATCATTTTGAAATATGTCATGAATTTATCCACCATTCACTTGTAAGGGAGAAAATATTCATCTTTCCTATGATAATCATCATTCACTTGGTTGATAATTAACTAAGAATCCCCGAATACTATAAATGTTTGATTTTCCATTTAATAGCAATTTTGAGTTTTGTGACCAATGCTTTGTAATCTGCAATGTTATTAGTACAAGGGAAGGCAATCCGAAATGCCTTAGGAATGGAATCCCCTTGTGCTATGATGAACAAGATACCAACCCCTAAGCCGTTACCAGTATGAGACCCTTCAAAATATAGTTTCCATGGTAATGCGGGTTCTGAATGAAAGATAGACTCATCAAGAAAATCAGTTATCAGTGGATAAGTAGCCTAGATGAGTGCATCTACAAGTTGATCTACTATTACCTTTCCTTTTATTTCCTTGCACTCAAGATATTCTATGTCATATTCGCTCAAAATCATGACCCACTTTGCAACCTATCAATGCTACCTGACTTAGAATATACTTTAATGGATCAATCTTAGCTACCAAGTGTGTTTGGTGATTCAACATGTAATGTCTAAGTTAATGTGCTACAAAGACAACTACCAGACATGTGCGTTCAATGGTTGTATAGTTTAATTCATATCCTATAAGTGTGTGACTAATATAGTATATGGCTCTTTCTTTTTCCTCATGGTCATTTTGTGCTAATAATTCCCCCAGCGCATTTGTAGTTGTAGAGACATATAGGATCAATGGCTTGCCTTGAATGGGAAACATTAGGATTGGTGGTGTTAATAGATATTCTTTAATTTGTTTGAAGGTTGTGTGGAATTTTTATGTCCATACAAAGGGAATAATTTTGCATAATAGATATGAAATGGTTGACATTTATCTACCAACTGTGTAATGAAGCATTAGATAGACTTTAGTCTACCCTAAAGTGTTCTCAATTCACTGATTCCTTTTGGTGGTGGCATGTCTAGAATTGCTTTCACTTTAGTAGGATCAACTTCTATGCCTCTTTGTGAAACTATGTAACCCAACAGTTTTCTCGAAGTGACCCCAAAGACACATTTTTTTGTGTTCAAACGAACCTTGTAATCTTCTAGCGGTCTAAATTTTTTTTCTAGGACTTTGAGATGATCTTTTCGTGTCAAATATTTTTCCAATAGGTCATCTACATAATATTCCATCAAGATATGCATCATGTCATGAAATATTATTGTCATAGCTCTTTAGTATGTGGCATCTGCATTCTTTAAGCCAAAATGCATGACATTCCAACAATATGTTTCCCATGGGCATGCGAATGTTGTTTTGTGTTGATCTTTAGTTGCAATGCGGATTTGGCTATAGCCTGAGAAACCATCCATGAGAGATAGCATCTTGTACCCTATGGTGAGATCAACAATCATGTCTATGTTTGGCAATAGGAAATAATCTTTTGGAAAAGCCTTATTTAAATCTCTAAAATCTATACATATACAAATTTGTCTATTTGGCTTTATGATAGGGACAATGTTAGATATCCAACCAACATAGTCTATTGATCTTATGAATCTAGTATCTAGTAACTTCTTTAACTTAGCCTTGACAGGTAGTGCAATCTATGGATGCATTTTCTATAATGTTTTCTTGAATGGCTTGATTCTTGAGATTATAGGAAGTTGATGCAATACCAATTCTAGATCAAATCCTGGCATGTCAGCATATGACCGTGTAAAGTTAATTTTTTTGTTTGTGAAAATTTGATGAAATTCAAGTTTTTCTTCCTTTGACAATGATGTAGCCAAGAGAACCATTTTAGGATTCTTTGGCATATCTATGTTAACTTGCACTATATCTTTGATAAGCATAGCTGATTTTTTTATGTGTGATGGGAAGAAAGTTCAATCCTCCATCCTTAGGTGCCTCAAAGAGGTTTTTACCTTCGGATACATCCTTTGTTTTTACTATTTTTTTGTCAGAAGGTCCCTTGTGGTTTTCACCTAAAGAAATTTCTATTTTTATTTTGTTCTTTGTAATTTTGTGATTGGAGGTTTGCACAATCTCCCCGAAGTAAGCTACACAATCTAGGTCAAAAGAGAATCCATATTTTTTATCACACCATGGTATGCCTTCCCGGAGCCCCATGAATTCTACTATTGCCTCATCATTCTAAAAGATATCCATCACTGGTGGTTATGGTTGGTCCCATTCAATTAGTTGTGGGTAAATAAGGGAAATCCCATCATCAGTTTTGGTAAAATATGGGGAAGATATGGAAAGTGTGCAAATTGAAGCCTCAAGTGTGAAGGAAAAGTTGTCAATTTCAACATTCATGTCAGATGCAATGGATGGACCATATTTAGATGAGTTGACTTCATAGTCATAATAGGGGATAAAATTATCAGCATCATGACTAGTGGCTAGCATTTTAGAGGCATGCACAATAGGTTAAGACATGTTAAGTTCTTGGGTGGGATTAGGAATGGGGTGGTATGATTGAGATGTTGCCAACAATACTTTATCTTCTTCTGGATCCCAAGGAATACTTATCAATTCCTTATCTTTAGAATGACAGTCAATAGGATCAATGTTGTATTCTTGTTGGAATCTTTCTTCAAAGGGGGGTTGGCCAAGTGCCATGTATAGTTTTTCAATATCATAGTTGCTAAGGGTTTTCTTAGATCCCCATTCCCATTCATTAGAGTCAGTTTCGGTAAGGGATTCTTTGTGTGTCTCCACATTTTTTGTAGTCATTACATCCTCACTTGAAAGTTCTTAGGTTTGTCAATCTTCAGTTTTGAGTGATCAAACACTAGTCCCATATACCGTGGTCATGCATAAATAATAAAAGGTTCTCGCCTTTCATTGGTGGCTTTTCCAAGGCCACTTGTGCCATTAAAACCTAGTGCCTTTCATACGTCATAGCATTTTCCATAGAGATGCATTGGTAGTGTTGGTAATCCTTTTGGGTCTATGTAGATCCAATTACCTATGTCGATAATGACTTCGTTACCCAAATATCCTCATAGGGTGAATACTGTTTTTGGTGGAACATTGAAATTTTTTTTAGGCTCGACTGTAAAACACAGTCTACCATAGGTTTTAGGCATCTTAGGTATTGTGGTGATACAATAAGCTATATTTAGTTTGAATTCTCCACAACCAAGGTCCTAGATCTGAAGGTCTTTACTTGGTATGGAGGCCTAGGAAGATGGTGTGGCATAAATTGATGGAATGGATGATTTGGTGAGTGCAGATGGGTCAATATATTTGGAAGAGGTGGAGGTTGAGGCTTCCTAAATAATGTGTACTTGGTGCTCAGTAGTGGCTCTTAGATTGGTATAGTATTGGAATGGATCAGGATCTCCTCGGATAGGAATTTCAGGAATTGGTGGTATGTGGAAGGAATGGCCTTCAAAGCATGAATCCATGGGCAACCATGTAATATATTGTAATGTATATCACGATCCAAGACTTGGAATATTGTATCGATAATAACTGGTCCCACATGAAGTGGAATTGTAATGATTCCTTTAGAAGTGCATTCTTCATCATCATATGCCTTAATTAAAATGTTCTTGGTAGCATCCACACATGCATCAGAGAATCCAAGAGCTTTAACCAATTTTAAAGAGAAAATGTTCAATCTTGCTCCGCCATCTATTAAGACTCATCTAACATTAAACTTTAATGGACAAAAACCTTGATATGAAAAGCGTCATTATGAGATGATTTAGGTGAGGAATAGTCAGTGTCTAAAAATGAAATATGGTGAGGTGAAGTCAAATAGCCGACCATGGTTTCAAAATTTTTGATGTCAATATTGTTTAGGATGGAAGACTCTTGTAGAACCTTATCCAAGATGGCCTTATGTGTGGGTGAGATGCAGAGAAATTCAAGAATGGATATTTGAGTGGGTGTTTTATTCAATTGATCAATAAGGTTGAACTCTAGTTTAGGGTTTGACAGCTTGGCAGACGGACCAGGTATGGTAATTTTAGGCTGACGAGTAGAGGGACCTAGGATAGTGACCTTACCTTTACATGTGGTGGCATTGCATTCTTGGGCCTTTATAATGGTAATGGTATTTACACAGTTATCTTCATCAACAGCACGAAGATTGTTAATTATGGTGCCATCAAAATAATTATAGGTAGGACGAACGTTATTGTAAGCAGGATGGATGCGATTGGCTTGGTTATTTTTATTCTTCCTACCATATGAGGAGGGATTACCAGATTCATGATCTTGTAGTGTATTCTTGTGGTTTGTATGATCCAAATTAGATGCAAATGGTTGACCTCCTATCTCAATGGTGTGGTTTTCAATAAGGTCTTGCACAAGATTTTGTAACTAACAACAAGAAGGAGTTTTGTGCCCCTTGACACAATGGTAATCACAAAATGCATTATCATCCCACCATGACGGTTTGAACTGACCACGGTCATATTGTTTAGGGTCTTCCAAAGTTATGACACCATTTTGGAGAATTTTATTTAATAAATTTCAATAGGCTCACCCAAGGGAGTGTATGTGCGTTTCTGAAATTGTTGTGGTTGACGTGACTCCCTTTCATTAAATTGAGCAGGATTATTTTTAAGAGCATTGGAAGTTGGTGTGGGTGTGATCACATGTGTATTGTAATTTTTAACTACTTTTATGGTGATTACATAACCTATTGCATTAACAGTTTTGGCATTGACCACATCATCATTGGTGATGTGTTTATTCTTGACCTAGTAATTATTTTTGTCAATGGGAGGAATTGCGTTTATGTTTTTAGGACTGTATTTTAGCTCCCCCTTTGCAATAAGGGCTTTCTCAATCTGGACACCTTTTTCAACTAGGTCCATGAATTTGTTCAACAATGCACTTGAACTGCATATTTTAGTGGACCTATAAGTGTTTGTATGAAGATGTCAACCTTTTCCTTTTCTGGTATGTCAATGTGACATTAACTAGCTAGACTTTTCCATTTTTGGAAGAATGGGATGAGTGTTTCACCAATGTCCTCTTGTGTGAGATTGCATATTATAGTAATAGAGGTGTCCATGTCAATGTTGTACGTGTAATTTTTTATGAATTTATGTTTAATTTCATCCCATGTTTGGATATCCTTTTGAGTGGAGAACCATTCAAGCATGGGACTTGCAAGACTTTTAGAAAAGAGTCCCATTAAGTATGTTTGTTCATAGGCAACGTCCATACAATTGGTCACAAATTATTGGACATTTTCGATAGGGTTTGTCTTTCCTCTATACTTGGTAAAATTAGGCGACACATATCCTAGAGGAAATGGTGGCATGCACAAGTTTATGTCAAAGGGATATATGGATAAATCATATGACACCTATGATTTCTTGCCAGATATTTGTATGTTTTCTAAAGTCTTCTCTAGACCCATTAGCCTAGCTTGAAAGGCATTGAATGTGTGGTCATTTCTAGCCCCATACAAAGGATTGATTGATACACCCTAGATCCCCATTTGTTATGAGTGGAATTTGTTGTGTTGTTGAGGGATATGTTGTTGTGACATGTATGATGTGTTTTGGTTGGTGTGTTGGTACTAAAATTTTGGAATGGGGACATGTTGATGGGTATGAATATGAGATGAATATATTGAAATGTGTTCCCCAGCTATTTGGGTTAATATTTGGGGAATATGGTGACTAGGAATATTTCGATGTCCGATAGATGCCATAGCTTGTGTCTTTTGATTGCCCTGTTGGGGTTCTTGGAACTATCCCAGAGGGATATTCATTTTTTTTCCTTGGGAGGGGTTGGTATTAAACTGTTTTGGCATGTTAACATTTGGTTGTGGTCCTTGAATAACGATATGTCATTTACCTCCACCCAAAGGATTTAGTGAGGTACCAATGAGAGGAGATGATGAGGATGCACTCATAATACTAGATTTAGTCATCAATGGAGGATTTGTATGGCTTGATGTTTCCCCCAAGGCATTTACCGAAGTGGTAAATAGAGGATTGGCATAACTTTCCCACATGGAAAAGGACCCAAAGGTGGCTTGAGCCAATTGTGATGATGTTATGAATAGTGTAGGCAATGTGGTGGATTCTATTCCTCCAATGGATGTAGCTTTGATTGAGTTGGAATTGTTTGGAATGTTGGACATAGCACTGATGGTCTTTGTGATAGTTTGTGAGGTAGCATCAAAAAAGGTATTGTTTGTGTTATTTGGAGGTTGACCACTATTGGAAATGTTATTCATATTGGTGACATTGGGATCAGGAGATGGAAGTCTCAAAGTATTAATGTCAAACCAATGAGGAAATTTAGCTCCTTGACTTAAAAGTATGGCTAAATATTTGTCTTTGTCATATCAGACCATTTGTTCTACAAAGTAGGCCACCTCAGGATCTTGTACTGCTTCCTCTAGGTTTTCCTCAAGTAGTTTTCCATATTCATCCTTATGTAGGAATGTTTCAAAAGTTTTATTTGATGAGAATGGTATGGTCATAAGTGATTGAGTAGTTGTTTTGCTAAATGGGTGTTCAAAATTACAATTTGGGTTGTAAGTAGGATTGGTGACATTGGACTGAGAATCTGATCCAAAGTTTTCCATTTGTCTTTTCTATCATTGGAGTCTAGTTTCCACCATAAAAGGGAATTTCTCAAATGAGAGTGATGAAAATGATGACTAAATGAAAGGATGACACTAGCTTGTGTTTTTATATTTTTGGATAAAGGATGACAATGCAAGACTATGTTTTTGGATTTTCAATAAAGGATGCTAATGCAAGACTTACGTTTTCTAAGGAACTAATTAATGCAAGATGACAAGGTTATCAAAGCCAAAGTGTCAAATGAGGACTAAGATGATAATTTTTATGAAGGACTAAGATGATTAATGCAAAGTCTAGGTTCAAAATGAGGACCAGAGGTTTAGGCAATATTTGGATAAAGGTTTGTCTAACCACTCTAAGCTTGACTTATGTCTCAATTCAGGTTATCAAAAGGGATTTGCTAAAGGGACTAAATGAAAAGGTAAAAATGATGAGTGAGCCTACCTAGCTAGACTGTTGAGTTGGAGGTTCTCACAAAAAGGAAAATGCCTGAAAATAGGAATAATGACCAAGTCCCAAGATATCCTACTTTTGAAAATAATAGTTTTTGCAAATTGTGGAGATTTGGCCTGATCCAAAGTTTTCCAAGATGAAACCTAAGGACAAATTTATGCTAAAAATGATGGTTATGACGCTTAGGGAATGCAACTAAAATATGGAATATTTAAACCTATTGTTGAAATGTAAGCTAATGAATGGAAATAATGGATGTTTCGAGCAATTTCAATTTTGGTTTCTGATAGAGACTTTCTTAAAAACATGTTTAATAGTAGGCTAAGATGTTTGGACTTGACTTCTGGTCTGAGACAGTGTTTGGTTTTTTGTTAGGTGATTGTGTCGCTACAGGTAATAAATGCATTGTGGCATTGGAAATATCAAATGCGGTGCAGGTTTGCAAATGCGGCTTTTTAGAAGGAAAATATGTTTCAATTTTACAGCTGGGGCTTGAGAGAACACAAATGTGGTTCATTTTATCAAATGTGGCTTTACTGTATGGCATATGCAACTTAGTTTAGCATATGTGACTTGGAATATAAATTGTTGATGACACTTGCAGCTTTTTGATTGATAGTTGTGGATTGTAGATACACATGTGACTCAAAGATAATAGTCATGGCCTAGTAACTAGACTCTAAAAAACTATAAACTGTTGACAAAAACATGCGACATTTAACCTAACAGTTGTGAATCTTTAAGACAGACACGGTTCTTAAAAAAATAGTTGCAACTTTGTTTGACAGATGTAGTTTTCTAAAGATGGTGTTTCGATTGACTCCGTTTGATGATTAAGTTGGTTTATGAATATAGAAAAAACAATCACATAATATAATGTGTTTTCAGTTTGATGTGATGGATATGTTGAAATCAAAGAATAATTATACCCTAGGCTATGTTGGACAATATTTACTAAGTTCTTACTTGGATAAATCAAGCTATGCATATTCAAGGTGGATGAATAGTAGCTTGACCCCACTGGCTCCCCTCCATGACACTCACTTATATGGGGTAGCCAAGCTACTATAACCATGAAACTCCCATGGCATACATCTCATCTCCACACATGAACCGAAAATATGTAAGATAGCTTCATAGGTCTGAACCTATTGCACCAACAAATAGAAAGGATTTTGGAAAAACTACAACATGGATTCTAGTAAGGGTGTTTCATTCATGGGGAACCATCCAGTATGACAAGATACCATTTATTCCCTTCTCATCAAAATAGTGAGCATGATTTCTAGGGTTTCCCCCAAAAATCCACTTTTATATACCGGCTGGAAGTCACTTGGCTTTAGTGTGTTACCGGTCTGAGTTGTCTTGGGGTGAGTAATTTTTTCCACTAAGATAGGCTCAAGTTCTAGAGTCAACAACCATTTCTCTTACAGCCAGGATCACACGAATGTGCAAGGGGAGAGGATACTTCAATATACATAATCGTGGGGTTCTAAACTAACATGAATAGACATCAAAAACACTAGTTAATTTTTAAGCCCAAATGATAATTTTTTATCTACCAAACATAAATATTTTTAAAACAAATCAATGTCTTCATAAGGTCCTGCATGCAAATGATCAGTATTTTCTTTTGTGTCTTCAGCTTTCGTCCTATAGAAAAAAAAAAAAAAAATTGGTTTTCTCTTTGGTCTTCTATGCTTCGTCCTGCAAAAACTAAGTTATCCCACTAAAAACAATTGCAAACAAAACATTAGTGAAAACAAAACAAGACAAAAATGATAAATCAATACGCGAAAGTACGGAAGTTAATGAATTTTTTTTTGGAAAATTGTATTACCAGGGAGATGTGGCTTTTCAACCCACAAATGTGTCTCGAGTTTGACAGGCAGATGTGGTTCGATGTTGGCAGTCGGATGCGGTGCAAAATGTTGATAGTCAGATGTGGTGCAGAATTTTGTGAATGCGGTTCATGTTTTTGGATGCATCACAGGATGAAGTAGATGCAATTCACTAGAATAGATGTGTCATTTCATCAAGAAATTGTAGTTTTCTGTACCTATACCTATAAAAAAAAAAAAAAACCGAAAAACCATACAAAAACTAAAAAAATAAAAAATACATTGAGTTCACTAATGTATCAATGGGTTATTTTTCAGGTGTTGGATTTAGCATGATTAGATTAAATAAATACCCAAAGAAGTTATAAAATACAAAGAAAGCATAAAATAAGAATGATTATACAAGATATCCATCAAATCTTCCATGATTCACTTCCATAGCACCTCCTAGCCTACAACGCATGATTGTTGCCCTCATATTTGTGTGTGTGAGCAAATGATTGTGGCCATGTCCTTTGCAAGTTTTGAAGGATTTCAATGATAAAATACTATGACAAATGACTATGCGTATGAGAAAACAATTAAATAAGCTAAATGAAAAGTGATTTCTATATTAATCAAGTTATATTTTAATAATAAGGTGATCTATAATAATGAAGTGGTGGTCCAAATTGAGAGAAAAATTGACATTTATAAAAAATACAATTTTGGACGAATGAACGAGATTAAAAGCTGACAAAGCCTAAAATCAGTGGACGAGATCTCATGTGACAATCCATAATTAGGGTTAGGGAAATATTGTTAAATGAGTGGCCAATATGTCATTTGATAAAATCAAATTGGCGGTTGAGAATAAATGTGATAATTAGTCAAAAAGATAAAGATTTTCAAAAATCAAGAAGATAAGAGTTGAACTAAAAAGCAATTATTTCGAAGATCAAGAATTTGCTCAATTACATGATTTTTTGAAGAAGATTACCATTTTGAATTAAGTTAATTCAAAATAATGATTTTATGTGACAATAAATAATCTTTTTTAGATTATTTACTAAAATGAAGAGACAGTTAATAAAACGAAATCATTTTAAATAATTTCATTTATTTAAAATGAGAGGAATGTTAAATTAGGTATTAAATAATTAAGGATAATTATTTTATTTAGAGGATTATGACCGATAATTAAATTAATTAATAAATTCATTTAATTATGAGAATTAGTGGCATATTAAATAAACAACTGAAATTCATTTATTTAATATGAGGAAGAATAAATGAATAAAGGTAATTAAATAAATTAATAAGTTTATTTAGTTGTAAGAAGACAATAGACAATTAATAATGTATTGAATAAATAAATATAATTTATTTATTTAATAATTATGAAGAATACAGTAGACATGAATCAATTAAATAATAATGAATTACTTAATTAATAGTCGAATGTGGACCAAGGACATAATTAAAAGTCATAATTATGCTAGGATGAAAGTGGTAAAATAGAGCTTATAGGCCTAGGTTATTTTTATGTGTCTAGAGGTAGAGCTCAAGGTTTTAGGTTAAAAATTATCTTTTCAAAATTTGTATCATCATGAACACTGAATGTTATAATCCTTCATTGACTTGTGTACCCATTCTTTAGTTGCCTAAGTTGTATCTTGAGTCATTGAAATCATTACTTGTACCAATCCCTTTGGTCTAAGTCTCTCAGTCACCATATGCAAGTTTATCATTTTAATTTTTCAATACTCAGGCCAAATAATTCATGTTTAAAGACTGAGGTATTAAGTCTTTCTTCTCAAGGGTTAAGTCTCATCGACCTATTCATGGCTCTATCTTTAAAACTAACTTTGTTGCATGTGTAGATATTTGATGACTGTCTAATCTCAAGGATTGATCCTAGTGATTTTTTTAGTGGCTAATATTCGCCAATTGGCTAATAGTTGAAATTTTGGAATGCAAATTTGGCTAATAGTTCGAGATACAATGTGACTTGAACTGCCATAGTTTTACAAAATTTTATTATAGTCTTATTTAAATCGGCAAATAATTTATTTTATTAAAAATTTCAACTCAAAAATTTGCCACAATATTCAATACATGATTAGATCAGATTTGCCTTAATTTTATAAATTATTGGAGAAATCTATATTAATTTGCCTATAGTATATCATAACTATAAGTTGCTTTAGGATCATATTTCTAATCTTTAGTTTCCACCATTGATTTAAATATAATCTAATGTCCCTTGTTGTATTCCACGAGGTCAAATGTACACATGATCTGTAATGCTCATGGGGCCCACAATTTTGGGTATCACAAGCATTATAGATTGTGGGTAAATTTCACCTTATAGTGTACAACAAGGGTTGTTAGACCAATGATCTAAAAGCAATTTTGAGCCCCCATGAGAATTATAGATCATGGTTGCATTTAACTTGTAGAATATAATGAGGACCATTATATTATATTATATTATAAAACCATGGGTAGAAAGTGAATATTATAATCTACCCCTTCAACTCATCGATAATTTCCACCCTTGGGCCCCTAATTTTCCATGAGAATTATTTTTAGATAGGATAGATTCACCGTCATAATTAATGCATTTTCCTATTATTTTTCAAGATTCACCAAAAATTTCCACAAAATTTTAGTGATGTGAAAAAATCACCAATAAAATTTTATTTTTTTTTGAAAAAAAGGAAAGTTTCTCCAATAGAAATTTTTTTTTTTTCCTCAAAAAATTAAAGATTTGCTAGGATTTTATATCTTTTTTTGAGGGGGGTTTCTTAAAGTTATCACTGATTGATCCTGGTTGTTCCTCACACACACCATGAAGAATTTTGGTGACATCACAAAGAGTCTATGGGGTTAGCAGGCTATTCACATGTATACTATCGTAGGTGTGGGCCTTAGTTTTCACTGTGAACTTGGTGTCTTAATCTTTAAAGATCAACGACCAATATGTGATTCCAAAATTAAATCTCATCCATTCCTTGCACACCTCGTGGGATTAAAATATTGTTTTAATAAAATCCACAGGGTTAGTGGGTTGTTCCCACATGGATTCTAAGGGTACGTAGACAAAGAGGAGGTGGGGCTCAGGAGCAGACAATTTGATGTCTAGTTGGTAAAATATCATTGGCCAATGTGGTGGTCCATTACAACGATGGAAATTCAAACATCATTGACTTAATTTGAGCTATCATAAAGGCAATCTCATTGGGAGATCAATGATAGACATTCAAAATAATGGGTATGAACATGAAAACCATTATTGCTTCATGCAAGTGAGTAGTAATGGTGGAAATGACTCCCAAAGCTACCCAATTTCATTCAATTTGGATGTAAATAATTTATTTTCAGATAATTAAGAATTGTGAACAACTTTGGAGCATACAGAAGATTGAAAAAGAGCATTTGTAGAGTTCAGCATGACCAATTTAGGGTTTCCTATGAATACAAGTTGTAAGTAACATAAACGTAGGTTTTTTGTGCTTTATTCAAACCATCTAGAACTGTGGTTAAATTTCATGGAGATTTCAGTGAATTTGGCTTTTATACTTTGTTCTAATTTCCCTATGAAGGTGGGAATTTAATTTAGGTCACAATTTTTGTCAAACCTTTCAAATTTTTCACTCTCAAGTTGATCCCTAGGTTTGAATTCTTTTGTGCCAAAACCCCAAATTGGTTTGAACTTACTTTACCACCAATGGTGCCCAAAACACAATCCACCAGCTCTGCAACCCCATCTAGATCCATTTCCCAAGATATATTCGACAAGTTGGAACCCTTCATAAATAAAAAGGTTGAGGGAATTTTTTTGTTCTATGTCCCTAGAGTTAGAGAAGGAATAATGGATAGGAAATGATTTGTTAAGGATGTTGAATCTCCTTTCACTGGATGGAAATTGTTACAACACTGGTTTGGAAATAGAAACTTTGGGGTTCCTCTTTGCAATCTCTAGAGATTAGACATGGGAAAGTTGGCAGTTCCTAGTGTATAAATGATTTCGACTTGCAAAAAGA
This sequence comes from Sequoiadendron giganteum, assembly GCA_007115665.2. Lineage (NCBI taxonomy): Eukaryota > Viridiplantae > Streptophyta > Pinopsida > Cupressales > Cupressaceae > Sequoiadendron > Sequoiadendron giganteum. The sequence continues at coordinate 152,261,934 of CM021105.1, forward strand.
TATTGTTTCAAGATATGACCTAGTTTCCAGAGTTGTTAGAGCATTTGATGACAAGGAAATGTTGAAAATAACTAGAGAAGAAATTATAGAGATTTTCAACTGCATGAGTGGAGCAAGGAAATGATCACTATTGATATAAGTTTTTTCAAAAAGGAGTATGAGAATACAAGGGTGTTGATTAGATCAAAATGGCTACATATACACACTACTAGTACTAGGACTGGGAAGAATCATAATCAAATAAGGATTGGTAGGGATGATTTTTCTCCCTTTCCCATAGGATAGTTTTCTAATTACTTTAAGAGGACTATATACTCCTTATGCTAGATCATTGGTTTTACTCCACCTGAAACCTTGCAAAAACATTATAGTTATATGGAAACACATTTGTAATGCCCATAGTTCAGTGTAGTTTATGACTATGCAACCTATTTGTCCGAACACATACACAAGGGTTTGGTTGAGTTAAAAGTTGGAAAGGATTAGGTACATGTCTGGTGGCACTCTCTATTAATGCATATTTTCTTGTATAAGGGTGAGAAGAGTTTTGAGAAGGATATGACATTGAAGAAAATAGAAGATGATATTGATTTGCTTGTCCAATGTTGGACGCAAATTCTTGATAGAGATGACCAAAATTTTTATTATGTTGTTTTCCATAATGCCTTTTCATCTAAATTGAGAAGGTTCCTAGTATATAGTCCACCTAGGATCTCCAAGGAAATCCATAACTTCTTGAGGCCCATGGAAAGGAGGGAAAATATAAATTTGAGCCACAATTGGTGTGATATAATCCCATATCCAAGCTCAACAATCTTTAGATTTTATGGGACATGTTTGAATCCTTATATGCTACCAATAAATGTGCCACTAAGGATCAAATTTATGGAGATTATGCAGTAATTAGGAGCGGCTCAAATGGCTCACCTACTTGAGACATTGAGAAAGGGCTCTTTCTTCCCAGAATGGATAGCGCTTGCTGATTTTTTAATGATAAAAGGAGTATGGAGGGAATTGGTGCATCTTCTTGCAACATACAAATTGAAAACTGTGCACCCAAGAAATCATGACCTTGGGGGTTTAATTTCTACAATGAAGGGAAAACATAAAAATGGTGATTTTGTACATAAATTCTACTATCTTGAGGATGCAATCAAAAATGTTTTAAACTTTCAAGAGCAAGAAGAAAGGAAAGAAAAAAATCTGGATTTAAATAAAATGATGGATAATGTTAAGAAATCCAATCCCAATTATGACCCTCTACCCAATATTAATGATGAATTCAATAGAATTATGCATCTAATAAATAATTTTGAGAACATAGTTGGTGTCTTGAGGGAGGAGCGTTTGGCTGCAAATAAAGGGAAATCAGTAGGATTTGACGAAGATCCAAATATAGTGTTGGAAGAGAGACCCTCTTACCAACCACCACAAAAAATAAGGACATACTCTAGGAAGAAGAAGACAGTAGGAAAGGATGAACATTTCCAACCCCTACTATGTTAGAGGGGTTAGGGGAAACTTCTCCTAAGAGGTCAGTGCTCCCACCTCCAAGACAAGCTCAATCAATTGAGATTGATGTAGATTCACCTCTTGGTAGTCTTGCTCCACCACATTAGCCACATGCTAAGAAATAAAATATTGAAGTTAAAGGGGTAGTTGACTACCCACATATAGAGGAAGATGATATTCTTATCACTCCTAAGGAAATGCAGTAGGGAATGGCTTCTCCCATAACGAAGGTTGCTTAAAGTTCAAGGTCATGATTTTAGGGGTTTAAATAATGTAGATGATTTGAGGTAGGAGGCTTATAAAGCATTCATGGAAGATGATTCTTTCATTGAAACCAAGGAATTCAAAGATTTCATATGGAGAGAAAAAACCTTAGAGTATGCAAAAAATATGGCTAGGGAAAAGAGCTTACACCTGAAACTCCCTAAAGTTACTATTCAAGAAAATTTAAGAAAAGTTATGAAGGAGGATTTCAAAAACATTATAACTAGAAAGTCTAGAGAATTTGTGAAAAAGAGTGGTGTTTTTTTGTTACATGAATGGGATACTGTTGACGCAATGGTGTTGGCCACCATAAGGAGGTCTAAAAGGACCATGTTTCAAAGTGAAGAAGAAGAAAAATTAGAACTTTATGGATCAACATTCAAAGAGGATTGGGATGCATTGGAAATTTGGTCACTTTATTTGGGATCCATAATGCTAGTAGTTGTTTAGCTAGCTGATTTTAGTGGATAGTTGGTTATAAATATATTTTCTAAAACACTAGCCTTGGGAGAAGCTTATATGGTGGTAAATGTAGCAAAATTTTCTAAAGCAGTAGTTGAGAGTCTCACTCTTAAAAGGGATACAATTAGGGGTAAGTGCAATGAACTGGTGGATGAATATAATATGAGTAAGAAAAAGGTGGGAGTACTAGAAATTGAAGTGGTATTGTATAAGAAAAAAATAGAAGTATTGAGGGCACAAGGCCCAACTAGATATAGTCATGCACCACTTTCATCTCATATGCCACAACCTCAATCTCCTATTCCACAAAAAAAAGCCTTAGAAATAATGCCATATAAAATGGGTAAGGAACCATTTATAGTAGAGGAACCATGTAAATCAGTTGTAGTTCCATAAAATGAGCCTACAAAATAGAAATTGTTCTTATAGATTGAAGTATTGGAGAAAAATTTCATAGGTTCAGGACACTATGCATGAAAACAATTCAAGGATTTTTCATATAGTACTTAAACATATGAATAAGAAAATTCAAAACAAATTAAATAGTGCTCATGCAAATTATTCTTTAGTGTTGCAAGAAATAAGGTTGTCCCAAAGAGATAAGGATATTGCTATCCTAATCCTAGATAAGTGGATTCCTAGAGGGTAATTAAAACTCATGGCAATTGGGGCTAAGCAGCAAGAGGATAGATATCCAAGGGTGGTCCCAATTTATAGATTTTTTGGTGAGATTAAAGAGAAACAGTTTCATGGGTATGTTGCTCCTTTGGAGAAGAATATTAGAGAATTGAAGGCCAAGTATGATGAAGCAGATTTGAAAACGTTACCTAATATTCAGTATATATATGATGAGGTGAATCCCATCCAAACATGGAAGCATCACGTGGAAACTACTATTTTTTCTCAATCTTCTCTCATTTGTGAGAATGTTGAATTTGATATATTGAAGTATACTCTTGAGAGACTATCTTTCATTATTAGTTTCCTAGAAGATTTCAACAGAGAAGGCAATTTGGTAATGAAAAATTACTCTCCATACAGAAAGAAGATGGATGAAATTATTGATTTCGATTGGCCATTTGATGTAGAATATGAACAGTGGAAGAGGATATTTATTGATGAATTGGATTTATGAACATAGATTTGGAGACACATATACTTGGTCAAGTATAGTATAGGTCTGGCCTTAGATATTTCAATGGATAAAAGATACATGTTTCCAAATTAAAAATACTATTGGTAAATGATGATTACCGATGACTAGGATGTTGACTTGGAGTTTCATTCACTTTTTCCACCTTTTACATAATTTTATCTTTTTCTGAAGGGAATGAATATGTTACACCGGTTTGAAGAATATTCTTTTCAATACGTGTCTTTTCGAAGGCATGGAATTCTTCACTGACTAAAAGAAGGCTTTTTTTGAATGATGAATATTCATTTAGTTTTTGGTAACTTTCAAAAAGGGAATATTGTTATAGTGGTCAAATAAAAATGTGACATGTGTACTTCTCATCCTAAAACTTGTTTTCTCCCTTGTTCTTATAGAACACATTTATGGGCCATTAGTATAGGTCTCTTATGGAATTCTTGATCTAAGTTATGCAAATTGAGAATACAAAGAAAAGATATATGAAGTATATATCTTAAGTTTAGAGTCTAGCACATAAATTTTGTTAATTGTATGGTTCTTGAGCATATTTGAACAATAATGAATATCTCATGAGTCTATTTTCTCTCTATTTTTACATTGTATCTAAATTATTAATGAATTTTTTTTTATCAAGGATCATTTAATTAATCTTCATTTCCATTTTACTTTGATGTATGTTTTAATTTGGGCTCTGGTTCAATGGATCAATTAAAATGCTTTTATTAAAATCATGAATTTGTATACATGTTTAGTGGGTATTATAAGTAGTCATAGAATTTAAATCTTGATATGTGAATTGCAAGACAATATCATGAAGATCATGGATGTTTAGAATTAAAATCACCTTATAGTTAGATTTGTTTTGTTTTGACTCCTTGCCCAAAGATATCACACTAGTTGTAGGTATTATTTGTATTTCCCATGATTCTGGTTACCCAATTTGAGAAAAATATTCATAAATTATATTTTAAATTATTTTACCTTTGTTAAGGTTTGTGTTGTATGGATTCTCATCTTTAGAGGGGTTATCTTTCAAAGGAGTTACCAGTTTCTTTAAAAAATTCACTAATTTCATATTTGATTGAGAATATATCTGTTAATTATACATTTCATGGTATAGTTGTGTAGAATTATACTAAAGTGCAAGAGGGAAGAATTTTAGCTTTCTCTTATTTGTTGGAAAATCATCTCTTGATTATTCAATAATTGAAGTTGGAAAATTCATAGATACTTAGTGGGATCTACTTGGTCCTCCAAAAATAACTAACAGACTAGTTAGTACCCCCATGATAAATTGCTACAAGTTGATTAAATCGGATGAATCACCAGATGAAAATTAAAATATTTATAGATCAATGTTTGGTAGCTTTTTGTACTTATTTGCATCAAGGCCAAACATTATGCAAGAAATATGTTTAGTTGTAGGATTCCATGTTGCACCAAAAGAATCTCATGTCAAAACATTGAAAATAATATTTAGATACATCAAAAGAAATATTATCTATGGGCTATGGTATGCCAAGAGAAATTATTTTTCCTTGAAAAAATATACAAATGCAAATTGGGTTTGATGTGAATATAATAGGAAAAAGCAAAAGTGGAGAAGTAGTATTTTTGGGAAACAAGTTAGTTTCCTAGATGTGCAAGAAGAAAGAATAAATCACTCTATCCACTATAGAAGTAGAGTGTGTATTAGCCGCAACATGTTGTACTCAAGTCCTCTAGATGAAGCAGACGATCAAGGACATAAAAGTTGAGTACAAAGAACCTATCTCAATTGTTTGTGATAATTCAAGTTCCACATCTCAAAGAATTCACTGATGCACTCTAGAACAAAGCACATAGTAATCAAGTATCACTTCATTAGAGAGAAGGGTGCAAACAAGGGAGTCAATATGGAGTATGTTACCACAAGTGAACAAGTAGCTGACATTTTTACGAAGCCTCTTCCTAAGGAAAAAATTGAATATCTAAGGTAGAAGTTGGGAGTCATTGCTGCCACATCATATCAATAATTATTAGTGATAGGGAATGAATGCAGGGGGAGATTCAATTTTACTTCATTAATCCCTATAAATGGAGAAAGAGTTCAAGTCAAGTAAAATAGTTTTACAAACTTCTAACAACTTGATGGTAGCATAGTCAAATACTCCCACTTGAATTTCTTGTCAAAGAGGGAGTATATTTCTAGTGTGGGTATTCCATTTTTAATTGATGTCAAAGGGGGATAAATATGAGAAAATTCCCAACATAAGAGCAAGGATAATTTTAATGAGAAGAGATGCATGTCAAAGGGTAGTGAATTTCTGTGTAAATGGTTAAATTGGTATAGATCTTTAAGGTTACATGCTACAATTGGTATCAACCCATTTATTTAATTGGTATGAGAATTTAATTTTCCCATCAATGAAGAAGGGGGATATTTTTAGCATATTGTTGTCATTGATTTCTAAGGAGAGATAAGGTATGTTGTGGATCTAGTTTTGGAAGATGGAGTGTAAGTTTCAGAAGTTGCTCAAGATGTTGCATTGTTGTCATGCAACCATGTCATAGTGTTGCAAAGAATTCTTCTAGTGTCCATGAGAAAAATCAAAGGATAGATTTGACATGGGTTTTATGACATCTTCTCAAAAAGGTAAAGCGAAAACCCAAAGGATATAAAATAGACCAGGAAATAAATTATGTTTCCTCTTGATCAAAATTAGGGTTTAGTGGTTAAACCCTAGGTTTGCAGTCACTGTGCCCAAATAGATATTCTATTTTGATTTTGATTTCCTATCACAGGATACCATTTGTATAAGTGACAACTTATGTAATTGAGATCATTTTGTGACTAGCTCCATTACCTTTCAGTTGCTATAAATTATGTATCCCTATAAGGATCAGATGGTGCACACTCATTAGTTTCATATTTGATGGGTATCATTAAGGTCCCATGTATCACACAAAATTATTTGAAGCTATCTTATAGTTTAGCGATGTACGATGGAATATTATCAATGACTGCAACCAAGGATATCCGATGGTGACCACTAGACCATGACACTTGTGGTGGGACCCCATCTATACCTTGCGAGGGAGTGGGGAAAAATGGAGATCAAATATGGTTTTGATCGAATGGTGCATGAAGTTGGTAATGGATCTTGATGATGTAAGAAAGACACATGGTGATATATCACTCAGTCGCTTCACATTGTGGTTGTGAAGAAAAGTGATGTGATGGTTTGAAAGATGAGAGATGAATGATGGGATCTAGTGGAGTATGATGTTATAAAATATAGGTGGAAAAAAAAAATTACATCGCAAAGGATGCACTCATTTATATAGTGAAGAAAGGTGAAGGAAATATTTACATGACTAGTGATGAACAATCAAGATCATTTGATGAAGATCAAACAAATATTGTTGCACTTCTTCACATTGAAAGAATGAAAATTAGTGCTCTTTATAAATAGTGATATGTGATGGATGATAGAGATCAAAGAGGCACATATTTAACAATGATATCTAAGGTGATTCACATAATGGAAATGACTGATGATTCCCAAAGAAAAGTAGTGATGTGTCATGGCTATAAGATAGATGAGATATACAAAATAGTTTTAAAGGATATCAATCCAATGAATGTGTTTTAAAGATTTTGAGATCAAAGGTGATATAGAGGATCATGGTGCAAAGAATGTAGATTAATGGCCCATATTCATATGAAGATATCAAACAAGTAAGTCCTCATAAATAGGGCTTTGACTGGTAACCGACTTAGTTAACGAATTTAGTTAAATCAACTACACTTGTGACCAATGTCGATGAATTTTTGATCTACTAAATGGTGACACATGTTCCTAAAATGATGAAAATCTGATCAGAGTGGATACATATAGAAAAAAAAAAATTCATATCCAATTCTAGGGTTTAAAAAAGAGAGAATGAGGACAAATTCTCTACACTAGAATTTAATGTTGTGGGTTAAATGTAGGTGTATGGTACCTTAGAAGATATCCTCAAACCCTAACTAAAGATATACATGTGGTAGAGAATATCGAGGCAATAAAAAATGGTCAACAACTACACAAAAGAGATTATTAGAAGATATACTAAGTGTAGTATCTGTGTGAATTGGGAGAAGAGTGAGTACACACAATAGAAGGAATTTTGGGCTCCTAAGGTAAACAAATTATACACTAAAAATAAAAGTGATATCTATAAAAGGTGTGTGAGGATGCATTCAAGAGGATAGAGAATGCACTAACTAAAAAGGAGAACAAAGAATAAATGAGGGGTGTAGAGTAGAGAAGAGAGTTGCTAAGATAGCAACATAAACTTGAGCAGTTGCAGAGTAAGCTATAAAATCAAATTGTGTTCTTAATAAAATTTTTTTAATAATCCTATATGCTTGAAATCTGATTGGTTGGCACCATCGGATAATTGGGTTGGCTCTTAAAATAAAGGAAATAAGTTGGTGCTCCTATATTAGGGGATTGGTGTCTCCTTAGGGTCGGTGTCCTTAAAAGTTGTAACAAAAGGTTCTTTGTGAGGTTGAATTAGGAAAGTAGCTCCTAAAAATATTATCTCATCACGTGGTATTTCCTATCTTAGGTTTTCCACATATATCTTTTGTGATGAGTTTTTAGCTTGTGTTCTTGTTTAAATTTTTGTATTTCATGTTTCAATTTGCGCACTAAGTATTTAAGAAGGTAGTTTTCTCTAACGGTTAAATAGTTAAAAATTTATTATCTATTGATTCATCCCCCTCTTAGTATATTGTTGTGATCCAACACTAACCCTTCTTTCAATTATTTTTCCTCTCTTGGGGGTGTGTCATGTATGATACTTCATAAGGTGTGAACTCCAATACATTGGGTAATATCTTTTTTGATCCATTTATTACTATACACCCTTTGTGGTGATGTTATTTTAAATGCCCCTCGAGGCATCACATTTCGATTTTTGTCCCCTATGATGTTAAACTTTGTATACAATTTGAGGTGATTTTTTTCATAAACCATGAGATTAAACTTTGTACACCCCCTGAGGTGATTTTCATCCTCCATGATGTTAATCAACCCCATATGAAATTAAATTTATATGCTCCCTAAGGTTTGATTTGTAAAATAGCCCATTGACTTAATATAATGTAGCTTGTTGACTCATTAACTTGAGAAAATTTTAATGTTTCCACCTAGCATAAAACAAGTTTCTTGCTAGTTGAGACATGTCTTTCATGAGATACCTAGCATAGCTCAACTTTCTATAATTGTGTAACCCATCATATTACATGAACACATAGCATATCATAGCTTGATAACCAATGAATATATGAAACTCATGAGTGGTTTAGCATAACACACTTTTTTAGCTCTTATGAGATCACTATATTTTCTAATATACATTAAAAATATGACATTTGGTATTTGAGGAAAATTTAAGACTGAGGTATATTTTCCTTATCGACTCAAATCCTTTTGTACTAAAATTGTGTTTGTGTTTTCTAATTTGTGTCTTTTGTGTGTCTTTTTGGTGTTGGAATTTGTGTTTGTGTTATATTTATGTAATGTTATGTTATGTGTTTTGTTTGTATCATGTATGCTTAATTTTTTGTCATGTTATATTGTACTTCACTTTACATGTGTGTGTTCCTTTATCCTAATGTTATCATTTCATAGGATATTGAATCTTGGTGGCTAACACATCCCCTATATTAAATGCTATCTAATCTCTTCAATATTTAGATAATTGAACCCCTCTTGACCTATCTATACTTTGGTTTGAGTCCTAGCATAAGTTCACACTCTCACTAAAGTCGAGGATAAATCAAGTGTCAAAAATTATCACCCTTGAAATTTTTGTATTAGGTTTAGTGCCACCCTATGTTATTGGACCTAATTATGCATTAATTGCTCATTTTTATAAACATTGTTAAAAATAAAATATGGGAATCAAGCTATGATTTTAATATTTCCCTTGAAACTTTTAATCCCCAAAATGGTGGATCTAGTCTAGGGCGTATTGCACCCTAGACTACCTAATTTGGTATGAAATTCAAATATATCAATATTGGTAATTTATTATTTTAATTTTGAACTATTAACATTTAGTTTTTAGGAAATTACAAGAATTGCATATTAATAAAAGGTATTTTCAGCTTTTAAAGTCCCAAGAAAAACTAGTAATTTTGAGAAAGAAATAATTATCATTATCAAACATTCAAGATTAGTCATGAGCACAAATATTGATACTATTGGAACATTTTTTCATTCAAGAATAATGTCATGTGTTATGTATGTTTTTTTCATGTTTTTTATGCAATTTTTTTATGTAAGTTTTGTTCAAATACATTCAATTCAAGCAAAAATTGATCCTTAAAGGTGATGAGTATGAATTTAGTCCATTAAGGAGATCAAATATGAGTGGTAGGTTGCAACAAGTTGTCAATTCAATACTTTCTTATCATTGACCTCTATACAAAAAATGATAAGATCTCGTTTATATCATAATTTTCCATTGTGGAGCTAGGAATACCAACACGAGGTTTGACTGAGGCCATCCCTTATATAGCACAACCCTTCCCCTATTCCAATGTGTGCATGTTATATATCTAAAGTGATTTGAAGGAATATTGAAGGCTATTTATTCATTAATACACTCAAACTCTACAAGTTTTCATGTCACAAAATTTATATTTTCTCATCAAAAAGTGATTTTTTGATAGCAACTCTGAGAAGATAGAAGATACAGATAAGCAACCACAAAACTTTATTTTCAATTCCAAAAAAAAGGAACATTCTAGGGTGTACTATGCCCTAGACAAGCTAATTTGGCATCAATTTTATATCCAAAGTTCCCTCGTATCTACCCTTTGGATTTCTATATTTGACTTTTATTTTTGTAATTAGATTACCAAAAATCATAACAAACTACTAAATTTTCATAGTTTTCATAATTAGAACATTGTATTTTACACATCAATCATCACAATCATCCATAAATAAAACCCTAAACATTGGATTTGGTGGAGCTTGCAAATCCATGGCTATTTATGAAATTTTGAGGTCCTTGAGGTTTTGAAACTCCCCAATTATGTCAATTTAGGGTTCTAAAAATACAAGGTGGGGCTTCCTAAAAACCTTATATGTAAAACCCTAACACCTTTTTCCTTGTCACTTTCTATTTAGTTCACTCATTGGCCTATTAGACCTATTTATTGATTGGTTAGATGACTTATGTCATGTGTTGTCATGTTTCCACTGACCCCTTTCCCTAGTTAGATTCGTCATCACCCCACTTGAAATTTTCAAAATTTTCAAATGTTATGCGGGTCAAAAAGTATTCAAACCTTTTTTATATGTATAAATCCTATTTCTAAAATTATATGTCTAAATATCTTGTCAACCTCACAAGGTCCCCATTTTAAGTTACAACGTATTGCACTTGTAGTTAAAAATACTTAAATAAGTAGCTAGACCCCATAGATTAAATCTGAATTGTTCCCCATCAGCCTGCATTGATAAAATAATCACTGAAAAGCCTATGCGGGACAAAGAGTGTGTGACAAGTGTCCACCCATTGGTGGGACCTATAGATTTAAAAGGTGGTGATGATGAAAATACTTGAGGAACCAATGGTTCCTACACAATGTGTTGATCAAATCCTAGTTGTTCCTTGCTAGACTATGGGGGCACACAAGGAGATTAAAATTCTATGTGGGGTTATAGGCATGCGACATGTGGAAACCTTTAAGCTTGTTATTCATGGTGGGTCCTGATACTTATTTTGTGATAAGACATTCAGTAACTTAGGTTTAAAGATCAAGATCAATTGCCACATTTTAAAGTTCATTTGGGATCAAATTTCAGTTCCTCATCCTTAATCTAACGACTGATATTCAAACTGTAATGGCTAATTTCTCCTATTTGTAGGAAGAATATAGAATTAATTGGTTACTGACATATCCAGCTGCTTGATTAGATTTGATCAACTGAGGATTGATTTCCCATAATAATTTTTCACTATACTCATTGTTAGACGACACCATTACTCCTTGATGTGTTGCAAACACAATATTCTCTTGTCAAGGAATGTTTATCTAGGGATTTATTGTAGATTTCATGGGCACCCATTCTACTGTCCATGAGATTATCATTATGGAGTGTGGTTGAGGTGTTAGGGCCTTTATGGCTAGTTGTTTCTTTATTTTGGTGGCAATTTAGACAATTGAAATGTAATAAGAGTTCACCTTTCTAAAACCCTAGTTTGGCGAGGGTTAAGTATTTTGAATTTGAATTTGAGTTACGCTTGCACTATAAAGGAAAATTATTTTTTTCTATTTTGGTTCCATTCTCTCAAAAAAATTTAAGTCTCTTACCTTAGCCTATGTAGTGTTTTATTCTTCTACATCTAGGAAAGAAGTGTTATAATGTCTACTTTGTAACAAGAATAGATGATTGATATTCCCATTGCATTGTATCAAATAGTATGCATTAGTCTTATCATTCTCTCATCTATTGTACTCATTACATTTTTAATCAAAATAATAAAGGATTGTTTTCTAGTTCTCATATCACATTTGTTGATCATGAATGTGTGAGTTATTATTTTTTGTTGAAGGAATATTGTAATTTATTTAAATTCATATATTGAGGTTGTGATGATGCAATAAGGATTTCTAAGAAGTTTGATGGTATCGATCTTTTGCTGGTTTCTTGCTACAAGATAGTAAGTTTATCAGAAGCCAAGGGCTGGTCTATTGTAGGATTTTTTACTTAATTTCTAGACTCTATTTAGATAAGGCACTAGTCAATCTATGCCCCAAAGCCTAATTCTAAGGTAGATCCAATTTTATAATAAAAAAACAAAATGTTTTACTTACCTTCATTTTTACTTTTATGTTTACTTCCATACTACCAAATGTCATTGAGAGTATAGAAGTTTGCAATGATGATTTGTCCCATCTGTCACCCTTCTCCCATAGTAACATGATGATATGCTATCAAAGGAATCATGTAATAGAGTTATTATATGAGTATGATGTTATAGGGGTACCCAACTTGGTTTTGTAGAGCCTAAAGTGTAGAGGATAAATTATAAATCTATCTCATATTTGCTAGCCATTGACCTAGGGTCTCTAGGTATAAGAAGTAGCTAGTCTTTAGGAGAACCTAGACAATCACCTAGAAATACCAACAAATTGGTGACTCTAGTGGGGATAGAAAGTATTCTACCTGATTTTCTATGTCCTAGTGGATTGAGTCAAGAGTTTTATTCAATGCCATCTCTTAAAAGGTCATAAACTTTTCTTATTTTGAAAGATTTTTTCTAAGTACATTGAAAGAGAGAAATATTATTCCCATTAAATTGGGTGGTGACTCTACACTCTAAAGAATAGTTCAAAATCAGAAGCTACAATAATGCATGAAAGAAGATCAATTCACAATAATGACTCTTCGAGAATAATAGAGGGAGGACATATAAGAAGACAAAAATCTTAGAATGAAAATGATCAAAGTCAAAATAACCAGGATCCAAGTAAGTCTGGTCATACTTTTGATAAGAATACTGGTTATATTCTCGATAGTGAGGATATTTTTTATTTTTCTCAACAAAAATATGCCCAGATAAATAAAGAAGAAGGATTGACCACACCATTGGTAAAGCCTACAAAATCTTAGAGAAGAGAAAGGAAAACAAGGATCACTGAGCAGAGTAGGGTTAACCCTGCTCAAGAACTTTTAGATCATAATATATCCCCTGGGAATTCAGTGATACAAAAATTGTATGATGATCCTACTATTTCAAGAGGCCATACATGTTGGTGTAATTAAGCATGTTGTACCTTGCCCTAGGCTATAATTACACCTTAGTTAAGTTTACTTAGGGACCACATAAGAGGTAGTTGGAGCATTTCAACTTTTGGTGGACTTATCATGTTATTACTTTATCATCTCCACCTTTCATAGAGATATCATGTGATTATCACATTATCACTTTTCCACTTTAGGTAGATTGATAGATTTTCAGTGTTGTCTCATCTCATAATATTATGACACTTGTCATAATCTCATGCCCTTCTATGTTCTCACTTTGGCTATATAACCAAGGGGTCTCCGATGTACTTTTACAATACATTCTATTTGCATCATTGGCAGAATGCATCTTATTCTTGTCATATTATTTTTATCTCTCTTATGCGTCTGCTTTATATTAGGCCTCTTGATCTTTGGTGGCTACCTTCATAGCCAATTCTTACATGGTATGAGAGTTTTTGGAGTTCCTTTGGATGGTCATTCTAGGGAGATCTTGAGTGTAATCTTGCATTTTCTTGATAGAAATATGAGATTCTAGGGGGTTCCATTTTTGGCCTTGTATTGTAGGTGCATTTTGGGAGCTTGTTGCATCAGATCTGAGCTCACCATTTTGTCTAGAGTGTATGAGATAGTCATATTTGAAATTTTTTTCATCCTAGTTGGACATTGGAGGCAAAATCTACAAGGGTTTGAAGATTGAAGGTGGTTGCCAAATCTAGGAGCTAGCTACCATTTCAGAGAATTTTCAACCAAAAAGGACATCGCCGTCATGATTAGAACAGTCAAAAACCCTAAGATCGACTGCCAAATCATCCAAATTGGATCAATTTTCCGGGGAGGCAAAAAACTTTTGCCTAGGGAGTCGTACAACCCCCTAGGTCATCATAATTGGGATGGTATGGTCTTTTTTTAAAAAAAAAATATTATATTGAAATTTTTTTGAATTTTTTTTATAAAATCAAATCAAATTGCACTCGACATATTTGTTTTTAAAATTTTTTTTATTTATATTAAAAATCAAAATAAAATATATTTTTTAAGGTCGTGGTCATACCATGACCTGCGTAGAGGTTCTCCATGGACTGTACACACAGGGGTGTTAGAATCCAAGATCACCTGTATGCAATCACCTGTCACATGCAAAAGACATTCAGAACCAGAGAAGATCTGTAAACCTCAAAGTGTAAAATGCATTATTAGAATCTCAGTTATTACAAAGAGATCAATCCTTATGAAGGAGATCAAGAAACCCTAAATGAAACCCTAGTGTGCACACTTAATAATTAATAAATAATTATTAATGTGCCTAAGTTTAGCTTAAGCAACTAAAGGAATAAGTGACTTAATTAATTAACCAGTATGATATAATTAATTAAGCATAATAACTTATTACTCTAACACCCCCCCTTAAGATGAACTTAGGAAGAAGCTAAAACACTAGAAGAAGATGCATGCAAGAAAGATGGGTCCCGACAACTAGGCCTAATCAGGTACCCATTTACAAATGCAAGAAAGAGGTAGAGGAGGAAAACCCAGGTGGGACAAAACCCCCTACAATGATATGACATGCTGCAAAGAAGCACAGGAAGAACATTGTAGAGTAACACTGGAACCGCAATCTGGCAAGCAAGGAAAGATACTTCTATCTACAAGAAACCATATCGGAATCATAATGATGCAATAGCAGACCTGATGCCATGAAACACTCAAAAACTCCAAATGAGAAGAACGTTGGAATCTATGAAGTAGCTGTCGATTATTGAATGATGTATCACTGAAAACAAAGTGCAAAGATGCAAGATGCACTCTCCCAATTGTCAAAATATCCAAGTAATCTCCAAAACACCCATTGGGCCAAATCTGGATTAATGAAAAACATAGGATAGATACAAAAAAAATTGCATGGACAGCAACATAAAGCTCCTCAATACCTTTCCAATGCCGCAAAGATAGCGAAAATCAGAGATCGTGGCAAAGAGTTATGAGCTCGGAAGCATAAAATAAACATCTGACTTCAACCAGAAATAAATAAAGAAAAATAGGAAAATACTGGAAAATAAACTACATCAAATGAAAGTGCTCGGAACCAGCTTTCCGGTGATATCTCGTTTGCCTGATTTCGATACCGTACGCCCAAGTTATGCCAAAAACAAAAAAAACTGCTCCTTGAAGGAAAATTAGGGCTAGGAGGGGACAAACACCGACGTACGAACGTTGACATCATGCTGACGTCAGTGGTTCAGGAGCATAAATTTGATAGCTTGGAGGTCGTCGCCGCAAAAAACATCCCCCCTGCAGAAAATTTTTAGGCCCCTGGTCACCATATGACCGCAGGCAAAGCCAAGGGGGGCTGGAGTGGGCCGAGGGTTGGGCGCGGAGCTCCCAGTCCCCCATATGACCACAGACCGAGCAGTGGAGGCCCATGGGGGCTGGTGGACTGGCGGACCGATGATGGTGAAGGGGCGGTGCCACCCATGGCTGCCAGGTGGTGCGCTGGCGGTGCCCTCATTTCTTCTGTGAGCGTCGAAGTTTTTAAAAAAACATGCGGTTTTTTTTAAAAAAATTGATTTTTTTTCGGAGTTCATGCCTTGTGAAGTGTGCCGGAGAGGCCGTATGGCCTCCCTGGCAAAAAAAAATTGCCTCAGAAACCAACTGCTCAAAAATGGATGATTTGATAGGCATTTCTAGGGTTTTGGGGCACTGCGAACGTGATGACGACGTTCATTTGAGCCCATAGTGTCCCGAAAATTCAGCTACCCCCAGATCTTGCAAAAAATATGCCTATGGAAACCCTTGCACTTGAAATTCACTGAGGAGCCATATCTTCAGATCACGAATAGGCAGCGACAGGTCTGGAGCTCTAATACCATGTTAGAATCCAAGATCACCTCTATGCAATCACCTGTCACATGCAAAAGACATTCAGAACCAGAGAAGATCTGTAAACCTCAAAGTGTAAAATGCATTATTAAAATCTCAGTTATTACAAAGAGATCAATCCTTATGAAGGAGATCAAGAAACCCTAAATGAAACCCTAGTGTGCACACTTAATAATTAATAAATAATTATTAATGTGCCTAAGTTTAGCTTAAGCAACTAAAGGAATAAGTGACTTAATCAATTAACCAGTATGATATAATTAATTAAGCATAATAACTTATTACTCTAACAAGGGGTTCCTCACACCATGTGGTGCCTATTTCTTCACCACAGCCTGACCTTCCTTCGCCAATTAACATTCACTACTAGTGGTAGCTAGTACAATCAAATTATGGTGAAAATTTTCTTACCACCCATGGCCAATTCAATAACTAGTGGCAGTCCAAGCATGATTCCATGAATATTCTTTAAGAATATTTTGAGAAGAATATTTCGCCTCCAATCGATCCTCCTGCGACATTTACTCGGGTGTGAAATTTAGGCCAAGGATAGATTTTTTGTGACGGGAATTTAGACATCAAATTCAATCTAGCAATCTGGTGACATCAGCACCATGTCAGCATCCTAGGAAAATTTTCCTACCACTCTCCGTTGGTGTTTTTGTTTTTGCAATTGATCTTCAAAACCTCATATCTCATTTATTTTGGCTCTGTTTTTCAAGATTTCTTTTTTGATTTGGCCTAATTTATGTGCTCAACATGTTGGTGCAATTTGTTTCTAGATTTGATGCATGAATGTTTCAAAAATTTCAATTTTTCATAGGTGTAGCTCAGTTGTCACCATTTTTGCAACTTTTGGGGCTCTATTTAGGCTCATACAAACTCCTTTTAAGGTGCCATTTTTTTTAAAGTGCATGATTTTTTTTAACTTCATAGTGGTGCTATTAGTTTTTAGTGATTATGATAGAAAAAATATACTTTCAACACTTGGTCTTGTTTGGCCTATTTTGGAATTTGTAAAGATAAGATCTTAGTTTGGTATTTTGCATCAATAATTTGAGTCTATTATAGCCTAATTAAGGTTGTTGTAAAACATTGAAAATCAAAAGCCCATTTTTCTTGGCTTGCAAGTGGCCAATGTAGATGCACAAAGTATAAAGTTGCAAATCATTTTTTTTTGGGGGGAGGTTCTTTGATTGAGTGAATTTGGGGGGTGTCTTGTGTGGTGATCCTCTCTCTCTCTATCTTTTTCTCTTTCATTTTTCTGCTATGGGTTCTTCTAAGTTTCCTTTATTAACTCCACATAACTATGCTTCTTGGTAAATTGATGCTTGGAGTAAGTTAATGGAAAAATGATTAACTCATTATATAGATGGTGTTAGAGTAATAAGTTATTATGCTTAATTAATTATATCATACTGGTTAATTAATTAAGTCACTTATTCAATAATCGACTACTGCTTCATAGATTCCAGCGTTGTTCCCATTTGGAGTTTTCGAGTGTTCCATGGCATCAGGTCTACTATTGCATCATTATGATTCTGATATGGTTTCTTGTAGACAAAAGTATCTTTCCTTGCTTTCCAGATTGCAGTTCTAGTGTTACTCTACAGTGTTCTTCCAATGCTTCTTTGCAGCATGTCATATCATTGTAGGGGGGTTTTGTCCCACTAGGTTTTCCTCCTCTACCTCTTTCTTGCATTTGTAAATGGGTACCTGATCAGGCCTAGTTGCCGAAACCCATCTTTTCTTGCATGCATCTTCTTCTAGTGTTTTAGCTTCTTCCTAAGTTCATCTTAAGGGGGGGTGTTAGAGTAATAAGTTATTATGCTTAATTAATTATATCATACTGGTTAATCATTTAAGTCACTTATTCCTTTAGTTGCTTAAGCTAAACTTAGGCACATTAATAATTATTTATTAATTATTAAGTGTGCACACTAGGGTTTCATTTAGGGTTTCTTGATCTCCTTCATAAGGATTGATCTCTTTGTAATAACTGAGATTCTAACAATGCATTTTACACTTTGAGGTTTACAGATCTTCTCTGGTTCTGAATGTCTTTTGCATGTGATAGGTGATTGCATGCAGGTGATCTTGGATTCTAACAAATGGAACTATTGTTGCACCATCTGATCCTAAAACTGATCCTAATGATCATATGGATTGGATCACAAAAAATACTATGGCTCTTGGAAATTTAAGGAAATTTTTATCAAAAGATCTAATGTTTCAAATTGAAAAGTATAAAACAATTAAAGAAGCTTGTGAAAAGTTTGGTCAATTGTATGGCCAAGTTGATGAGATTAGAGGTTATCATCTTGACATTGATCTCACAATGTTAGATCCCAAGAATTTTGATATAATCTAAGACTATGTCACTAAGGCAAATGAGCTAAGAGCACAACTTAAGGATTGTGGCATTGACAAAAGGATTCACAATTGGTTTACAATTTTTTGGGAAAGATTCCATCAAAATATGCAACATTTGTTTCTAGCTTCCAAACCCATCATTTGACAATAGGTAGTTCTTTCACTCTTCCATCATTTTATGCATTCACAAAAATGTTGATGTTAGAGAAAGAAAATTTAATAAGCATGGGGATTCTCAAGTCTTGAAAGTCAAAATATTTGGTGGCTAATCGAGGGAATCAAGGGACTCAAGGAAAGGGTTATAAATGGAAGTATAAGAAATTTAAGCCAAAGACACAACAAGATAAAGCACAATATCCTCTCCACAACAAGGTATTTATTCATCTTATCCCAAGAAGGGAAATTCAAGAAAGAAGGAGAGACCAACTTGTTCATATTGCAAGAAATTTGGTTATGATGAGAATCATTGCCACACTAAGAAAATTGATGAGAATCATCAAGAAAAATAACATCATTTTTCCATCCACCTACAAGGAGAAAGATTCATCTCCTTACACTTCCTCATAATCAAAAGGAAAAGGGAAAGCATTTATGGCTACTACACCTATTCTTCACAACAACGTATACTTGACTCGAGTGCTACTCATCACATGCATTTGACAAGGGAGGAGTTTTCTTCTTTGAATCCATCTAAGGTACCTTACATCTTCATAGGTGATGATACTCAAGTGGACATTGAAGGAAAAGGTTCGGTTGTCATGGATGATGGAACATTTGAGAATTTTCTCTATGTTACTAACTTGAGCACCAATCTTCTTTCAATCTACCAAATCACTCACTTTGGAGATGGCAAGAAATTTGAGTTTCTACTAGATTTAGTTGTGGTCAAAGAACTTAAGGATGATGCCTTGGTTGTAGTGGGACAATCCAATCACAAAACATGAATTTACTCATTCTCCCACTTTGTGCCTAAGTCTCCTTCTACAACCTTGATCACTAATTCAAATTTAGAAATTAATCTATGGCATGAGCAATTTGGAAATCTTAATTACCATAATCTTCAGCAGCTTAGCTCCAAGGATATGGTTACAAGACTCCCTCAAATAAAATTTTCAGAAGGTTTATGTTTAGTTTGTTCCTTGGGTAAGCATCCAGAAGAGAAGTTTGACAAATGCAAGTCTTGGAGAGCTTTGCAAGTTCTTCAATTGGTTAATAGTGATGTAGCACATCCATTTCCAATGCCATCATTTAGAAAGGCCCATTATAGCCTCACCTTCATTGATGACTACTCCCACTTCACTTGGGTCTATTTTATTGTTCACAAGAGTGAAGTGTTTGACAAATTTCTAGCCTTCAAGGCTCATGTTGAGAATCAATAAGGGAAGCAAGTCAATATTCTTCATATAGACAATGGAAGGGAATATGTGAAAATAAACTTGAGTAATTATTTAATCTTGAGGGGATTGATCTTTAGCATTCAGTTTCCTACACTCCACAATAGAATGGTGTTGCTGAAAGGAAGAATAGAACCCTTAAGGAGATGGCTATTTGCATGATTTATACTCATTCTCTTGTCCCTCAGTTTTGGGTAGAAGCTATATGTTTTTCCACTCGCATTTAGAAACGATTTCCACATAAGGCTTTGAAGTGTATGAATCCTTTGGAGGCTTCGTGTGGTAGAAAATTGGTTGTGAGAGACTTCTAAGTTTTTGGTTGTCTAGCTTGGGCACACATACCTCCAAAGAAGTGAAAGGCATTGGAACCTCAGAGTAGGCCTTGCATATTTTTTGGATATCCTGAAGGTGTTAAGGAATATAGACTTTTGGATCCAGAGACACATGAGCTATTCATTGAGAGGAGTGTTCACTTTGAGGAAATGTCTCCTAGCTTGGCCTCTAATCCTCCTCTTCCTTCCCCCATAGTGGAAAGTGATGATAGTGACTTAGATGATGATTCTTTCTCAACTCTGACTCGTAGGATCACACCTTCATAGGGTATGCTTGTAGTTGAGGATCCTCATCCTTCATCTCCTACTAGACCTCATTGGGCTTGACAAACTCTTGAGTCAGCAGGTTCTCTTGTTGGGGATCCTTCAGATACTTGAAGGACTCAGTCACAACATAAAGATTTTCCACATAATTTTATTGCTAGTGCTTATAATCCAAAATCCTTCAAGCAAGCATAAGGAGTTATAGAGTGGGATTTAACAATGGAGAAAGAATATAGTTCCTTGACGAGGAACCACACATGGGATTTAGTTCCACTCCCTAAGGGGAGAAAGGTGGTTTGATGTAAGTGGATCTATTAGACCAAGTATGCAGCAAATGGAAGTGTGGATAAATACAAGGATCAGCTTGTGTCAAAAGGTTTCTCATAGGTTCGAAGTGTTGACTATATAGAGACCTTTTCACCCATTTCTAAGATGAACTCCATTCGCTGGACACTTGCTATTGTTGCAGCTCATGGTTGGGTTGTATATCAGATGGATGTGAAGAGTGCATTTCTTCATGGGGATATTTAAATGGAGAAGCCACAAGGATTGATACATGTTTCTTCTTTGATTTTTAGACTGAGGAAGTCTTTCTATGGCCTCAAACAGGCCACTAGGGCTTGGTATGCCAATATGGATTCCTTTCTTCTCTCAGTAGAATTCACCAGGTGTCATTCCAAATTGAATTCCTACATTTTGTGATAGGATGACATGGATGATGCTCATTTGTTACTTGTGCTCTATTTTGATGAATTGATCATTACAAGGAGTACCTACTCCATCATTGGTAGTGTCAAGTCTTCTTTGTAGGAAAAATTTTGTATGACTGCCTTGGGCCTTTTGCACTATTTCATTAGGATTGAGATCACATAGTCAACTTCTGGGATGTGTCTTTCTCAACCCAAGTATGATCTTGATCTTCTAGCTCATTTTCACATGGATGACTGTAAGCCTACTCCAAGTACCTTTCTTTCAAGGGTCAGTATTGAGGCTAAGTGTTCTACTCCACTTGTTGATGCCACTTTGTATTGTCATATTGTTGGGAGTCTCATCTACATGACTCAAACACATCGTGATATCTCCTTTGCAATTGGCATGGTTTGACACTTTATGTAGGAGCTACATGAGCTTCATTGGAAAGTAGCCAAATGCATTTTGCATTACATATAGGGTACACATCATCATGGGATTCACTATGCAAGAGATACATGACTTACCTTGGGTGGATATACAAATTTTGATTGGGCTAGCGATCTTGATGATTGTAAGTCCACTTTTGGATGCAACTTTAATTTTTGTTTTGGCCCCATTTGTTGGCATAGTAAGAAGCAATATGCTATTTCTCTTTCTTTAACTGAGGTTGAGTATCAAGGGGTGATTAATGTCGCTATTTAGGCTATTTGGTTTCAGAATATTCATACTAAGTTTGGCTTCACTATTCCACATACCATAGTCATTCATTGTGACAATTAGAGTGCCATCTAGATCTTGAAGATTTTGGTCCACCATCAGAGGACCAAACACATTGAGATTCACATGCACTACATAAGGGAGCTGATATAGGAACATGTAATCGATTTACAGTATTGTTCTATAGTGTAACAGGTAGCATATATCTTCACCAAACCCTTCACTGAGAGTACATATCATAATTTGCGAGCTCTATTAGGGGTGCAAGATGTTTCATCTAAGGAGGTCACTTGAATTCTTCATTCTCTCTTATGGGGGGACTTTTTCCTCTTCTAGGGGTTTTGTCCTTCTCATACATATGAAAGATTTTTTCTCTTGTTTTTCATCTCTCTTTTGGGAAGGAGTTTTTTCCCATGTGGTTTTCTCCCTATCTCCACTTTATGAGATATTTCATTTCATTTTTGTACATGGGTACCTAACATGGCCTAGTTGTTGGGACCCATCTTGCATTGTCTTCTTTTGTGTACATTCTCCCTAAGTTGCACTTGATGGGGGGTGTTGGTGTAATTAAATGTGTCATACCTTGTCCTAGGTCATAATTACACCTTAGTTAAAGTTTACTTAGGAACCACATAGGAGGTATTTGGAGAATTTACATTTATTTTTGGTGGAATTATCTTGTTATTAATTTATCATCTCCACCTTTCATGGACATATCATGTGATTACCTCTCCACCTTTTGTGGGTGATCCACCATTTTTGATGATCATCACCTTATCACTTTTCCACTTTAGGTGGAGTGATAGATTTTCACAGTTGTCTCATATCATAAGATTATGAAACTTTTCATAATATTATTCCCTTCTATGTTCTAACCTTGGCTATATAACCAAGGGGTCTCCTATGTACTTTTATAATACATTCTATTTGCATCATTGGTAGAATACAAATTACTCTTGTCATATTCTTTTTATCTCTCTTATGCTTGTTCTTTCTATTAGGCCTCTTGATCTTGGGTGGCTACCTTCATAGCCAATTCTTACAATACATTTTCTTTTGAAAACCCTATCAATCCCCCATTTACTACTAGAATGACTAATGATTTTTTTTCTCAAGCCCCTCCATTCTTTTTCAAAAGAACCTACTCCCAATGATACAATCCAAAATAGGGAAGAAATATTAAGACAAACTCAATATATGGAGTTAGAGATTGAGATATTGAAGCAAGAAAAGGTTAGAGAAGATGTGATAAAAAAAGTGGTGAAAAAAGGAGAGAAATTGATGGTATGAGAGTTTCACAAAATGTTGTTTGCACCTCCATACCTATACCCTAAACCTAGGCTAGAACTAGCCATCAAATTAGTTTTCCTTTGAATACTTCTCATATAAGAACATGGATCAATCATTAGGAAAACATTATTGTGACAAGTATAGCCTATGTGAGGAATACCTCATTTGGAGGTGTGGGCTCTTCCAATTTACAAATTAATCCAGGCATTAGATCTATACCTACGATTTTTGGTGTTCTAGTTGGGCCTCGAATAAACCACACTCAAGGCCAAAAATCTCAACAAAATATAAACATGGGAAGTATGTCTCAGCCACAATGTAGGGAAAAATATAGGAGTTAGAAATTATGTACCAATTACCCAAGGATAGTATCAAACTAGCCCACAGGTGCAAAGTGGCATCCCATCATATGTAGGAGCTCAATATACCCCTACACTACAACAATCACATGTACTACAAGAAATTTATCAAAGCCATGGTGGTTATCACAATTTAGGAGCAATAAATATTCCTAGAAGAAGACCTCTACACATGGATAAATATAAAGAACTTGATTTTGGGGGAATCCCTATATTCCCTAATCAAGTTTCTAATGAAGTAAGGTGATGTCTTTCTAGATTCTTTGGAAGTGATGTTGTGATGAGTAAGGAACACTTGGGTAATTTTATTAATATTCTAGAAGACTTTGAAGTAGAACATGAGGATGTGGTTATCAAGTTTTTTATAGTCTATTACTGCTAGTGCAAGGGTTTAGTAAAAAATCCTTAGAGAGGCTAGTATTTGATCTTGGAAAGAGTTAAAAAGTGTTTTTAGAGAGAAATATGGTGACAAAATAGATCCAATATTAATGATAAATTAAGTTAAAATTATTTCTAAGGGTCAAAATTAGATGGTTTTAAACTTCAAAATAAGATTTCAAATGGCTATGTCTAGGATCCTAGCCTAATTGAGATTGAATGGGCATGTGTTTTTTGTAACACATTGTAATTCCTTTGACTCTAAAATGGGTTACCACCTCAGAGATAAGAACCCTCAGACCTTGAGGGGTTTATATAGTGTTTCCATCCATATTGAAATCAATATAAGGGCTTCATGAAAGATAGGGAGAAGAGAAGATTTAAATATTCTCGAAAACCCTAAAGGTCATCAAAATGAAAAGACTAATGTGCAAGAAGAAAAGATGGATAAAATGATGAATTCCATAAAATACATAACCTACAAGGTATCAATAAGTTGCAAGGGTTTATCTCATGATAAACCAAATTATCAGAGGAAAGAAAGAATTCCTAAGATTCTAGACTATCCATATAACACAAATTGGCATAATGGTAGGCCTATTCAAAATAATCGGAGAAATATGAAAATAAAGAAACTCCTGATCCTTTGAAAAGAAATAAGGAAGACTTTGTGGAAGATACTCCTTGGTGTGACCCTTGTTAATTTCCACATTATTCTTTACAATGTAGGGTTTCTTAGTCCATGGAGGATAGCCATGAAGCATACACTAATTGTGGTGACTGGCAATTAGAGGATCAAAGAATAAATATGTTGTTTGGAATGAGTGCAGATGGTGAAGGATATTATTTAGAGGAGGGATGTCCAGAAGTTAATATTCAAGATAGAAGACAAAAAAATAATTCTTATCCTCGGAAAGTTTTCTCTTATGATGAGAATGACAATATTTTGAGGGTGAATAACTTAGAATCAATGATAGATGTGATATTGAGAAGGCCTTCAGATGAAGAAATAAAATTATTAAATTTTGATGTTATTGCATAGGCTAGAAGTACTTATAATTTGACAAATAGAATAGTCAATAAAGATCAAGGGAACCCTAGAATAATTTCTATAAAAGAGGGAAATAATGATGCAAATGGTTGGATCCATACAAAGAATAATGATATTAAATTAAGAGAGTCTAAGCAGCTTTAAAATTAGATTATAGTTCCCCTTGTTAAAGACAACCAAAAAGAAAAGAATGATTAAGGAAATAAGGAAGATAAGACTATTTAGAGAAATAAACTTGAAACTAAGAAAGTAAAGTTGAATAAGAAATTTTCCTTAGGTTATAACACTCCAAAATATAGTTTTATGAATATGAACTAGAGCTTGCAAACAATTGAAGTATTAATTCCTCTATTGAGAATGATGAGAATAGAAATGAAAAAAATAGAAAGTGCTTGCCCTCATTTCTAGTGCCCTTGCAATTGGTAATGGAAAAAATTAAACTACCTCTATTGAGAAAGATAAAAGGAAAATGAATGAAGTTGAACCACAAGGAACTCACATTGAGTTACCTAAAGTATTTCTAGGCATTGCTTCAACCACTAGCCCTTGTAAGCTCTCAAAAATGAATGGTTCTATGGAAGAGAACCATCATTTCTGGACCTCAACAATGGAGCAGTTTCATATTTAAAAGCAAAAACTAGAAATGAAACTATTCTAAACTACCAAAGATAATCAAAATGCTTCCAAACAAAAACCAGTCTCCATTGGCATTCTATCACCAAAGTCTTGATATGCACTTTTGCTCTCCGATTTTTGCAAGCATAGATGCATCAAGAGGCTATTAGTGAATGGATTAAGAAAAGCTGTGAAGATATGTGCATGTGCAAGATTCATGTAGGGGTCAAAATAAGAAGAGAGTGTTGTTTAAATAGGAATGTTTGATGACAAAGAGGTTGAGAATGATAAATGTGGGATAAACAGATATTGCAATAATGAATTTTTAAAATCCCACATGGTGTAGTGAAATGAAATGCATATGAGTGGAAATGATAAAGAAGATAGATTAAATGAATGGTGAAGGATTGAATAAAATAATTAATGCATATATTTTTAATGTGGATGAAAATGGTTTATTAATGTTTTATCATGAATTATTTTAATGTTTTTATGAGAATGATTTATGTAAGAATGATAATTTGTCGAAATGAAATTATTTAATTTATGAATGGTTATGAAATGTTTTATGAACAATTATTATTTATTATGCATTATGAATGATCATGTGGTGAAATGATTTAATGATTTATATAAATGCAATATGAAGTGAATGATTTATGCAAATGATTTGATTTAAATGATAATATAGTTTTATTATGAAATGCTAGTGAATGATAGTGCAAAATGATAATGTGACGTATGCAAATGATAATGCAATGATTTAATGATTTGATGAAATGCATGAATAGAAGAAAGTATTGAATGAATTGATCATTTTAATCAATAGATGAGTAATGTGATTTGAGGATAAATTTGAGTGTCTACATTTTGCCCCTCTTTGAGACAATGCAACTTGTTGCGTTGTTTCAAAGAAAAAGATTGATCAACTGATACATGCCCCAGATATATCTTGGTAAGGAATATGATAAGAATGATATGCCCCCTCGAGATATTGATCAGAAAAATTGTAAGAAGATTAATCTCTTGAAAGATGTGACCAAGAAAATGATTAGATACTTGATATTGCGTAAGTGATAAAGCGGTGGTGTACATTTGATGGGAATGCACAATCGATAGGCATAACTGAATAATTGATGGAAATGATCAGTATAGCCGGGTTGATGAGCTAATGAAGCTAATTGAATGATTGGTTGATTGATTAAGGGGACATGAGATTTGGAGATGCAAGTTGATTGATCTCTTTGCAACAAGAAAGTTGAAGAAAATGAAATGCAATAAATGGAAGATGCAAGATGGGAGAAAATGAAGGTGATGAAGCCTCTTGTTCATTTTAAGTGCTTTTATCATCATCGAGCTTAATATGTCACAAATTAGTATAAGTATCTAGATAACATGAACATCTAGATGACATGAATACTGCTTGCATTTTTATTTAGTAATGAAGTATAAGCATCTAGGTATAAGGACCCTAGATGACCTGAATACTTATTGTATGGAAGACACTATCAGACAAGGAATGCTCTCATCCACACTAGACTCATAGGTCCTCGATGGTTTTAGATAGCCATGTCTTAAGACGAGTCGTCCTATGAATAAGAAACAATCCACAAACAACAAACAAGTGAACATGCCCCATCATCGCCTCTCTAGTCCCAGACATCCTAGAGAAGCTAAAAGACATGCCACCAAAGATAAAATCATAAAATAATAAAAACCCAGAAAACAAACATGTGTCATGCTTTGATATGGAACTAATTCTTGGTACGGTTGTACGCTTTTGATTTGGAAGAGGGATTGATAGGTTGCTGCAATATTTGCTTGATTGTTACTCATAATGCAGTTTTATTTTGTTGAAGTTCAAAGCTATGTGGTGATCTGAAAGTGTCATTGTTGAGGGATTTTTGAAGTTATTTGATTTTTTGGATTTTTGGAATATTTGATTTTTATGGATTTTTTCAGGACACTATGATTTTTTTGGATTTTTTCAGGACATTTTATGATTTTTATGGAATTTTTTCAAGACATTTTATGATTTTTATGGATTTTTTCAGGACACTATATGATTATTTTGGATTTTTTTCAGGACACTATATGATTTTTTGGATTTTTTTCAGGACACTATATAATTGTTTGGATTTTTTTCAAGATATTTTATGATTTTTATGGATTTTTTCAAGACCTTTTACAATGGAGAGAGATGGATCTCAAGCAAGAAGATAGAAAAAGAGGGTAGTTTCTTTGACCACGAGATGCTCAATATCCTAACCCATGGCTAAGGTTGAGGAAATGCCCCAGTGAGGAATAGGACCAACCTAGTATGCATGAAAAAGAGAGCAAGTGAGGGGATTGTTGAACAATTCACAAGCCATGGTGAGTGTGAAAAGGATATTATGAAATGGAGGGTGAATGAAAATGGGATGAAAAGATCAAGTAGAGCTCCAAAGGAAGAAGGAGAAAAGCCTATACACATGGGGCCGATTTCTTGGTTTTCACCATGGTACTTGCTCAAGGTGCCACCGAAGTGGTTTTCACCATTGAACGAATTGATTTCTCTTTACTTTTTCATTTTTTTCGTCTTTTTTTTGGTATTTTTTTTCAGGACTTTTTTCCATTTTTTTATATTTTTTCAGGACTTTTTCCTAGCTCTCCGAAGCTAGGTATAGAATTGATAGATGCCAGATCCATAGACTTCCTTGATGATGCCTCGATCCTGTGTGGATGACCATGTTGGATGAAAGTACCCAATCGAGATGAGGAGTACAAGTGGAAAATATGAAGGATGATAGATGTGGTAGATGAAAGAGACTATGGTAGGATCCCTAATGTGCACACTATGTGGGTCATGAAGCTTCAACCAAAAAGGAGCTTGGGCAACTGATGAGCTAGAATACGTGAAGGGGTCGTCATCAAAGGTACATTGAAAGACATCACCGATGGTGTGATATGTCAGATATGTTAACATGGATGGGTGGAATTGCATATATGGTATGATTGAGAGTGACGTGGATGGAGACCTTGGATCAACAAGTTCCTTTTTTGATTTTCTTCCTTGATAGATGCCCCCAGTGATTTTTGATGGAGAGGCATAATTGGAGATCGAATTTTTCTTGCTTTCACTTTTGAATTTTATTTTTGCTTTGTCCAATAGCTTTTTATTTTGGCTAGGGGACTTGTCTTGATCTTCTTTTGTTTTGGATTTGTCCAATAGCTTTTTATTTTGGCTAAAGGACTTTTCTTGATCTTTCTCTCTTTGCATGCTTTCTTTTGATTCTGGATCTCCATTTGAAAAAGATGCTTTTACCTTTGATTCTTGAATTACATCTTTTTTATTTTCTTTGGGTGATACTTGTTGATCCATGTCTACAAGGCAGATGGATGTGGGTGAGATGGTTGAGGGGGATGGCGTGATAGGAATGTTTAGTGGGAAAATGGGAGTGGTGATGCCATCAACGAAGTCTTTGGGACTATCCTTTTCAGTACTGCTAACGTCAAAGGAAGCTTGCACATCCTTAATGACTTGGAAAGATGTCTTAGTAGATGTGACAATAGGAGATTCATATCCTAGCCTAGGGCAGGTGGGATGGAAGGATGATGATTGTATATCCTTGGTAGGGTCATGATCAAAGAGTGGGTTATCATAGATATCCTAGTTAAACATGGGGTTATCATAAATATGAAAAGATTGAGTGGAAGCAAATATGGAAAATGCAAGTGTATCATCAAGATCCCAAAAGGTTTCAATCCAAGCATGGTCATCTTTTTGTGTTCCTTCTGTAGTTGTCTTGATATCATTGTTGGAATTTTGACCCTCCTCAACGACATTAGCAATTTCTTTTGTCGATAAATTATCCATACGGTATTCTCCACATCCCATATCATGGATTTGGACCTTGGGTTTGATGGTGCGATAAATGAAGTGGATGCTTTTAAGGACTCAGGATCAACATATGCTTGAGAAGGAGGTGCTTCATGATTGCTTGGGATTGTGATTTCAGTTTTAGGGCTTAGATTATGGCAATACATGAAAGGGTTGGGATCTCCTTGTATTATGATTTCAACACCATTGTGTGGGAATTTAATGCATTGATGGTATGTAGAAGGTATTGCTTGCATTGCATGAATCCAAGGTCTTCCAAGGAGGATATTATAGGTCAGTGGGAGATCAAGGACTTGGAAAACCACATCCTTTACCATAGGGCCGACTCTGATTGGTAGAGTAACTGATCCTTTAGATGAGCGTTCCTCTTCATCATACGCCTTTATGGTAATCTTATTCCTTGGATCAACTGCATTTTTAGAAAACCCCAATTTTGTGATCAATTCTTGGGTACAAATATTAAGACCTGCTCCTCTGTCTATTAGAACTTGCTTGATCTTGGCATTGTTGATAAGGATGTCAATGTATAAAGTTGCATTATGTGGTTGTCAAGGGGATGAATCATCATTTTTAGTAAAAGTGATGGTGCAAGGTGAGGTGATATGTCCCACCATAGCTTGGAATTGATCTACATGTAGGTTTGTAGGCACTGTAGTAGTAGCAAGCGCTTTATCTAGAATAGCTTTATGCTCAGGAGATAGGTGTAGCAGCTCAAGTATGGAAATTTGTGTGGGTGTTTTTCCTAAATGCTCTATGAGGTTATATTGTGAAGCTGGTGTAGTGGGTTTTGAATTAGGACCTTTAAGGGTGACTATTCTTTTGTGGGTAGTAACCTTACGATCAGTTTCTTTGCCTTTTATAATGAAAGTGTTTACATGATTATCAACCTCACTGATGTTATGTATGGTATAGTCATACTTAGTAGTAGTATAGTTTACACCATCACTAGATTCAAGGGTCTTTCCTTTATCCTTGTCATGCTTAGGGAAAGGGTTTTTAAACACCTCGCGATCAGAGTTACTCGAAGGAGCGTGTCTGTCAACCACTATCTTACCATCATCAATAAGGTCTTGTATTATATGTTGAAGTTTATTGCAACTATTAGTCTTATGTCCTTTATGTCTATGATAGTCGCAAAATTGATTCTCATTCCACAATGGGGGTTTACTTGTGGATTATATTCCTTTATTTCAGGTAGCATTATAATATTGATTTCAAGAAGTTCTTTTAATGCAGATTCAAGTGATTGTCCTAATGGTGTAAAATTTCATTTAGGGGAACTTCTTTCTTTTCCTTTATCTGAAGATGAGCCTTTGAGATTGTAAATAGGTGATGATGTTTTAGTTGTTTTTGCATCAACAACTCTGTATTTGACTACATTCTTGTTCTTTACCCAAAAAGGTGTCTTGTTGTTTGAATTTGATTTTTGATCTCTATCATTATTAAGTTTTTATCATTCCATCATCAATGAGAGTTTGTTCGATTCAAAATCCCATTTCTATGGCATCATCAAAAGAATCCAAGCATTTGAGGTGAAGTTCCCTTCCAATTTCTTTGTTCAAATTTTGACAAAAGAGGTCAACCAATTCTTGATCAGGAATGACATAAGGTAATCATTTTGTTAAATGTCTCCATCTTTGCAAAAATGACACAAAAGATTCACCAGGTTTTTGTTTGGTGTTGAAAAGGTTTGTCATGGTCACTTTAAAGTCACAATTGAAACTATAATTGGAGATAAATTTATTAGCCAATTCTTGAAAGGATTTGATGGTCGGGGGTAATTGTGAAAACCATTTCGTAGCTTCTCCTCCTAGACTGCGAGGGAATAATCTCATAATGTATGTTTCATCAACTGCAAATTCCATGGTAGTAGCACAAAATTTTCTTAAGTGATGTTTAGGATCCCTTTTTCCATTATATTTGTCAAGTTTTGGTATGTCCCAATGGTTAGGAAAAGGTGGCATTGGTATGCTTGGATCAAAGGGATAAGGACATATCTCTTCAATGGAGAACTTATGAGATGATGATTTACAGTTCTTAAGTGTGTCCAATTCTTGTCTCAATGTTCTAAGCTCATCCAAAATAGGATCATTTGTTGGTGTAGGTTTTGAGGTCTTTGAAGATCGCTTGTAACCTGGTTGTAGATAAAAGGGTCTATGATCTTTGATTCTACCATCGTTGTTTGCTTTGGGATGTTTAGATCTAGTAGATTCAGGTTGGTCATTCATTGTGAGTAGTGACATGTCAAAATCAGGAGGCATTTTGATTCCTTCATCAACAAGGGCTTTGAAGTATTGTTGTGGGTTACATTTGACTACCTCCGTAAGAATTTTAGTAAATCTATGATCCTTAAGTGCTTCTTGTATATCAGATTTAGTTATTTCTTCATCATTAGTTTCATTTGTTTCTCTAGTTGCAGCACTAATGTTATCTTCCCCATCAAAGTCTCTTCCCCAAGGGTTCCCTTCATCTTGAAACATTTTTTCTCTTGTTCTAGGGGTCATAGTTGATTCTTTTGATTTTCAATCCAAGGTAATGTATGAGAACTAAAGCTAGGATGCAATGAAAATGGTATGATTCTAAGATGAGATATGAAAATGATATGGTATGAAAAGCTAAGAATGCAAGAGCTCAAAGGAAACTCTAGGTCCAAAGTTGGTTATGATGTAAAGGTTTTACTTGTGTTATGATGGATAGACACAAGGACCAATGATCAAGAGAGGGTATGTAGGAGATAATGGACTCCAAAAGGATTTCCCTACTCAAGGATAATGGTATGTTCCCTAACTCAAGGATGATGAACCTCAAGTGATATGGGTGATAGATAGCCAATGGTTTGATTTCAAGACCTAGGAAGAGTAGCCTAAGTGCAAGCTAAGGGTTTTGTTTGATCGATGATGAATATGCAAAGGACTAAATTCTTGGAACATGCAAAGGGTAGGTGAGATGATTTTGATATAAAAAGAGGTTGAACATGCAAGAACTAGGTGGAGTGTTATGTATATGCAAGGACTATGTAGTGTCACCTATGTATGCAAGACTAGTAATATGCAAGGACTAGGATGAAAGGGATATGAATATGTATGGATATGTAAGGGCTAGGTGGAATACAAAGTTTATATGGAATGCAAGGACTAGGTGGAATGCAAGGATTGAAAGATCAAAACTGAAGGATCATGACCCAAGAAATCCAAGTGATAGGTTCATGTTGTATATTTGTGTTGTTGGACCCTCTGAGTTTTACAAAGTTTGAGATATTGCAAGTTACTAGGTGTGATGTTTGCTTGAGGTCTATGTTGGAACACACATGCAAGACATAGCAAACAAAGTATTTGAGTTTAACAATACAAGCACAAATCCTGAGGCTGGAAAGGATAATATCTGTTAGATTCCACGTGGGTTTCCCCAACCACATATTCTTAGCATGTGAATCCAGAAGCTTGGCTGCACGTTCTCCCCCTTACAATGCACTCACTTCTCAGGCCAACCAAGCTTCCAACCCCCATGAAACTCCCATGGCAGATTGATCACCTCTACTAAAAATTGCGAAGATGTGGATGCCTTCACACCGACCAGTGTTGTGCTAGCAAATAGAAGGATTTTGGCAACTACACAAAGGTTTTTAATTTGGGACCCCCATTCGAGTGGCCGTACATGGGGCACAAGATTAAGCTCCAATTAGGAGGCACTCCAACCTAAAGAGGTTACACTCAACAGGGTTTTGGGGAGTACTACTTGGTCCGTATGACATATCCACACTCGTAATCCTAGGCTTTCCCTTAGGATTCACATTTCTATACCGGTTGGGGGTAGCTTGGCCAAAAAGCTCCGTTGCCGGTCTGAGTCACCTTGGGGTGAGTAATTTTTCCCACCAAGGTAGGCCCAAGTTCTAGAGTCAATAACCATTTCTCTTGCACCCAGGATCGCACAAGTGTGCAAGGGGAGAGGATACTTCGATTATTGAATTGAGGTGACACATAAAATAGATTGGTCTGGGTTCTGATCACCTAGTTTGCACAAGGTGAGAGCATAATCACCTACCACCTTCAAGCACAGTAAACAATGTTCATTGAACCCCTAGTTAAACTGATGTGAGAAAAGACAATTGTTCATTTTTAAAGCACCAATTGAAGTGTTTTCTAATTCAAAAGACAATTGGTTTCAAAATCATGTCTTCGTCAATCGTTCTGCACCAAATGTTGTTAGTAGTTTTGATTTCAATCTTTGTCAAGCGTATGTTTTGATTTTCAATTCTTTGCCAAACGAACCTGTAAGAGAACCCAAATTAATAAAATTAGACCCAAAACTAAAATTAAACTAAAACCAAAACTAACATTATTCTAAATTTAAAGTTAGAATCTAATTTAAAAAGATAAAGCCAAACTAAGAACTAAAAGCTAAATCTAAGTTAAAATTTAAATCTAAAAAAATCTAAATCTAATTAAAATTAAGATCTAATTTAAATTTAAAGTTAATTTAAATCTAGATTAGAAATAAGTCTAGACTAAAGTTAGTTTCAAATTAATTCTAAATTAAAATCTAAATTAAAATGAATTTAAATCTAATCTAAATTAAGATCTAATTTAAATCTAAAATTACATTTAAGATCTACATTAAAAAAAACTCTAAAAAAACAAAATCTAAACTACATTAATTAAATAAAAATAAGAAAAAAACTAACTAAATGGGAAATTAGAAACTAAATTAAAAAGTAAATAAATAAATAAAAAAAAACTACACAATAAATCTAAACATTAAAAATCTAAATGAAATTAGAAACTAAAATTCTAAGCTAAATTAAAAAATAGTCTAAAAACTAAATTAAAATTAATCTAAAACTAAACTAAAACTTAAATTTAAAACTAAAAATTAAAAACTAAAACTAAACTGAAAACTTAATTTTAAAATCTTAAGCATGGCAGCAAAAAGAAAAACGCGATTTCATTTGTTTCTCATGCTTCTCCAACAAGTTTGATACTGCTAATATGGTTTTACACAACCCAACAACAACAAAAAAATTGAGACAACAATAAAAATGAAGCAACAAATAAACGATTGTTCATTCACATCGGGTTCACCATTTGTAAGCTCTCAAAAATGAATGGTTCTATGGAGAAGAACCATCATTTATGGACCTCAACAATAGAGCAGTTTCAAATTTAAAAGCAAAAAGTAGAAATGAAACTATTCTAAACTACCATAAGATAATCAAAATGCTTCCAAACAAAAACCAGTCTCCATTGACATCCTATCACCAAAGTCTTGTTATGCACTTTTGCTCTCAGATTTTTGCAAGCATAGATGCATCAAGAGGCTATTAGTGAATGGATTAAGAAAAGCTGTGAAGATATGTGCATGTGCAAGATTTGTGTAGGAGTCAAAATGAGAAGAGATTCATGTTTAAATAGGAATCTCTGATGACAAAGAGGTTGAGACGGAGAAATGTGGGATAAAAGGATATTGCAATAATGAATTTTTAAAATCCCACATGGTGTAGTGAAATGAAATGCATATGAGTGGAAATGATAAAGAAGATAGATTAAATGAATAGTGAAGAATTGAATAAAATAATTAAATGCATATATTTTTAGTATGGATGAAAATGGTTTATTAATGTTTTATCATGAATTATTTTAATGTTTTTATGAGAATGATTTATGTAAGAATGATAATTTGTCGAAATGAAATTATTTAATTTATGAATGCTTATGAAATGTTTTATGAATGACTATTATTTATTATGCATTATGAATGATCATGTTGTGAAATGATTTAATGATTTATAAAAATGCAATATGAAGTGAATGATTTATGCAAATGATTTGATTTAAATGATAATATAGTTTTATTATGAAATGCTAGTGAATGATTATGATAATGAATGATAGTGCAAAACGATAATGCAATGATTTAATGATTTGATGAAATTTATGAATAGAAGAAAGTATTGAATGAATTGATCATTTTAATCAATAGATGAGTAATGTGATGCGAGGATAAATTTGAGTGTCTACAGGTGGATCTAAGGAAGACCATGGTGAGTATTATTCCATTGAAAGGACAATTACTTTTCCTCAGCAATTTGAGCTAAGAAAAGGAATACCTCGATGAGACAAAGAACTTTGGGAATGAAACAAAGAATTTTTGGCCCGAATCGTTAAGTCACGGTGATATGTTTCCTTCGACAGCAGTCATGGTGATATAAAAACTAAAAGGAAAGTTGTCGGGGAGACTTAAGGTGTTGGGGGAACTACAAGATGTCTTAGCAGGCAAGTGAACGTTCAATAGAATGATCAACCAATGATTTAAAATTTCTTACCGATGTATTACGTGGTATGACAATGAGAATTTTGAAGATCCTGCTTCATCCATGTCACAGCTAAGACATTAATGGTGCCATGAAACATAAAATATTTTGCAAATCCAAGAGAACATAATTAAAAGAATTTTCATAGAATTAGCAGCAAAGGAGACCAAAGGAACGAGAAACAGATTGGAGCGTTCATTCAACTTGGAATTTCAGGTGAAGTACAGTAAGTTCTTCATCCCTTGAATCTTGTAAATTTCAAAGAATGGAAAGCACTAGTTCAGAGAAATCAAAAGGTAGAAAACATGGGGAGTGT
Organism: Sequoiadendron giganteum; assembly: GCA_007115665.2. Classification (NCBI taxonomy): domain Eukaryota; kingdom Viridiplantae; phylum Streptophyta; class Pinopsida; order Cupressales; family Cupressaceae; genus Sequoiadendron; species Sequoiadendron giganteum. Next base: position 152,297,974 of record CM021105.1, read on the forward strand.
GGTCAATCAAAGGGAAAAAAGCAGAAAACCGAAATTTAGTCAGAGGGTACCGAACGAAAAATTGAACCAAGATCTCATAGACCAGCTACCTAGTTTTGGACCTAAGGCTAGATGCTCCGTACAACTTAGGGAAGAGGTGGACAAATTAGATGATAAATGAAAATTCATCGGAAATGTTTGGACCCCAATTAGAGGCTACGAATTATTCAGCTTCCATTACTATCAGAGGAATCATTTTGAGCCAGTATGTAACCCATGGAAGCTCAATTTAGGTAAACTAGTTTTCCCTAATGTTTTTTGACGATGTCGAATTGGTGAAATTGTTATCCAATCATTATAATCTGAGACATAAGGCCATATGTGATCTATCTGGGAAACCATTGATACATTTGTGAGAAAATGCAATAAGTGAGGTTTTCAAATTAGAAGGGGTGTGCAATGAAAAGATTGTAAGTGAAGAGCTCGAGAATGAATTCAAAAGGATGGAAACCATTTATAAAGGTTGGCGATTACCCTTGCACAGAATCAGGTATGGTGTGAAACCGATTCCAATGGAGGACAATGAAGGACCACCATTTCATGTGGATCTTTTTGAGCCTTATATGAAGTATACCTATTTTCAATAGGACAGGTATTGGGAATGGAAGTTCTAGAGTGTATGGAAATTGGACCTATGGTGATTATAGTAGATATTCAATATCATAACTCTAGGCTATTTGATTATGCCTCATATGTGTTTAAGGAACTTGATGTTGCGTTAATGGCAATAAAAAATGGAGCCTACGTCTGTACCTTAGGAATTATTCACTACTGATGGACTTCATGTTGTACTTTGGAAAGGATTTAGGGTTGTGGTCGTAGGAGCTAAGACTTTCACAATTTGATAAAGAAGGCAAGGCATTACCTATTCAATCATGGATTGCTTTTTGGGATAGCAAGTTCACAAATTCTAGTTTTGTACATTTTGAAGAACACTTTGTAAAACCCTTTTATAAATTCTATAATCATCCATGTGACTACTCCTTGTTTGACAAGATAAAAAGGTTTCTCATACCTAAATATTTTGATGGACCATTCAGCCACAATTGGGGAGATTGGTATTGTCTTGAGAATGCCAACATTGATTAGGGTCTACGGATTTGAAGAGGCTCCATTTATCTTGCCTAGAACAGTTCCAGACTGACTTACCTACTTAGAAATTGTTAGGAAAATGGATTTCTCTAGTGTCATGAATTTAAGCTCTTTTAGAAAATAGGCTTTTATGCCCAGTACACTATGCTTTGGTGATTTTACTGTGTTAGCAAAGGAAGGATACAATATGGTTTTTGATAGGTTGTCACAATATAACATGAGAAGAGGACCATTGAGGAAAATTTTTCATGCAGAAGGGTATATTCATTTTGCTAAATAGAAGATAAACTTTGGAGGGTATTACCATGTGCCCTTCTAGATTGATGATATGATAAGAAACTTGGAAGTGTAAGAAGCAGAGATGATGATTGAACGACATACTCATGAGTTTTTGGATATAGAACTGTAGTCCTCTAGTGAAAAGGCTTCAAAAACTAATGTGTCACAAGGCACACCTAGTAAGGTACCCAAGATAAGAACCCAGGACTACACCTATTCTGTTAGAGAATTGAATGTTGAGGAAAGTGCAGATGCTGATACAAGACATGAGGAGTACAAATATTTTGTAGTAGATGATGAGTTCATAAAATCCTTAGAGTTTAAATAATTTTTTATGTAAACAAAAGGGGAAATAAATTAGAGAACAAGTTGACAATGTGACACCAGGAAATGAAGAACAATTGTTGAAAAGCTTAAGAGATGATGTAGAGAAAGAAATGACAAGTATGACCCATGAGAAAGGGAGAGAAATGTTGGAGAAGGCTGGTGTCATGATTTTCCCAGGATTAGACCTCAATTCTGCATTGGTTTTCGACAGTTTTCTGAAGGATAACAATACTACACATAAGCTCAACATAGAAAAGGTGATAGAAGTGTATACAGGATCAAAATACAATCCTGATGAGAAGATATTGATGATTTGGGCCTTATATCCACCTCACAAGAGGTTAGGTTTCATTGATACTGAAAAGGAATTTGAACATGTCATGAATTTAAAGGTTGGGGAAGCTAATCCAGTTGCAACTGCAGAAATTGTGATTAATGTACCCAAACTAAATAAAGCCTGGATACAGGAATTGATCAAAGAAAAGGAGATGTACAAATAAAATAATGAAGGAATGCTGAGAGAAAATGAGCATCTGAAGGTCTTAGTGAATGTTACAATAGGGCCAACAAAATTGCTCACCTAGGGTGAAGGTTCATAGATAAAGGACCATTGGGAAGGATCGAGTGCATACTCTCAAGGAAAATATGACACACTTATAGCTGTAATAAAAAGGAGGCAGGCCAGTTTAAGCATTTGGTTAAATAAACTTTGGGGAAAACACTCACATTACTTTGATGCAATAAAAGAACATAGAAGGGTGGATGGCATAATCCAAGAGAAACTCGAGGAAATAAAAATGCGTCATATTCCTGACAATGCAAAAATTGAGGATTCTAATCGTGTTATGGATAAGCATAGATAATTCTTTGAAGAGTTACAGGAGGATGCACAAGAATTAATAGAAGCTACCGAAAATGGATTAACTATGTTCCTTGATGATGGGGGAAAATTAAAAGAAATGGTTGCATAGAAGAATGAAAGTGAATTAATATTGTAGGAGATTTTAAAGACAACCACTACAAAAGATGCAACATTGGATGAAGCATGTGAGGAGAACGAATGGATGGTGATGATGGAGATCATGATCTGCAATGCATTATGAGATGCAGATACACACGAGCATTGAGACTACACTAATCACATGTCGAGAGTTCATTTATGGCTTAATAGAGCTTAGTTAATGTTAATTGAGTTAGTATTTCATGCTTAAGACATTTTCTGAAAGGACAAATCTTTTCAGGAGGTTGATGTGTATAAATATTCATTTTTGTAACAAAGTAAGGTATATAGTAGTTAGAAGATAGATAGTAAAGATATAATATTTCTAGAATTTTTTCATCCACAAAGACTATTTTGCATGTATAAGTTTTAAGGAAGATAATGAAAGACTATTGATTCGATGGCTTCATTCTGGTATCAGTTGTTTATTGGATTTTCTACAATTATTTTATTGTCTCCAATCTAATGTTTCTTGATTATTTAAGTTGAAATATCAGGTATATGTTCAATTTATCAATGCACATTTGTTGTATCTATGTAATTTTATTAATTGGTTTCTTTAAAGAAGAATTAAATTCCTTTCAGTCAATTACAGTACTCTAGGAATGTTATTTGGATCATTAAGAAGAATCAAATAGTTAGGATTGATATTCTGCCCAAGTAGGGTCTGTCAATCATATTCTTGTATGTTTATACCAGTTATAAACTCATAAGTGTATGCTAAACAATTAGAGAATTTACCATATAGGAACCAATCATCCTCGACTTTCATTTGACTCCATTTTACCCAACAAGGCACTGGTCTTCCATATTTTATTATTTAATTTTATTCATTTCATTTAACATCCATTAACTGAACATATCAAGCTTCACCTTCATATAGCATATACTATTTATACCAAAATATATCTGATATTGCATATACAATTTATACCAAATTTAGACCAAATCTTTCCACTATCAAATTGCCATTGTGGATAGTTTAGTCAAGCAGGAAGCACAGTTCAAAATCTGCAATATTTATATAGGTACACCCACCTAGGTGTAGTAGAGCCTTAAGATTAGAAGGTTCAACTGTGTTGGTTGGCCTTGTTAGTTGGTGAATGGCATTGTGAGAGCTTGGCAACCTCTCATGGTTCAAATCTACATTTTTGAGACCTAACACAACCAGCAGTACTGCCTATGAAATGGTGAAGGGAGTTGATTATGACCTATGTGAGGTATTTAGAAAAAAAATTATGGAGAACTTGCAAAAAAAAGGGATTATAGTTGTGTGGGTGAAACAATATGTCTATTAAAATGATAAAATAAAACACACATCCATGCAATGTATTACATAAAAGGAATCTAAATAGCAGAATTAAAAGCTATAGCTATCCTCTTAATTCATTCCATGGTTCTCTAGTCTTAAGGACCTCCAAAATTCATGCTCTCAGATCTTAATAATGTTGCACATGAACCTGCAAAGATGATAACTTAAGAAATGAGATGCTATTATGCAATCTACATGCCTATATTTTTTTATTCTCGATATTTGATGCTTGAAGGCTAAATGGTCCTATGATGAGGTGTTGTTAAAATAAAAATGGTGCTAAGACTAATGGTGTTGTTCTAATGGAAATTCTACATGAAAGATGCAATAACTAAACTATCCAAATTTAAATTATCGTAATAACTCTAAATGAAAGTAAGATACAAAAACTAACTAAAATGCTTCTCCAAATGCTCTTAAATTGCACTAATAATTTTTCAGCATAAGTTTGTGATCTAAATCCTTATGAAAAGTTGTAGAAATGTGTTTTATTTATAGTTTTTTCAAGGCTCAAGATGATGTGGCAAGAATGGATGGTCAAGATTATGATCTAGTGGCATCAACGGTGGAGCATGAAGAGGTTGGAGAGAATCAAGGAGATGGTTCCCTTTAATAAAAAACTTTGCCAAGTGTTAAAGAGAATCAAAGAGAAGAAGAAGCCATGTGTCCAGATTGGTTCCAAATTGGTTACAAGTTTGTTGATGATAATTCATATTTTTCAATTTAGAAAATTCAATTTTATGTGACACATGGTGAGGTGGCAGGTGATTTGGAGGTGGTTAGAAGAAATATGGAGACATGTGCTAATTTGAATTTAAAAATTCAAATTTAAATAGAAGAGGGAAATTAATTAAAATAAAAAATTAATTTAATTTGTCCATTTAATTAATTTAGGAAGAAAGTGATTTTGGAAAAGAAGAATTAAGGTAATGAACCATATAAATAAATTTATCAATTTATTTATAATAGTAGAGGAATTAGAAATTATTAATTAAATAAAAAGTATTTAATTAATTTATGCTCTAGACCATTTTTACATGTATACATTTTGCCTCTCTTTGAAGTGATGTGCATAGTCGCATTGCTTCAAAGAATATTTTTTTCCAGATTGTAATGATAAAAAAAATTACGACATGCCCTAGATGCTGATTTTGTAGCGGTGATGAAAGGATGCCCCCTCAGGAGATAAATTAGGGATTTTTTGGATTTTTTCTATTTTTGAAATTTTTGAAATTTTTTGATGATTAAATGATTTTTCACTAATATGTTGATGATCATCAAATTTGATGGGGATGACCTAATTTATTTCCCAATAATGATTTAAAGTCCATCCACATTGTTGATTAATTGATAGAAAAGCCCCTTTTGAAAAATTAAATAAATGTCACCATAATTACCCCTTAATTAGCCTTTAAAAGGTCAAAATGGGTAAAATAGAGCTCATTTGTAACTCTAGAATTTTGAAAACTTGAGAGAGAGAAGAGCCAAGATTGATAGGATTCTATGCCACACTCATAGATTTGAGCAAGTTTTCCACCACCAGCGTCCAACTGCATACAAACCTCTGGTATGTACCCCGAGAACCACTTTTTCAAATTTCAATTTTCAATTTTCCTACCTTTTTAACATTTAAAAATTTGGATTTTTACATGTTTTAGCACATTAGGTTAGGATTTTAGTGCATCTAGAACCCGTTTTAGTGCATAGGGAACTTGTAGTAGCACATAGGGTTAGGTATAGGTCCAAAAATAATTTAGTGCATCAGGAACCCACTTTAGCGCATTAGGTTGCTAGATTAGCGCATTTAGATTGTAGTGCATAGGGTTGATAAAGTAGCACATAGGGTAGTTCAATTAGTGCATCGGGACCCTATTTTGACACATCGATGTCATTTTTGAGCACATCCAAGAAATAGCACATAGAAGACATATTCTAGCACATCCGATAGTTTTTATAGCGTATCTAGTATATTGGCGCATAGAAACTCTATTTTAGCGCATTGAGCCAAAATTGATGATTTTGAAAATTCCTCCTAGATTTTGATGATTGATGATCGTGTTAGCTGATGATAGGATGATGTTGATTAATAGGTTGATGATCATCCTCATGATAGGTGAGGAATGATGATAGGATTGATTAATGATGATTGATTGATTGATTGATGATCGTCCTCATGATAGGTGAGTAGCGATGATAGGTTAATTAATGTTGATCGATCTCATGACAAATTAAAGTCGAGTGATAGGATAGCTTCTCCTTGAGATTTCATCAAAATCTCACATCAATTGATTTGATTAAATGATATGTTGATTGATAGGCTGATTTGGTTGATGTGTTGACTTGATACATTGATTTGATTCTAGGAGGGTGGCTTAGGGAACCTACAGGTTCAAGAGCACTTTCATTAGATTTGGGACTTGATCCCATAGATTACCCCAATAGACCTGGCTATCATTGATCAATGTAAACTGACTTCTCTGATTGGCATGCCCCAATACTGGATTAATCAGGGGTTATTGACGACACTTGCAAAGCGGTGGAATAGTGACCACAACACCTTCCATTTGGCTACTCAAGAGATTACTATTACCCTTGAAGATTTTTATCATATTTTGAGGATACCAGTCATGAGGGAGCTAGTGGTATATGACCACAAGGAGCAGGGAGGGATTGATGCCATTTGATAGCTTTTTTAGGATGACCAGTTCATTGGTTATGAGATATCATGGCGGGAGTTGATTTTGACTCATCATCCCTTGCTGCATGTATTAGTAGGATTCATTGGAGGATTTTTGTTCCCTGGCCATAAGTTTCAGGGCTTTTAATTTTGTTGGGGATGGGTTTTGGATAGTATGATTGCCCATGGTACTAGGTAGACTTGGGGTTTGTGCATGCTTGCACATCTATATCATGACTTTTACCAGGTAGTATATCTTTGGGCCAATAGTCTATCAGTAGGATGTACATTATTGTAGCTCTAGGCCTAGGAGCATATAACTATTAAATGACCAATGGGAGGGAGGGCTCGGCCAACATGAGGATTGTATGTTTTTGGGTACACAGGACCACTTGTCTAGCATAAGCTGGGCAAGTTAGAGTATTGGAGGAGAGTGCTTGATGACTTGGACATTTTTATATGGTGGTCGTATCTTGACTGTGAGGCATGGCCCGAGGATGACACAAAGATGCCCTATGTATTTTGTAGCAAATATCTGATTCGCAGGACACCCTACATTCTTGAGAGATTCCTTTTTGGCAGAGTGTATAGATAGTATGATAGGGTTCAGGGGATGCCACATCAAGTGGCACACTATGCTCACCAAAGACAAGACATTCCGGAGTGGGGACCAACCCTAGATTATGATACAACATGTGTAGAGTATTACAGCTTACAACCAATTCTATGGTAGTACCACAGGGAGGCTATTGATGCCCAAATGATGGTAGATTATGCCAATTATTTTCATGGACACACATTTCCATGGATATCTAGTCTGGATGAGCCTGCACCGATTTTGGAGGTTAAGAGGAAGGTAGGGTCAGTTGTCCAGTGGAGGGGAGATGCTGGTGAGGAGGAGGCAGAGGGAGATGATGGAGATGATGGAGGAGATGATGGGGGTGGAGATGGAGGGGGTGATAAAGGAGGTGGTGGGTGAGGTGTACCAAAATTTGGGGTTATTCCTAAGAGGAGGAGATTAGCTCCTAGCGGGCATCAGCCAGTAGTTCTCAAGATGCCCTCTCAGAGGTAGCAGACATAGATAGTTGGGTTGTAGGTTCAGGTACATAATCTTCAAGGATAGGTGCATGCATTATAGGAATAGCTAGCTCAGGCTCAGGCCCAGCTATAGGCATAGGGACCGACATAGTTATAGGAACAAGGGTAGATGGTACAGCTGCAGGCCCAGGTAGCCACCCTTACCATGGATAGAGATGCTGCCAAGAGACAAGGAGAGCAGGAAATGGTAGTGGTAGAATGGATACAAACAACTATTGAGGGTGTCAGGAGAGGTGACTTTGTCTGAGAGCTTAGAGAGTCTTCCAAGGAGGTGAAGTATTATAGGGGCAAGTACTATGAGGTAGTCCCAACAGAGCAAAGAGCCAACTATGCTCGCTCCAGATCCGGTCGCTCCTAGTTTGATACTACTAGTAGGGGTGTGATATAGCCACTCTCAAGGGGCCCAATAGGTGGAGGTCTATCAGTTTGAGGATCATCAGGGGCAAGTGGTGTTGGGAAGAGGCTTGCAACTTCTGGGGGTAGCACCATAGAATCACATGGTCATATTTGATATATTGTACTTTGATTCAGAGACTTGGCTTTGCCACATTTTTGATGTATCATTTCTCAGTTTATTTGATATCATTGTACACTTCACATGTTATTATTTTGAGGTTATATGATATGCAGTGATGTTCTAGCGATCTATGTGTTGATGCTTTTATTATGGATGTTTATGATGGATGCATTTAATTTATATGTTCTATGTGATGATGATATTCTATATGATTATGCATTAATGAGATGATGATCCTATGCTTTTATGTGTCTATGAATGATTCATTTATGATGATGAATGAGATGGATGCGACTTATGTAAATGAGATGATATGCATTGTATTTTTTTGTAATTTTTCATATGTATATATCGATGTATGGATGAATGGATGAAGGCATAAAATTGTTTATTTATGTAATGCAAATGTATGATATGAATGATTTTATGAATGGATCTATGGTTTATGGATGCAAAAGTATGGATTTACAATAATGCTCTCTTTTTGGATTTTTCATGAGAAAAATAAATGGCTTAGGGGTGATCCCACAATAGTGGTTTACAATTTTTCGCCAAACTGGACACTGAAATTATTATTTTTAACTAAATCTTCACATTCGGGCACCTATAGTGGCTAAACCGTGAGGAATTTCAAGATGATGCAAACTACAGTCTCATCACATTTTTTCTATGGATTCTAAAAATACTTTTTCCAATTTTTTTGAGATAAGATTGCACTTCTATTTCCATCTCCCACGAAAATTAGTTTTTTTCATAAAACAACATTTTTAAAAAGTGACGCTCACCGTATACAACATAATTTTTTTTGTATGAAGGATAAAATTCTCATTTTTTAGAATTTAGATTTTTAACTATGATATCTAGCACTTTGATTTGGTCTCATAGTTTTTTATTGAATATTTTTTGCTTAATAGAGTTTCAAAGTCAAACCAATTGCAATTCAGACATAGGTGGACTGTATACAACATAACTTTTTCTGTATGTATCAAAATTCATTTTTTTTTTTTTTAATGGATCAAGGAAATCAATACCCAGCACAAATATATTTTTTTAAAAATTATTTTGATAATTTTCTATTTTTCCACATGTGCCAAACAAAGAGCTTGATTTTTAGTGAAAAACCTATGTTTAATAAAACTAAAAAAACACATACATAATAAAACCAAAACATATTAAAAATATATTTGTGGGATAGCTCATTTCAAGGTCTACCATAATCATTTGAAATAAATTTTAAATGAATTCATTTGATACCCCAAAAGGTAAATCAAAAGTGATTTTTTATCAGCATTTTGATAGGTGTAAAGGAGACTCATTTATAGGTATGATTTAAAACTAGCGAGATTCTATCCAAGGGGTTTTGATCTAAGATGGTCTAATAAAACCCTCTTCAATTGGAATCTTTAAAATGAAAATTTTAAAGACTTAAATCATTATATTTTCAAAAAATATGTGATTTCAGCAAAAATCAGTTTCTCTCAGAAATTGTAAACCAGCTTTATGGGATCACCCCTAAATGTATGGATGATTATGTAAATGAATTAGGATCATGAATGATGCTTTATGTATGGATGGATGATGAATGAAAATTCATGTATAATTTTACATTATGCCCCTATGTGATGATGATTGTGTAAATGAAATGTAATGCACTTTTCTATATTTTTGGTATTTTCTATGCAAATATGTGACCTAAATGCATTAATGCAAATGGATTATGACCATGAATGAATTATTATGTTATTATGAATGAATTAAAGAATGTATTTAGTATGACCTTGATGTATGATATGAGTGATGATGGTATTATGGGAAATGCTTTATTTTTTGGAATTTTTCATGATGCAAATGTTATGATGAATGAATGCATGAATTATTTGGAATAGTGGATATTGTAAATGTATGATGCCTAATACAATAATTATTTGATGTATGGATGGATTTATGATGATGCCTTTTTATTGATATGATGTGGAAATGCCAATGCAAATGAATTATTTTTTTGTTATGTCAAGTGTACTCAATATTGTAGTGAGAGATAAAATCATGTTGAGAGGTACCAGCCCTGAAAAAATCTATAATGCAAATGTAAAACTAAAATGAATGCAATCCTATTTATGCAATGTTTCCATCTTATTCGTTGTGATTATTATCATCATTGAGCATTTTATTATGTTGAAAGTTGCTACAAACATCAATGGTATAGTTAGACCATGATGACCTGAGTACAACTTCTATACAACTTCTGTTGAGATTTGATAATACAAGATAACACAAGAATCTAGGTATAATTAGAACAAGATGACCTGAGTATCACTTGTGTAAATAGACAAGATTTAATCATGTTCCTATGCAAATTTGGAATTTAATCAATGATACTTTGTAGAGCATGTCACGTGACAATTTGCATAGTAGTAATGAGTGACTCACAAAAAATAGACAAAGAAAAATATCATTCTCAATTATAGCCCCTCTAGTTCATGACATCATCAAGGTACTCCAAAGAATTGATAACAACAATCAAGATAACATCAATTGGACATTTGCGTTAAAGTGATCCAACCATGATTCAAAAGATGATCCTTTAGTGATGATTGATTTTATTTGAGTTTTGATGTTTGATTTGATTTGGATGGTTGATTGCTTTGATTGACTATGATTGATGTTCAATTTTTATGATGGTTATCATGATTGTTTCTTTTTCCAAGGTTGCTTTGTTGTTTGTTTTCCTATTGTTTTTAAGTTCAATAGTTGTTTTCCCCCAGTGAGAACAAACCAAATTTTATTATAGATATGTACAATGATAACCAAGCCAAAGTGGGGCATGACCACAGTAGCAGAACATGGACATGAAACTCATTATATGAAATGCTATTTGTGATAAGTCAGCTTCTTCGTCTATTGCTTTAGTCGATTGAAAGATTCCTCACATTTCTCATCCCATCAAAAGGAAACATTCTTATGCAACAAGTGGGTAAAAGGATGAGTCTTATCAGTGAGTTACAATATGAATCTTCTGATTCACTAGAATCTTCCATGAAGGTATCTTAACTGACTAATATTTTTCGGAGGTGGGCTTTCACTTTTGTAGGGTCTACCTCAATACCCTTTTCTGACACTATATATCCTAGTAGCTTTGCTGATGTTACCCCAAATCCACATTTCTTTGGATTCAGTCGGACATTGAACTTCTCTAGTCGAGTGAAGAAATTGTCTAGTATCTCCAAATTTCCTTCCCTAGTGTATGATTTTTCCAACAATTCATCCAACTAGTCTTCCATGAAGGTATACATCATATCGTGAAAGACGGTTTTCATAGCCCTTTGATATGTGGCCCCTAAATTTTTTAACCCAAAGGGCATGACGCTCCAATAGAAGGTTCCCCGTGGGCAAGTGAAAGTTTTCTTATCTTGGTCTTCAGGTGCTATCTTCATTTGATTGTAACTAGAAAATCCTTCCATTAGTTATAACATGTCGCGACCTATTGTTAAGTCTACAATGATATCAATATTTTGGCAAGGGGAAATCATCTCTTTGGACAAGACTATTGAATCTCTCTTTCACTAATTTTTCCTTCATGACAATATGTGTTATAGTCTGGCATCTTGGTGGTTGTTTACTCTGTTGATCTACTTCATTTCTGTTTGGCATATTTACTTCATTGGTGATATTTTATTTAGTGGCATTGATCTCTTGACTCCATGTGTAGATCTTGGTTCAGGAATTCTAGTTACTAATTTATGTTCCATTGATCAGGTGACATGTTTCTGATTTGATAATATGTGCTATAGTGATTCACTTGATTACATGATTTTGGAATGTTCATTTTTCTACAGGTTTATATGATTTGGCTTGATCAGTTTCTAGCATCATGAAATTAATAATGTTCTTGATCTTCTTCAGAGTCATATTTCTCTATCCTAACTCAAGTAATGCTCTCTGGTTCTTGATGCTTGGGTTTATAAGATGCAGTTGGCTTTCAGTTTTAAGAATACCCTAACGGGTTTCCTTAACCAAATGATAATGGTTTGGGCATATGGATTATGGTTTTTGGCATGGGTGAAAGGCATTTTAAATTTAGCATGAATGATAGGCTTTATCATTTCATAAGGCTTTGGATATTTTGAGTTTATATGGTATTTTTAAGGTGGAAAATTGACTTTGGGTAAAGGTAAACAAATTGATATTTATTAGCATATGAATTGGGTCTATTGGTTGATAATGATTCTAGGCCTTAAGGCCGACAACAGGTATAAAGAGTTTGATTATTCTATATGTCATGTTTGAAGTTACTTTGTTTTGATTACATGGAAACATGTGTGTCCAAGGTAATTGACATTCGGTTGTAATAATACAAGGCATTATTAAGTCGATATTACACATGCTTTATCACTTGGTCAATAGTTGATAGTGAGAAAGAGTTTTGGTCAGCATGATTGTCTTTGAATAGGTCATGGAATTCAAAAGGCATAATGACTTTTTTAATTTACTATGACAGTCCTTTCGGACTTCAAATTTTATCAATCTTGGTAAAGAATTTTGATTGATTGCTTTGGAAGTTTAGGGAAAAATTTGTGCTTCATTGTTTGAGGGTCTCAAACCCTATTCTAGCTTCCACCATGGGAATTACCTCTCAGTTGTTTCACTATGTATGTTGTTGGGTTTCTGACCTTAGACAACATATGGGGTTTTTTGTAAGACCATGACAATGGTCATTTCTTCTAACAGGCTCCTGTCATTGGGTAAGAGCTCGTATTGAGGAAGGAGCTCAGGTTGCTCAACTACTTTGTAGTTCTGGTAAATTGTTCATGGAAAATTCATTTTTGGTCTTCATAGGTATTCTTCCTTTAATTACTTTGCAAAACCATTTTCTTCTTTTGGCACAAAATGTTGAAGACATGTGCTGGTTTCTTTTTGATAATGGTAAAATGGGTTCCATTGTTTATATTCAGAATTTTTGCATGTCGATTTCACATGCTCAAAATTGAATCTCATAATAGATTATCATAACTAATTTAAGGGTCGGTGTTTACTGGCTTATGGGTAGTCATGAAACCTACTACTTTTCTCAGTTTCTCTCCTGGAAGTCATTGATAATTGTTCTTGGATGCATCTTTTTGAGATTTCAGTTACATTACTTTTTAGGGTTTTAGTTACTTTATAGTTGTAGCTATTTCAGTGGCTATTGTTGATGGAATATCTAGTTTTTATTTTGGTTTTTTTTTAGCACTACTTGTGCAAGCTACTTGAGTAGGAAACCTTGTGTATTCAACCACTTTTCTGATTTTGCATGCTGCTTGGGGTATTCTTGTCAGAATAATTTTTTCATGTTGATCTTTCCCACAAGAACATAGTTAATATCTGGCTAGGTTTCTCAACTGGAAGTTGGTAACCTGATGATCACCTTTGTTTCATTTTTAAAATGCAATATTCTGTTGTAACTGAAAATTGTGTGTAATGATGAAATCTGTAAATTGAAGAAAATAGAGAGATTAGGGTTAAAAAGATTACTGAAAAACAAAAAGAGAAAAAGATAGAGATGTACTATGAAAAAATTGCATGAGATATAGGATTATTATTTTTTTCCGTAAAAATTAAAAAGATAGAGTTAACTGCTTAGACAAAATCATGAAATATGTATGTGAAAAAGTGTGAAAAAAAAGTGTGAGAACATATCACTATGAATGTATTAAGGAGAAGTTGAGCATTGAGATTGAAGATAAAATATATGAGATATTTCCTCAAGCTTTCTTAAGGCTTGACAATGGGTGGAATTCTAAAGTGTCATTCTTGACATTTGAGAATTGTAAATATTGTCTATCAAGAGGCACTTGACTTAAATCAGGGAAATAGAGAGATCCTATGTAACATTGTATGATTTATTGAAAAAATAAAAGGGGTTGGTGCTCCTTGAAATTCGTGTTTCTCAAAGAGGGGTTGGTGCTCCTTGAGTTGGTGCTTATAAAACAGCCTATGAGGCATTATATAAAAAAGATTACTGAAATGAAAGCTTGAAAAAGGTAGGAGGTTAAGGAGTGGTTTTTCTACCTCAGGAGGGTTTTCTACTTGGCATATCTTGTGTTTATTTGAGTATCTATGGTTCATTTGATTTAGTGCTTTAATGTTTTGAAATGCTATGTTTCACTATTCTCATTTTAGTTTATGTGATTTCATTCAATAAATGAATGAATTTATCATTGATGAATGAGAGCATACACTTGGTTTATTTCAGTTTCAGTAAATTTTGTCAAAATGGTTAATAACATTGATTCACCCCTGCTCTCAGTGTTTGTTCACTCCAACAATTGGTATCAGAGCCTAGGGTCCTCTGATAGGTCTTTCCAACCTAGGATTGATTTTGGTCTTTGAGTCTATTCAAAATGTCTCAAGCTCATGAAGGCACATCCATGACTAGAGCTCCATTATTTGATGGAACTGATTATGTATTTTGGAGCCCATATTTACCTTAGGGCCCTTAGGCAGGCTCGCCCGGCCTTCAAATATTCATTCAGAGCAAACAATAGAAACAAAGGCATAAGTGAGGAGGTTGAATATTCGGTGAGAGCTAGACAAGAGTAGGAGCAGGGCCCCATGGTTTACCTCAAACCAAAACCCCTTGATCGCTCTGATCCAGCAGGAGAGATGGCATTGAAGCCAACATGGGTAGTTTTGTACAGCCACATCTCATCCACCACCCCTTTGATTTAAGAGTCCCTTCTCGCCCCATGGCGAGCCCTTGTAGAAGCACATAGCCATAGGTCTTAACACCTTACCTTCTCTCCAACCCCTTCTGCCCTCAGCTATCTCCTTATCCATTGGATGGCTAGTGTGATGGTACTAATGGCTATGTCTAGGGCCACATCATGAGTCAACCCAAGAGAATGGGAAGATATCTTCTCATGATCCGATCAACCATGCACCTACCCTTTCCTTGAATTGAAAATCCCACTAATTACCCAAGAACTCAATTAATCTACCTCACCTAAGGCCCCTTAGAATAGTAGGGGGGTCAGTGGGGTTGGCGGGCGAAGCCATAGGGTTCATCGGGTGGGAGTTTGAAGAAAGGGATGGGTGGGGAGAGGTTGTAGGATTTGAGAAATGCAAATCCACAGACCCCGATTAATACCTGCATGCAAAAGACTTGTCACAGAGAAAGAGACAGATCAAGACAAGGGTTTGGCTCTCACAATATGCAAGATGTATTCCAGAAAAATGAAATAGAGCATAAATAAAATACAAGAGATCGATCCTTATAAAAGGAGATCAAAACCTAAAAGGAAAACCTAACCCTAAAGGTGAGTGCATTTAATAATTAATATTAATTATTAAATGACTAATATGTGTGCAAGGCGAAATCTTAAGAGGAGAGTAAAGTTAATTAATTACTTTACTCTAACACCCCCCCTTAAGATAAGCAAGAGTGCAGCTACAGACTAGTGCAAGAAAGCAAAAGAACTACAGTGCAAGAAAGTAAAATTGGGTCCCGGCAACTAGGCCTGATCAGGTACCCAAGTACAAGGAAATCTCTATGAAACGGAGAAAAGGAGAAAACCCAGTGGGAAAAAACTCCTCTCCAAAAAGAGATGCAAAAAGAAAGTACAAATGAAATGTCTCAAGAGACTCTCTCAAGAACATATGCAGATATACAATCAGATACCCCCCCATGAGAGAGAGTGGAGACTCCAAAGCCCCCCCAGAATGAGAGAACCCCTGTGCCAATGATCAAACCAATGTGTCACCCCGGAGGAAGAAACAGATCCAACGGTCGAAGAAGAGGAAATCCCTGGAAGTGAGGTGAAAATGGAAGTCCTGGATGATGCTCATTGAAGAACTGAACTGGAGAACGAGTGTTTGAGTAGTAGAATGGTGAATCAAACAACTCAAGATGATCCTGAAATGTAATATCCAATGAAGAAGGGATAACAGGTGTGCTGAATCTATCATCTGTGAGGAAAGGAATATCCTCAGATATGGCCTCAACAATTGCACTTGATGGCTCGATGAGTGGAGCAACAATGTCAGTCACAACTGAAGAGGTATCCTGCTGAACAAATGTGATCTCAACAGGAGGAAGAGGTGTAGAAGTCTCAACACTAGTCTCATGAACAGATGGAAGAACACATAAGTTCAAGTGACCGAACTTCTCCTCAGATACTGCATGCTCTCTTGTAGAAAGAGAGGGAGATGGTGGACCAAAGTGTGTGAATGCATACAATCGGGAAGAATGATCAACTGTCCCTGTTGCAACAATGTTGCCAGTCTGAATGTCTCTGATGTGCACTGAATCAGGTGTGAACTCAACTGTCTTCCCTGTCCCACTGTGAGCAATCTGATAGATGGAGAGAAGGTTAGTGGACAAAGATGGAACACATAGTACATCATTGAATGTACCGTCATCAATATCGATAGAACCTTTCCCACATACACTCATATAAGTGTTATTACCCATCAATATGTGTGGTGAGGACGCAGCCTCGAAAGATGAGAACATGTCCTGAGAAGATGCCATATGGTGTGAAGCACCTGAATCCAATAGCCATCTAGATGAATGTGAACTGGTGGTTGCACATAATGCATGACCCTTATGTGGGGCCTGTCCATCTATCTGGAATGATGGTGAAGAAGAAGACCCGCCTGAAGTAGATGAAGAAGAGTGATGAATATGGTTCTTCTCAAGAAGAGCTGTCAAATCTGAAACCTGTTTTGCATATCCATCTATCTTCTTCTCATAACACTTGGACTCATCATGTCCTAGCTTAGTGCAATAAGCACACTTAGGTCTATCTTTCTTCGATGATTCCCCCTTAGGAGAAGGTGAATCAGAAGTCTTCTGTGAACTAGAATCCTTCCAATGCTCTGTGGTCTGTGGTTTTTGTTTCTGCTTCTGCTTCTGCTTCCCCTGATATGACTGTGCTACCAATGCTTGGTGCGGTGATCCTGTGAGAGCATCCAACTGTGATATCTTAGCCTGCTCTCGTGTCAAACGATCACAAAACACCTCAAAAGAAGGCATGGTAAAACGTGCACCCAAGGCATCCATAGTGGAATGGAAGGTAGATGAGAATATCTGAAAGTTCCCACGAAGTTTTGACAAAATCAGGTAAATACACTCTGTATCAGTCTTAACCTTACCACAACCCTGTAGAAGAGATCTTTGTTGTTTGAATTTCATTAGAAAGTCCTCAATGGAGGGAAAAGAATCAGGTACAAGTGAAGTCAACTCTGCCTCAATCTGCAATGCTCTAAACTCATTGATAGTGCCAAAAAGTCCCTCAAACTTGGTCCAATAGGCCCTAGGTGTGAGACACCCTTCAAGATGAAACAGGAGACTGTCTGAAATGTGCAAAGCAATCAATCCCATAGCCTGATCCATATTGTTCCTGTGCTGCATAACCTCAAAGGCGCGAGTCAATGGAGGCTGAACCGCATCCAAACAGGACCATAACCCTCGAGACTGAAGAAGTGTCATCATGCGACCCTTCCAAGTGTGATAATTATGCGGTGTGAGAAGCTCAATAGATCTGTCGGCCATGCTGTGAACTGTGCCTCAACTGCTCTGAATGTGTTTTTTTTTTATTATTATTATTTAGTGGTCTTTCAGAACTAGACAGAAGATGCAGAAGGGGTTTGTTTGTTTTTTTTTGGTGTTTATAGATTCTGGTTTTCTGATGTAGATGACAGAAAGCAAGAAAAAAACACCCCCCCACAATGCAAAAATCCAATCCCCAGTACAAACTGAAAGCTAGAAAACAATAAAAAGCAGTAATTGGAATGAGACAAATCTCTGAGTACCTGAAGAATTTTCTGGTGAAATAAACTGCAGATCTGGAAAGAGCACAGAACCACCTTTCTGACGCCTATTCGTTTTCGAAAAACGGAGCAAAATTGAGCAAGTTATGCCCCTCGGAGTGCAAAAATATCATCTGACTTTGACTGCGAAAAAATGCATGCAAACTGAATATTTTTGAAGAAATTCATACACCATCAGAACGGTCTTGGAACCAGCTTTTTGAAAATATTTTGTTTTCGAAAAACCGAGTTTGTATGCAAAAGTTATGACCAAAATACCAAAACTGCTCCAAAAAGGTTTGAAGGTTAAGCCTGGTGGTCAGGCTAACCGCTAGCATTAACCGCTAGCATTAACCGCTAGCGGTTAACTGACGGCGGCGCCCATAACTCTGTGATTTTTAAATTTTTTTTTTCGGATTGCGTGCCGTACCAGGCCGTACGACCCAGAAATGAAAAAATTTTGCCTCCCGGAGTCACTGTGTCCGATTTCCACGATTTGATAGTCGATTTAGGGGTCTTTGGGCGCTCTGAATGCGATGGTGAGGTCCGTTTGGGTTGAAATTGCTCCAAAATTGCAGGTACGCTCTGGATCAGGAACCCTCAAAAAAACATCAAACCCTCGTAGATCTAACACCGTGAAGCCAAATTTGATGAATTTTATATCAAAATAGGGGTTTTTGGATGCTGCGAGCTCAACGGTGAGGTCGTTTGAGCTCAAAGTGCACCAAAAAAATAAACCCCCTATTCCAAATAAAAACTAGAAAACAAACACAGATCTGATGCAACCAAACCTAGATATCTAATCCTTTCAAAAACTGAACAAGCTGCAGCAGATCTGGCTCTGATACCATGTAGGATTTGAGAAATGCAAATCCACAGACCCCGATTAATACCTGCATGCAAAAGACTTGTCACAGAGAAAGAGACAGATCAAGACAAGGGTTTGGCTCTCACAATATGCAAGATGTATTCCAGAAAAATGAAATAGAGCATAAATAAAATACAAGAGATCGATCCTTATAAAAGGAGATCAAAACCTAAAAGGAAAACCTAACCCTAAAGGTGAGTGCATTTAATAATTAATATTAATTATTAAATGACTAATATGTGTGCAAGGCGAAATCTTAAGAGGAGAGTAAAGTTAATTAATTACTTTACTCTAACAGAGGTAGTACTATAGTTCGCTCCCACCCCCCCTTTAGAAGTTAATTATCTTGCTAGAATAAGGAAAGGTAGTTGCCCAATCTGCAAATCCAAGTCTTACTAGAATCAAAGCTTCCTCGAAATGATCAAAGTGTTTCCTTATTCTAGCAAGCTGATCCCTACAATTCTATGGGCTCCTATTCTAGCAAGCTAATTAATCCTGGGGGGGAATTATAGAATAGAGTTTGGCCGCCTTATGAAATTCCACTATACCCCTCCTCCTCCCACCCACCCTAGGGGTGGTCATCAATCACTCAATATTCAATGAAAGGGCTCGGTTTTTCTAATAGAGTTGTCCGACGTGACTTTCCTATAATTGCACCTTGCTTTCTTTATGCCCCTTTTCTATAGTCGATGCGAGGAGAATCTTGATCCATGGGAGTTAGAGGAGAATCTTGATCCGTAGGATAACCGGTTGAAAGAGGGCAACATTTGTTCGGATGAAATAGTGAGCTTGTCACTGCAAGGTGGGAGGGAATAATAGTTTGTAGCACAAGTATATCCACTTTGTGGAAAGCTTGGGCTTCCGTGCCTGACTATGAAACACAAAGGATTCTAGTCACAGTGGTTCATCGGAGCAGATGAGGCATCGGTCAAAGCAAGGGAATGATTTCAAAGCACAATAGTGGGCCCCTACTATTCTAAGGGCAAGGTTTTCTAATTCGACAAGGTGGGCTTACACTGCGGAATAAATAGGTGTTGGTTGGGCTATCCAATAAAAGGTTTGCCTACCAAACTCCAATTTTGGAAAATCCGGTTCACCTATTCTCGTGTCCTATCCATCCACCTATAGAAGTTGGCATTAGCTTGCTAGGGAGGTCAAATTGTGCCTGCGAACCATCGCTATGATAGAATACCGGTGGACTCACTTTTGCCTACTTGCCTACATGCAAAATGGTTACATTTTTTAAATATCCCAACATGAGAGATCGATATGCAGAACGTGAGAGATCGATATGCAGCCTATGCCCCCTGTAGGGAGGGACGGAATTGTAGTTAGTGGGAGGACAAAGGATGTTAGATTGATTAGCGAAACTACAACATGTGTTGCTTCAGATCAATCTCTAATAGCAAATCAGCGAGAAACCCACCTGGCAACAAACTCATGCTTGCCCATGACACCATGCTCACTTCGTGTCACTATATGCAATCAAACCATTATGTCCACATACTTTTACATACTATGCTTCATTTGATTCTAGTCATGGATCGAATGAACCAGAAAATCCTTGATTTGCATCTACAACTCGCCCTACATGCCTATTGAATCAAAAGCTATGCCCGCCTAGAATCCTCCATCTAGTTGGTCTAGCTTCTTTTGGACCGGGGCACCGCGATCTCTTTTTGACCCAACTAACTATTAGAGATTCCCTCTATCTATAGAATTGGCCGTGCTTTGGTGGAACACTTTAGAACATAGTGACCTTTGACACTCGGTTGTTTTTCTTCAATAGAGGAACTAGCCACTATAGCCCCCCCACCTGGGCGGTTAGGTCGGTTCGTTTTGATGGTTGGTTTCCCTTGACTAGTACATAGATTATTCACCCCCGGTCCACCTGATATTGCCCCGAAGAAAGTACTTGATCCTGATGATGAAGCTAATTTGCTTGCACCTTTGGTTGGTTCGATCTACCTCCCCTACTCCATTCATTGACTTTCTTTCCCTATCTGCTCCACCCAGCTCTGCCCGGGTGGGGGGGGCTATAGTGGCTAGACCATTCTTGTCTCACTTCCCATTCTGATAGGGATTGGCTCTATGATTTGTTTTAATAAATAGATAATTGATGGATAGTGAATCAACTGAGTGAACTGATCCAACCCACTTTGCTTGAAGGATTGAAGGCCGATTCATCGAGAGGGAATTCTAGCCTGACTAGACCCTAGTTTAGTTCAGTTTAGTCTAGTTTCGAGATAGGGTGATCCTATAGGTAGTAGGGTGATTTTCACTTTACGACTATTGAATAGAACCCCGATGAACCACTGGGTTCATTGGCATCTGAATCTTGTCCTATTTCTTCCCCCTACTAGACTCTAGAAAGGGGGGGGTGGCTACCGTTCTAGTCAGGGAAAACGGGGTTCAAACCCATGACTTTTGGTGTGACAGACCAGCACTCTAACTAACTGAGCTATTTCCCCTCCGAATGAATAATAGTGCCAGAGGGGCTGATGGATAGTATAACGCGATGGATCATATCACATGATATCATATAATGTAGAAATATGGAGTGTAGCAATGCAGGGGGGTGGGAATCATAGTTCTGTGGTGTTTCCCTAGCACCCACTATAGAAAGAAAGGGGGGATTGGTGATGAGATGGATGCTTCATCGTGGCTTGATGCTATGCTATAGATAGTGATGCAGTCGATGCCAGATTCTATACATAATATGATCAATGATGGGATGCCCTATAGCCCCCCCATGAACCCTGGGATGCTTCATCGCTCCCCCCCACTGGGTGGGTGGGAGATATGGTGATAGCGGTGTTATTAGTTATAGTAGGGTGACCCATAAATCATTTTGGTTAGATGTGGGGATCAAGTCAATGCCCACATGACCTCAATGTTTGCAGCATAGTATTGATTGGGTACACTGTACCAACTACTCTGCCTAATACTTCTGATGAAAAGAAAAAATATGAAACCAATGAAAGGGAAAAACGTGGTCTCTTGTGTGCATTGACTAAAGATGTCTTTATTAAATTCATGCACTGCAGCTCTGCTAGGGAAATCTGGGTTAAACTTGAAACTATCTATCAAGGAAATGAAAAAGTAAAACAGTCTAAATTCCTCACTCTAAAACACCATTTTGAAGAAATAAAAATGAGGGACGATGAAAAAGTAGGTAATTAATTTTTGAGAATTGATGAAATTGTCAATGCCATAAAGGGTCTGGGAGAAGAGGTTAAGGAATTTGATGTTTTAACTAAGGTCATCAGAACCTTACCAACAAAATTTGAAGCTAAGGTCGCTACTCTAGAAGAGAAGAACCACTTTACCCAGCTTACCCTTGACAACCTTCAAGGCACTTTGACTGCCTATGAAATGAGGATTAGTAAAAAAAACACCTCTACAAAAGAAACAATATTTAATGTTGAAAGGAAAGAAAAAGGATGAGCTCACTAAATCAAAATTTTCTGATTCCAAAAAATCCCACTTTGTGAGGAAACTCAAAAAGGGGTCTGGAAAGTATAAGGGAAAAATTCCCTTCAAATGCTTTAACTATGAAAAAATAGGCCACTTTCCTGCAAAGTGCCCCTATGTTGATCCAAATAGTGATAACGATAAATCTGAAAATTGGCTAAGAAAAAGGCCTATAGACCTAAACAAAAATTCTACTTCATTGATGATTTTTAGATGAATAGGATGAAAATCTATTCATTGATGAAATCACTTAGCAAGAAGAAATCAACAACAATGATGTTGAAGAAGGCGAAGTAGACCTTGAGGTGAGCTGAAATGTGCTCTAAAAGAGCTAAGGAAACTTAAAAAACAAATGCGTGCTCAAGAACAAAATTCTGCTCAAGATCTTGCACAAGAGCAAGTCACAAATCTTGATATAGTCTCATTAAAAACTCAACTTGAAGAAACCAAGACAGTTGAAGATTGTCTTTGTACTAGCATAAGCTTTAAAGATCAAGAAATTCAAAAACTTGAACGTGAGATTGTAGATCTCAAGAAGACCATTGAGAAATATGAGAGTACTCTTAAACTAAATGACATGCTCAGTAAACAGAAACTGAACAAGGACAAACCAGGTATTGGTTTTGTGAAAGGTGAATGTTTAAATGACAGTGCAAAGGATAATTTTGTTGCTAGAAACAAAAGTGTTGAACCCAAACATCCTGATTCTGATAAGGATCATGTTCATCCTTTTAGGAGTAACAAAATGGCATATAATTCTAACCCTTTATTTTATGGGTATTGTTATTTCTTCAACAAATTTGGTCACAAGGTGAGCTCTTACAGATTTATATATCCTAGAACACCTAGATTTGGTTATAGGAAAAATATTGACTTTGTAAGATAGATTAGATGTTTCACATGCAAGTCCATGGTTCATTCTACTAAGAAATATAATGTTGATCAACAGAATAAATAGTAGAAAACTAAAAAGGTCTAGAAACCCAAAGCTATCAATAAGATAGAACAAACTATGTTAGTTCAAACTGCCTTCCACTCCAAGAAAAGGACTTATGGGTCCTGGATAGTGGTTGTTCAAACCACATGACTGGTGATAAAGAAAAATTCACTAATCTTGAAGATTGTAGGTGGATATGTGAAGTTTGGAGACAACTCAAGAATTCAAATCAAAGGTAGAGGTTCTCTTTTTCTGAATGAAGACACTCCTATCTACAATGTGTATTATGTAGAAGGATTAAAACACAACCTTCTGAGTGTCAATCAAATCTATGAGAGTGGATATCAGGTCATGCTCACTTCACAGGGATGTGAAATTAAAAATTAGTTTGGAAAAGCTATTGCTATTGAAAGAAGGACTAAGGGAAATCTCTACAGTTTACTTGAGACTTTTGGAAATGAAAACAATCAAGGTATGTGCTTAATGAGTCATGTTGAAGAACGTTGGTTGTAGCACAAGAGACTAGGCCATAATATGGTTAGAATTAGTAAAAATCAGAATATAAGAGGTCTCCCTATTCTGAGAAAACCTAATAATGCAGTCTATAAAGAATTTCTCAAAGGAAAGAAAACAAAGGTAAGCTTTAAATCTAAAGAACATTCTTCTACTAGATCTCTGCAACTTGTTCATACTGACTTATGTGGTCATACAAGGACTAGATCTATCAATGGTGAGAAATATTTCATGTTGTTTGTTGATGACTACTCTCATATGGTATGGGTTACTTTCCTCAAGCATAAATTTGAAGCTTTTGAATATTTTAAAGTTTTTTGAAAAAATGGTAGAGAGGGATTCAGATTTAAAATTGAAATGTCTA